>SNQJ01S0000146.1:296848-314049 GCA_010110895.2 Picea sitchensis
CAAATCTTAAAGGACCACCTGACCATGGCACATAATCGCATGAAACAACAAGCAGATCAACATCATAGTGAAAGAAGTTTTGAAGTAGGGGATTGGGTGTTTTTAAGACTACAACCATACAAACATATGTCCCTCAAGCAAGCAAAGAAGGATAATAAATTATCACCAAAGTACTATGGCCCTTATAAGGTGTTGCAAAAGATTGGTACTATGACATACAAATTGGAGTTGTCTACATCTTCACGAGTACACTCAGTTTTCCATGTTTCATGCTTAAAGAAGGTTATAGGTGACAAGATCCCAGTTCAAACTATATTGCCAGAACTTGACAAGGAAGGAAAAATCATATTGGAGCCTGAAGCCATCACTGACACAAAAATTCTCCAGCTGATGAATAGATCCATTCCAGAGTATCTCATTAAATGGAGTAAAGTACCGGCCAAAGATTCCACTTGAGAAGAAGATTCTTTTATACAGAAGCATCCAGAGTTACTCAAGCATTGTGGACAACACTTGTCTCAAGGGGAGGGGCATGTTAAGCTCTAAATAGTGGCACATTACCCCTTAAATGGGGCATATTACATTAGTAATGTTATTTTATTTATGTTGGTTGTGGTCCATTAGTTGTAATTGTACCTCCTAGTCTCCTATATATACAAAGGAGACACTTTCATTTGGAATCATCTTGTATTTGGACATTTATGTGTTGTATAAGGAGGTTGCCCCCTCGAAGAGGTTTATTATATGAATTTCTCTCTTTTTCAAGGCGTTGAGTACTTATTTTGAGGTTTTTCTATGCTATATTGATATTTGGTTCTTAACACCGACTAAAAATGCAATGACCATCAATGCTTTGAATTTAAAAATCTTTGTTTGAATGCCACCATTGCCCAACCACATGATCAAATACTCTATGTTTACAACTTTATGCTCAATGGAACCAAACACAAATTCTCTCTACAACAACGTTTTATACAACACTTTTGTTTTTCTCTATACTCCCAATAACCAAAGAATGATAATGCACTAGTAGTAAAGATGACTAAAGCACTCCAACATACTAGATGTCAGTCCAATAGCCAACATGATATATTGCTCTAGTGAGTGAGGCACATGAGTATTAATGTCAATCTTAATATATCTTTCATTCAAATGTGGTTCATCCAAGATTTCATCAATGTTTAGATTCCAACATTGGATATGCAAGCCAATTAATTAGCCACCAATAATAATGTATCATGGAACCACTTCTTTCAAAGCCAATGTTACCCAAAATTTACATCAATATATAAATATGCATTTGATCTAGCCATTAATTGGTAATTTATTCTTCTACTTTTACATACAAAAGAAACTTTTCAGTGCTCTCAAGGGAAAAACGTTTTAGTGCCAATTCTTTATAACTTCAACAGATCCTATCACTTTGGTGTCCTAACTGTTGATAAAGGTTGTTTCATGCCCAAGCACTCTCAACACCTAATACTCTTTAAATACTTAACAGATTAATTATTTAAACAAACAACTACCTCTCAAAAGGTACTCTCCTCTTGGGCAATGCTTCCACCAAAATTGTATTGAATGCAAACGACTCCATTGTCGTTCCTCTACATTACCCAAGCATTAACATGAATATATATATATATATATTCAAAGACAATGGTTACTTCAACGTCCTTAAGGAGAAAATATATGGGCTTTTATATTCGAACAAGCCCACAACAATATACTCAGACATTCTCGTGTAATCAATTTTCAACATCCATGTTTTTGCCTCATAAATCTTAAGGTTGAATTCTATTTCCTCCTTGTAGATGGTAGCATTCAAATTGAAATTATTTACCGAAGGGTGGTGAAGCATTAGCCACGAGTTTGAAGAGATGGACAAATGAAATGTCAATGTTGTTATTATATAGATTAAAACATGTTGAGGATCAATGGCTGCAGCTAAGTATACGATAGGATGTTGGAGATTCACCATGCTTTTGATTAACAAGGTATGAACAAAGCGTACGACCCATAGTGTGATGGCTAAATATAAGGGATTGGAATTAGAAGGTTACGTGAAAAAATGCAACAACTCTTATCCTACAACCATATATTTCATTGTACACAAATGATTGGACAGCCTAGGTTTTTTTAGTTGTCAAATGAACCAACCAGAAGTGTTCTCAAGCAAGAATTAATCTAACATGGTCTAAAATTCTACATGGTCTAAAATTCTCGGATCAATTCTCCAACACACATTTAGTAATAACAATACCATTCACATAGATCACACAACAATTACAAGCAAACACATAATTGATATAGAGATTTTATTCGGAAAACTCAAACAAGAAAACTAGCTTCGAATGGTTGCTTTGTCTCTATTTTGACAATTTTTAGTTAAAATGTGGCTCATGGGTCTATGGCCATTCACAATTTACATAACACCTCTTGTTTTGCAATCTCTCCTCCTTGCCAAAAAGACACTTTGAGAGTCAAGTCACAATGAGATATGGGAGAGCTAAGGAGTAATGGAAAGGTCAAGAGACTAACCTTTCATTTCCCTTTCCCCCCTCTTTTTCTTTGATTCCTTTTTTGTTTCTTTTTCCTATTTTCTTTCATTTATTCTTTACAATTTGCATTGTCTTTTCTAATATTTCTAACCTTCATTAATTGTTGACTTTACACTTAGGTACCAAGTCTTACAACCATTCATGTTGTTCGGATCCATTTGGGATCACTTAAATATAGGAATGGTAGAAAAAGATAGGTCAAATTGGATGCTCCTCCTGTAAAAGTTCGCCAATGCCTTGATAGCAACATGCCATAAGTGGAGGTGTTATCCCCCATTTTTAGGGATAACTAAGGAGATTATGTCTCGAGGCCCTCAAGTTGCAAACATGGAGTACCGAGAGGTAGGGGCCATATCATACCACACATCACCATCTGATCGATGACAACAACATCCACCACATCCAACTTGGCCCACATAGGACAACATGTCTTGCTTCATGAGGTAACAAGTCTGGTTTCGTGGTAAGTGTCATTTTAATATTTGAAGTAGTTGAACATGTTGCAAATGATCCTTTCTTGATGTTATCACTCCAAGAGTCACTCAAGGTTGTAGGTTGAGTAAGCTTGGTAACTTAATCAAATGTTCAATAAAATGTATAAAAATGGATCAGAAAATGAATAACTCATTCAATAACTCCATCACTCAAGACACTTGAACATATCCAGACAAAATAAGGCTCTCGAAAGGTATTGCTCAGATGGTTTTTAAACTTGGATGGATGGAGAACATTCACTATACCAACAAGATCATATATATTGAAAATATAGATGAAAGATTGACTATAATAAAGAAGAATACTTATATTTCTGCCTACCAATGTAATGATTAAAAGACATTAATGAGCCGTTGTGTAAGCAAAACAAATGAATATGACATTCAATATAAGTACAAGAAAAGACAAATGAATAGAGGTCTGAGCAATAACATTGAAAGAAACTTATGATTCCAGTGTATATATATATATATATCAAAGTCTTGTACAAAAAGATTATCTCAAAGTCTCCAAGTTCGAACCTCTAACAATGTAGCTTTAATGGGCTTAAATAACCTTTACAAACTTCGACTAGGATCCTCAAAAGATGGATCTGAATGCCACTTATAAGATCAAATCTAAACTAATTACAAAAAGGTAGGATGTGATCCTATTTTTAAGGGATATGAATCTCTATCTAAAACCAAGTCTTCGACTGCCACATAGACCTCGAGAATGGATGAATCTTCTTTAATTAATCATTAGTATCATAGCTATGAATCACCCCTTACAAAACTGAATAGAAGTCAATTTTGACTTTGATTGCTCCTTTGCTGAAAATTGACAAGTTGGTAGCGCACTACATAGGAAAAACACAGTCTGCGCTACAAACTCCTATAGCTACCTGTCTTGCCAAAACACTTCAGAATTGCTAGAAAAATGTCTTTGAAGGCTGGGAGTCTGCCTCATCTAAACACATTCCACTGTAATTTACTGATATTATTGAGATTACTCGGGCTTCATTTCAATAATCGTGTATTTATACTTTCTTTCCTTAATGTAGTTTTCTTACACCTTCATAAGACTTCAAAACCATAAGACAAGTATGAGGACTTGTAATGATGCTGCACATATAATTTGCCACTGTAAAACTGATAAAAGAAATATGGAAAACTTCCATAAACCACGCCTTCATATGAACCTTTATCAAACCCTCATATCAAAACAAAACATGGTATCCAATACCTGTGAATTTCTAATGCATACCATCTCGGCTCCAACAATTTAATGAATAAGGCTTAACATGAAACTTCCAAGAGCCTCGTCACCAACTACTCTTGGTGAAAAATATTGCACAGAGGATGCAACACCGGCTGTAATGATAAGCACAAATGTTTACAAAAAAGGCGTTCACTTGACTTTTTTACCATGTAATCGATTATTTGAACATTAATTTCGACACCTAGGCTCTCTATGACCATCATCTATTTCGATGAGATATGAATAATGTATAGCCCTTTGAACCTGCGCTATGATCTCTACCAGAGACTGAACGTTGAGAAAAATAGTAGCGATAACCTCCACCATATCCTTAACAGAGTAATTCCTTTGATGCCTCGTTGATGCACAACCTGTATTTGATCCCTCCAACATGAAGTACAAGACTGCTTAGGGTCATTTCACCAGTCATTGCAGTATCAGCTTGAACATTCTTGATGTCTTTTAACACATAAAAACATCAGTTGTTGATGTCTTTTAACACATAAACTCAACCTTCAACTCATATTGACACCTAATTCTAGGTGCTTCATATACGAATGCTTTGATATTTGGCGTTCTCATATGTAATCAAAGCTTGCATAAACATCTCTGACGCCTGTAAACCTTGGTAGCTGTCGACACCTACGAATTGCTTTGTCCATCGTGGCTTGGTTCAAGGCTTTTAATTTTATAAAGCGTTAATCCCACATGCATAAGGCATATATGATTATTTGTTTTTATATATACAAAACTTCCATAACCTAACTGATGAGTTGAACATTAAGGTCTCGTGGGCTTGTCGCTGGGCGCTCTTTTATTTACAGTTAGACATGTAGTATGGCTTTGATCCGAGAGATTGATAGTCTAAAGACATTAGAGCACACATAACACTATTTTTTTCTAATTTTTTAATTTAAATAACCTTTAGAATAAGAATGACAAAAATGGCAAAAAAGAAGGAATTCATATAAGAAACAGTTAGACATGTAGTATGGCTTTGATCCGAGAGATTGATAGTGTAAAGACATTAGAGCACACAACACCATTTTTTCTAATTTTTTTATTTAAATAACTTTTAGAATAAGAATGACAAAAATGGCAAAAAAGGAATTTATATAAGAAACTTAGTAAAATGTGACAAGGTCTTTTAACATTTATAATGCAGAGCTAAATAACCTTTAGAATAAGAATGATAAAAATGGCAAAAAATGAATTCATATAAGAAACTTAGTAAAATGTGACAAGGTCTTTTAACATTTATAATGCAGAGCTAAAGTAGAAGACTAAGGAGTTCTCTTTAGAATAATAATGACAAAAATGGCAAAAAAGGAATTCATATAAGAAACTTAGTAAAATGTGACAATGTCCTTTAACATTTATAATGCAGAGCTAAAGGACAAGACTAAGAAGTTTTGATATAAACCGACAGTGAGAGTCTATCAAAAATGGATGGAAGAGCTTGGAGGCTATAAGAAACTTAGTAAAATGTGACAAGGTCCTTTAACATTTATAATGCAAAGCTAAAGGACAAGACTAAGGAGTTCTGATATAAACCGATAGTGAGAGTCTATCAAAAATGGATGGAAGAGCTTGGAGGCTGTGAGAAGTGGCTAAAAACCTTGGGAATTTGGTGAATCAAGCATGAATTGATGAAGGCGCTAAAAAATTATAAGGGGACATTTTGAGTGCTAACACTTGATTTTGAAACTTTTGCTTGGAAATTGTGCCTTTTGCCTCATTTCACCTTGGTGGTTGACATGTTGACCTAGCAAGTGGGTCACCCTCGGGTAAAAGGTTACTACTAGGGGATATCCTTGAAGAGTCATTGTACCACTTTCGTCCATACTTATCATTCTCCATGCTCATTTCCCTTCGTTTCCTCATCTTTTGGGTCTTCAGGCATTACTGACCCAAGAAGGGCTTGTACCTCATTTCATGGGAAGAGGGATTGATGGCCTGGAGGAATATAGAAACTACTATAAAAGAATAAGAAACCAAGTTTAAAATAAAGTGAACACAACAAATAAGGACCATCAAAAGTCGGTCCAACTTGAGCTCTACTTACTCAGTGCTCGCCTCGATCCCAAATTAATGTTAAAGCTTGGAAACCCTAAAAGGGGGACCCTCAAATTTGCAAATTATAAATGAAAGCAAGGATTGGAAAGATGTCAAAAAAGGGTTTGGAAAAAGGTGGCACACAAATAGTTGGTAACTCAAGAGCAAGCGCACCCTCAACAAAGACGCCCAGACAATATGGGCCCTTGTATGTCAAGAAATCCCATGCCCAAAAGTTATACCCCCATCCACTTCATATTCTCTTACATGACTTAGAAAGGGTCTTCTTGGGAAACACTCCTTGACTTGGGGATTGATCTACCCAATAGGTCACCATGACAACCCTTCCATATTTAAATTTGGCAAGTTTTATAAGGTCTTTGAGCATTTGTTTATTTTGAAAAGGGGGGATTTGATGCACATGTTTAGGTGGTTCTTTTATTAAATATGGCTTACTTCGCATGATATCTGTGACTTGTGGACCCTTGGAGGGCGAATTTGTTTGTCTTTGCAGGGTTTTGACAGGTGGAAGTCTTTTTCAGGGAGGCACAAGGTCACTTGGACCTTCATTGGGGCATAAATCCCATAGGTTGGATGATGCACCCCCTCTCCTTGGACACATGGGAAGAAGAACATTGCTTATGGAGGCACTTGGACCCCATGAGATGAGCATGTTTCAGCCTTTTTCACCCCAATGTTGGCCTTGGAAGGCCCAAAACATCACCTTCTATGCCCTAGACGTCACATGAGGGCTAGGGTTTTGATGGGGTCTCTCGTGGATGATGGGGATGTGGCATGGTTTGATGGAGAGAGAGAGAGAGATACTTGGCATGCATTAGAGCATTTGGCGTCATGAAATATTGCTTACGGAGGCACTTGGACACCATGAGATGAGCATGTTCCAGCCTTTTGCACCCCAATGTTGGCCTTGGAAGGCCCAAAACATCACCTTCTATGCCTTAGACGTCACATGAGGGCTAGGATTTTGATGGGGTCTCTCATGGATGATGGGGATGTGGCATGGTTTGATGGAGAGAGAGAGAGAGAGACTTGGCATGCATTAGAGCATTTGGCGACATGGAATATGGCCTTTGGAGGCCAAACGTTCTTCACCCCAAGGCAAAATGTCTCTCCTAGAGGCCTATTGTCACCCTTTAGGGCATGACGTCACCCCTAAAAGGGGAAATTCACTTTATAATTTTGTAATTTTGAATTGTAAAAGGAAAATAAAGGAGGTCGACCTCCCTAATTCGTGTTTGACCTTAGATAAGTGGAAAAATTGGTTTTACAGGACCATATATAAATACAAGCCTTGTCATTTTTCATTTTCATAGTAACTCACTTGAGAATTACATATTACACGACTACATTTTTCACCATACTTATAAATTTTTCTCCATCTCTCTCTTGAATGTCTCTTGGATGCTAGTACTTTGTCTATTGGTGTAGATAACTAAGGCACTATCTCTTGGAAGGTTTGTTCTTGGTATTTTGGTGGAATTTACTTGATAAATAAGGGTTTCTTCATGTTATTCTTGGAATTGGTAAATAATTTTTGCATTTATTGTTTTATATCTTCTTGTTTCAAGAATTGATTTGTCTAGACCCTTGGAGAAGTATAAGGGCATACACCCTCCATCAAGTCTACCTTGTTATCTTTGGATAAGTTGTATTTTTGCAAAGGTTTCTAGGGAGACTAAAATGGCTTACACCCTCCTAGATTAATCTTGCTAGTTTTGTTTTCTCTAGGGAGTAAAAGGGATTACACCACTAAAGAAGTAACAAAATTAGATCCTACACAAGAGAATCCATAACCCAATTGATTTGGAACTAGTCTAACTTGCATTGGAGATATAATATTATTGCATTGTTATACATGAATTTATGAGATATTGCAATTGTTCAAGTTGGATTATTTTCTATATGTTATAAGCATTCTAGTGCCCTAAGGGTGTCTTCTTTAGACAAGTAATTCTCTCTATTGTTATAAATAAATTCTACAACCATTAGGGTTGTTGTAAAATCATCTTTCTTTCAGTATTTGCTCACTATTCTATTGCTGAAATTTACTTTCGAACCTAGATTATTGTTCTACTAATCATTGGCTATCATTTGGATTGTTTACTTGTTGATTTATGTGGCTAGATATTGTTGTTTTAGCAATTGTTTGATACATACACTTGGCTGTCATAATAACTTGTTGATAACACTTAATAAACAACCCTTAACGCCACCAAAGTCTTGCTCTAACCATTGAAAGTTTGACTAGTCATTGCTAGCTTTATTTATGATATCTTGTACTAGATTTTGTATGGTTAAATTTGAAACTATTGACAAAACTTATTGTTGATATATATATATATTTCCATACTTCTGCAATTTGGGACAACAAGGCTTCTTTCTTGATTCCCTTTAGTTTAATGCTTGTATGTCTATCATTTGTCTTGTTCTGGGCATGGCTAATATTGTTTTGCAGGTACACAACACTTGACAACCATTCTCCATCTACAAGACTCATTCCCAAGCCTTACGCTTTCCCTAATATTGACATATAGAAGTGTTCATTGATCATTCTCACACTTTCCATATCAATCCCTCCAAGGTCACCGAGATTCCCCCCTTGTGGTGATTTCATCATCACTAAAGCGAGGGGAGTGTTTATTTGAGGTGACATTAGGTAGGTATTCCCGTAGTTGTCACACTTTTGTGGATTGGGTTGGGCTTTTCCCAAGCTACAGATTGTGTGATAATAGGAGGGACATAGGAAATCACCACATCCATGATGACAAAATTTCTTGGGATCTAAACCATTCTCACCACCAAATATTTGATCATTCTGAAACACTGGACCCTCTTGGAATCAAATGACTAGAGTTCTTTATAGGGCCTTGTGATATCTAATCCCAATTTCTTCATAATAGCCAAGAGAAACCATAAATGTGAGGCTTTAGAATCATAAAGGAAATTATGCAAATGAAGGTTTTGGAGCTCTAAAATTATATAGAAAGGTGGGGGTAAGCTCATTTCTTCCATTTGGATGATTTCCTAGAATTATTTAGGGGCATAATCTTGGAGGACCATCATATTTGAAGCTGAGGCTATGTTTTGACTCTGAGAGGTTTGGGCATGACCATGTTGACTTGGTGGATGTTCTCTGACCCCTAGGAACTTTGATACTTCTTTTTTGTGGGCATGATTTTTTACAACTCTAGACAGAGGGATCAAAATTTTCAGTTTACACAACTCATATTTGATGTCAAAAACAAGGGGTCCTATAGGGGCTACATCCATGCCTTTGGTATTAGTAGCAAGCTTAGCCATAATGACATTTGATTGGGGATTCACTGGGAATTTTTCATTGTTTACCACAACTTGGTCCCCATTGGAGTGTGGGGTCTCTTGAGGTGCTTCTTTGATAGAAATTGCTAAGTTAATAGCCTTAAATGCTACCTCCTTTCTTGGGGCTTTAGCCACCCTTTCTTCATTTCTTCTTTGATTCCCATTTCCTCTCAAAGAATCATCCCTTCTGAAATTTTGATTGCTAGGCCTAGGCCATAGATCCTTACCTTGACGATGATGTAATCAGAAACCATCTTGAGTTGGATACGAGTCATATCAAAAGGTTGATCCTCATTCATGAAAATACCCTCATCTAACACTTCTCCCTCCTCTTCCCTTGGAGACTCATCATCTAGAGTATGAAAGAAGGTTCATCATCAACCATGAGATTATCTTCATGATGTGATAACATAGTCATGTCCATGGGTTGATCAACTACACGATCATCTACTGGATCATATTAATCTTTATAATAAGTAGGGAAAGGCATAATCATATTGGCTTGGATTTTAGAGGTCTTATTCCTATGTCTCACCCTCTCTTTGGAGGTCATTTAGAGGTCTTCTAAATGGAAACGGGTTTCAGATAGCACACTCCTGAGATATGGGAGCAGGGTCGAAGGAAGAATGGACAAAGTGTTCCTACTTCAATTTGGTCAGGTCATTGGTGACACATCTCAACAACTTGATAAATTCTTTCATAGATAAGATTTATTTGGTTGCAGATGAAGTGTCAGGCTTGTTTCCTTTCCTCCCATAAGGGAAATGTCTTCTTTTAAGGGGGGTATTGCCTAGTTTTGAGTTGTATTCTAGAATCTCTCATATTACTTTCTTGGTCTTCTGCATCACTGAACATAACATCTAGGTCTTGACTTTCTTTCTATGAGATGTAGGGAAAATTCTTCTTCAAAAGAAGCAACATAGGCTACCATGGTTGTGGGTTTAGAAGGCTTGTCAATCTCAAGGACTTGGTGATGCAACTTACAAATATTTGTTGGTGAAATCTGGGACAGTCTCACAGTTCTTCCTCTTTTGGGTATTGAACTCGGTGAGGTAATATCTACAATTTTTCTTAATACCTAGTTTTTAAAAAAAATTCTCATGGAACTGTCCTCAATACCTAATGGAACCATTAAGTAGATTTCTAAACCATTTCTTAATCTCTCCTTCCAAAGAATGAGCAAACATTTTGGGAGATACATGATCATCCTCCACATAGAATATATCAGTGCAATCCTGGAAGATAGTGAGGTGATCTTCAATAGTGAGGTCATTTTTTCCATTGAACCCTGGGAAAACATGTAGGTAACCATCATGCAGGTCTCTGAATTGATTTATAGGAGGTAGGACTAGGGGTTTGAACCTTATTGCTATCCAAGGATTTAGAGGATTTGGGTCAACGATAGGGATTTGAGGGTTTTGGATTTGATGCTAAATATGAATCTCAATATTGGGTGGAGCCCCCAAATGAATTAAAACTTACAGAGTAGGGATGACGATGAATTGAGGATATGAGGTGGAGTTGGAAGGTGATGGGATAGGGCTTTAAATATCCTCCTTCCTAGTGAAGATTTTTGGGAAAAGGGGGTATCCAACCTTCCCAAATTATCAAAGGAAATAATCCCTTGAGACAGATCTATCAATGGAGAGCAAGGGTAGGAAACAACTCATAAGACTTTCATGGAGATGGCACATGGGTATGAAGAGCGTCAATAGGATTGTTACCAAAGTTAGCAATAAGAGTAGTTAATGGAACATAAAAATCAGGTTTCCTACTTGGAAATATGCCTAGAAATCTTTGTCTTTGGTGCCAAACAAGGACTGGGTCTAGTAGTGGAGCCACCAACTGTCCCTCTGAGTTGGACCTTGTAATAATGGATCAGGAATCCAACTTTTTAGGGTAGATTATTTCTCGGTGGCATATAAAATTTTAGGGGCTATATATCGCCCATGGGATATTATTCCATGCTTTTTCCCAAATTTTATAGAATAATTTTTTTTACCGGAGAAATAGCCCAAATTTTATAGAAACTATATAAAATCCTTAGAAATTTGAATATTTTTACAAAATTATAGCCAAACATTTTATAGTTTGCATATTAAGAACTAGTAAGATTCACCAAGGTTTCTATAGTTTGAGATAAATTTCCATCCTTAAAATTATCCCTGTCTGGTGGAGTCACACTTAATGGAGTCACCTTTTAGAGTGCTTCCTTGATTTTTCATGAATAGGCACTTGTCAACAATATTTTAAGGAAAACATGAATCTCTCTATGATAGGGCACATCTTAACATGTTCAAAAAATAAGAACTTCTAGGAACACTACCCACATTTGTTTTGTAGTTTGCTTTCTCTTTGACTAGAAAACATAATTTATGTCGTATATTAGTATAGACTCCCCAACAATGACATCATTTCTCATGTTGTTCTCCAAGTTGTTCCCCCTCACTCTCACTCAGGATCTCAGTGTCGAGGCATGATGTACAAGAGTGCCTTCCTACTGCCACTCTAGGCCTTTGAGCTAGTACTTGTTAGAATATAATGGATGTGCTCGTTTTACCATTGAAAATATCTCTATTGTCACCCAACCATAGGTCGAAGCCACCCTCCGAGCACCTTAACCTTGACAGAGAATCACTCTGGAAGCAAACCCTAGGCTAGATAACCAAACAAAGGATAGCGCACATTTCCCCAAGGATAACGCACCAACAAGAGCTGATAAGATAGTCCAAACCATAGCCAAGAGATAGTCCAAGTGTAACCGCTAGCTGCAACAGCTGCAACGGGAGCTCTCCTCCAAACCTGTGTAGAAACTGGGCAACTGCAGTGTGCACAAGTGTTGCTCTGCAATTCTGAGACTGCCTGCCAAAATGAGAACTGGCCTCCTGTATTTATACTAATTCTCACTAACTGCCTGGGCCAACTTCTCATTCTGGGTATCTGTCTGTTCAGTATATATTATTATTTCTGGTCGACTTCTTCTCTTGGAGGCTAATATCCTAATATAAATTATCTTCTTGAGCTGACAAGTCTTCTAGGATTATTAGCCAACTCATTAGGGTTTCTTCTTGCTTCCCAGAGTATTTTATCCTCGTCAGGTTTACACGTGGAGGTAAATACCTTCCGCAGCTACCGTAATATCAACACTCCCTCCTAGCTAGGGAGGTATTACAGGTAATGCTCTTGAGCACAAAAACATACCATTCACTCGGTAGCATCAAAAAAGTTGTATAGACTAGATCATGACTAGATCACGAGCACCATCATCATCATCAGTGTCATTAGTTGCATCATCTCTCGAAACCATACTCTATCTGAGTAATTAGACATGATGCTCACTCCACAGAGTGATACACAAGCCATTCTTCTAATCTAGAAAAGTAAATGCTTTGAACCATTTTTCGTCTGGGAAATCTTTGTCCTTTGATTATCCATCTAACTGATAATCATTTCCAATACTGTTGATAGTATTCAAGGAAATCAAAATAAAATAGAACACAATTGTGTCTATTCATAGTATAAACCCTAAGGAATGCCTGTCCCTGATTGTTGAGCCTGGACCATTCCCCACTCTGGGCCATTCCTCCTACAATAATGAAAGTGCACCCTAGAGAGAATGTATAAACCCTAAGGGATGATTTTCCAGACCATTTCCTCTATTAACCACAAGAGGAAAAGACTGTCTTGTATCAACCTCCAAAATGGACCATTCCTCATGTTAACCACTGTGAGAAATCGTTGTCCAGCGAGGCGGGCCAGTCTTCTTGAGTAACCCTCAAGAAGAGAGACTGCCCTAGACCACTCCCCATGTTAACCACAATGGGAAGTTGTTTTCTATGATACATCAACAATATGGACCATTTCCCATGTTAACCACAATGGGAAATCGTTGTCCGTTAGAAATCTCAATCCACTTTCCGAATAGGAAAGAATCTGTCCAAGATGGACTATTTTTCAATGAATGTCTTCAATAATATTTTTAGTGCTCCCTCCCAACCTGGAAGTCATCTCTTCCTTTTTCAATAAGGAAGTCATCTCCATGAGCTCCAGCTTGAGTACACAAACTCTTTCATCTTTTACCAAAATGTCTGCTCATCTGCTCATCTATGGAGATATGTATTGGAGAAGCACTTTCTCCTTTCTGGACTTCATTACGGATAATGTAATGCTTGATTTCAAATGTACTTCGGTCTAGAACATTGGTATTCTCTGAAGGCTTTATATAGTTCTGATTAATAAAGTATATCATTGTTGGAAAAATGGAACATATCCATGTGGCACTTCTTTTGTCATCATTGAGATCTGATCTACTAAGTAATCATCTTGATAAAATATCTTTGTTATAGAAAATCTTCACCACGCTTTTGTTGTGCACTAGAGGTTCTCCACCAAGTTGTCTTCTTCTATCTGCATGCAAGGGTCTCTTTCTGGTATGCCTCAAAGTCTTGAGGTTGCTCTTCATACGCTCTTTATTCAATTTCTTTGGAGAACATTATTTGCATTCATCTGATGTAGAACTCCAACTCATGGATGTTGCGGATGATATAATGACTCATGTAGAGATATGTCTGGTGTATTGGAACAAGTAATCATGGTAGTCTTCTCCCTCCATCTGGGAGAACCTCTAGTTCTATATCTCGCAATGCTTTCATTCATAAGTCTTCCATACATTGTTCTTCATCACGACTTTCAGTTCCTCTACTTGATTACTTTTATTGAGTTCATATTAGGCTGGCAATCTTGTGATTCTTGATACAATGATTGGTTGTTCTGGCTTCTCTTTCTTTCTTTGAATCTTCATGTTCTTCCTTGTGTTTAGCTCTTGGGTCCATGGAGTAGATTCCATGCCCTAAATATTCCATTTCTTTCTTCCATCACAGGATCACGGATATGGATGGACAACCAGGGATACTTTAAAGGCTTCTCTACTGCCTGCTATCATGGATATATATATTTTATCATCTTCAATGGATCATAGGATTAGCTCCCTCCTAATCCTTGCTTCATGTATGAATACATGATCTTCTTTATGGTGATATATAATCGCCCCCCTCCATCTAGGAGAGTCCACGCTTTCGTCTGCATCTTCATTCCTTTCTACAAGGTGTTATAGGTCTTTCTCCAATTTCCTCTTGATTGCTACTTCTTTCTATCTTTGCTTCTTCTAAGTCTCTTCATGATGGATTTGTCTTATCTTACAATAGCTTTCACATGATTTGTTTGATATATTTCATCCTTTCTTGTATAATGATAACAATCCTTATCTTGTTGCTCTTCCATAGATGAAGTTCTTCTTGGAACATATTATCTTCTAAGAGATAAATATACAAGATATGTACAGAGATGATGCAAACTAGATATGTACAAGAAATAAGAAGAGTATTGTTACCTTTAGAAGAAGAAGTCTCTTTCATCCTGCTTAGTCTTCTTTGTAGGTTCCTTTTCTTCGGAAATTGATGCTTCGTGTTTCTCCTCCTTTTTCTTTAGCTCGGGACAACGATTCTTGTAGTGACCATACTTTCGACAGTTGAAGCATTATATTTCTGAAATATCTTTCTCTTGATTTGTCTTCTTCTTTGAACCAAACTTCCTTTTGTTCCTGAAGTTCTTGAATATTGTCGTGAAGGCTTGATCATCGTACTTCTTTTGGGGTTTCTCTTTTGCATTGATCCTTGATTCTTCTTGAGCACAACAACTCCAAATTTCTTCAAATCTCAGATACTCCTTTCTTGTGTTCATGCTTGTGGCAAATGCATCTCACGTCTTGGGAAGACCATTGAGTACTATGTTTACCAACTCCTTCTCTGAGATGATCTCTTCAATAAATTGTAGTTGATCTCTTATCTGAGATATTCTCACAAAGTATGATGTTATGTTGTCGTCGTCATTCATCTTCATGTCATGGAGCTCATTCTTCAGACTAATTATTTGTCCAATGTTTATGACTGAGAAGAGGTTTGTTAGGGCATCGTACATCTTCTTCGATGAGTCAAGATGGGAGATGTAGGGTATCAAGTGGTCTTTGATAGAGTCCAATATGATACTCATGGCATTGATGTCACCGTATTTGAACTTCTCCATAGTTGCAACGTTTTGTGGTTCCTTCTCTTTTCCTTCTTCAAACTCTGGTTTCACGATCTTTCCTTTCACGATATCCATCACTTTATTCTTGGCAAGGATGAGGTCAATCCTTTTCTTCCACGCTCTTAAGTTAGAGGCTCCATCTAACTTGTTCTCTGATTTCAAAGAATAAGTCATGGCTGCTTTGACTTGGTCAACCCTAGATCTGACCAAAAACTCAAACTTCACGTCTTGGCTTTCTGAGAGTACTAAGAAATGCGCTAGGCTAGGGCACACTGATCTGTCCAGAGATTAGGTTGATCTCTTCACTTAAGGTGTCTCAATGAGAGGATTAGGGTTTTTGCAACTGCACCTGCTAGTAACCCTAGCGACAGTGTCTTGGACATTGCTTCTACTAGTAACCCTAGCATTAGTTCCTCATCAAGCTCAATATCCTAGCGGCTATGTTTCCTTCCATCGGTTAGACTGAATGAAGGAGGTGTGGGCCCATAACCTATTAGAATATAATGGATGTACTCATTTTACCATTGACAATATCTCTATTGTCACCCAACCATAAGCCAAAGCCACCCTCCGAGCACCTTAACCTTGATAGAGAATCACTTCGGAAGCAAACCCTAGGCTAGATAGCGAAACAAAGGGTAGCGTACCTTTCCCCAAGGATAGCACACCAACAAGAGTTGATCAGATAGTCCAAACCCTAGCCAAGAGATAGTCCAAGCGTAGCTAGCTGCAGCAGCTGCAACGACAGCTCTCCTCCAAACCTGTGCATAAACTGGGCAACTGCAGTGCGCACAAGTGTTGCTCTGCAATTCTGAGACTGCCTGCCAGAATGAGAACTGGCCTCCTGTATTTATACTAATTCTGGCTAACTACCTGGGCCAACTTCTCCTTCTGGGTATCTGTCTGTTCAGTATATATTATTATTTCTGGTCGACTTCTTCTCTTGGAGGCTAATAACCTAATATAAATTATCTTCTCGAGCCGACAAGTCTTCTAGGGTTATTAACCAACTCATTAGGGTTTCTTCTTGCTTCCTGGAGTATTCTATCCTTGTCAGGTTTACACGTGGAGGTAAATACCTCCCGCAGCTACCATAATATCAACAGTACTAAGGCCATAGTGAGATACCCTCTTTTTTCTAAAGTTATATGTTGTTTTTCACCCTAGAACAATTTTTTAAGCATGAACCTTTGATTGGGTTTACTGTAGAGATAATGGTGCATGAAAATAGTCCCTATAACTATGATGATTAGTGTTTGTTTTATAGGGGTGAAAGGGAAAATACACGTATTAGGGAATATTGAAAGTAGAGTTCATTAACCCAATGTAGAAGGGCACCTTTATCATGCTTCTATATACATAAGACAATGTTGAACTATGTTTTCCATGCTAAGTAGTTGTTTTCCATGTTGAACAATGAGTAGTTGTCAC
>SNQJ01S0000146.1:314099-370976 GCA_010110895.2 Picea sitchensis
TAATGCTTGATTTCAAATGTACTTCGGTCTGGAACACTGGTCTTCTCTGAAGGCTTTATATAGTTTTGATTAATAAAGTATATCATTGTTGGAAAAATGGAACATATCCATGTGGCACTTCTTCTGTCATCATTGAGATCTGATCTACTAAGTAATCATCTTGATAAAATATCTTTGTTATAGAAAATCTTCACCATGCTTTTGTTGTGCACTGGAGGTTCTCCACCAAGTTGTCTTCTTCTATCTGCATGCAAAGGTCTCTTTCTGGTATGCCTCAAAGTCTTGAGGTTTCTCTTCATACGCTCTTTATTCAATTTCTCTGGAGAACATTATTTGAATTCATCTGATGTAGAACTCCAACTCATGGATGTTGCGGATGATATAATGACTCATGTAGAGATATGTCTAGTGTATTGGAACAAGTAATCATGGTATTCTTCTCCCTCCATATGGGAGAACCTCTAGTTCTAGATCTCGCAATGCTTTCATTCATAAGTCTTCCATACACTGTTCTTCATCACAACTTTCAGTTCCTCTGCTTGATTGCTTTTATTGAGTTCATATCAGGCTGGCAATCTTTTTATTCTTGATACAATGACTGGTTGTTATGGCTTCTCTTTCTTTCTTTGAATCTTTATGTTCTTCCTTGTGTTTAGCTCTTGGGTCCATGGAGTAGATTCCATGCCCTAAATATTCCATTTCTTTCTTTCATCACAGGATCACGGATATGGATGGACAACCAGGGATACTTTAAAGGATTCTCTTCGAAGAAGACTTCTTCTAAGGTCGGACTGAACACGTACTGCCTGCTATCATGGATATATATATATATATATATATATATATATTATCATCTTCAATGGATCATAGGATTAGCTCCCTCCTAATCCTTGCTTCATGTATGAATACATACTCGTCTTTATGGTGATATATAATCAGCCCCCTCCATCTAAGAGAGTCCACGCTTTCGTCTGCATCCTCATTCCTGTCTACAAGGTGTTATAGGTCTTTCTCCAATTTCCTCTTGATTGCTACTTCTTTCTGTCTTTGCTTCTTCTAAGTCTCTTCATGATGGATTTGTCTTATCTTGCAATAGCTTTCACATGATTTGTTTGATATATTTCATCCTTTATTGTATAATGATAGCAATCCTTATCTTGTTGCTCTTCCATAGATGAAGTTCTTCTTGGAACATATTATCTTCTAAGAGATAAATATACAAGATATGTACAAAGACGATGCAAACTAGATATGTACAAGAAATAAGAAGAGTATTGTTACATTTAGAAGAAGAAGTATCTTTCATCCTGCTTAGTCTTCTTTGTAGGTTCCTTTTCTTTGGAAATTGATGCTTCATGTTTCTCCTCCCTTTTCTTTAGCTCGGGACAACGATTCTTGTAGTGACCATACTTTCGACAGTTGAAGCATTATATTTCTGAAATATCTTTCTCTTGATTTGTCTTCTTCTTTGAACCAAACTTCCTTTTGTTCCTGAAGTTCTTGAATATTGACGTGAAGGCTTGATCATCGTACTTCTTTTGGGTTTTCTCTTTTGCATTGATCCTTGATTCTTCTTAAGCACAACAACTCCAAAGTTCTACAAATCTCGGATACTCCTTTCTTGTGTTCATGCTTGCGGAAAATGTCTCACGTCTTGGGAAGACCATTGAGTACTATGTTTACCAACTCCTTCTCTGATATGATCTCTTCAATAACTTGTAGTTGATCTCTTAACTGAGATATTCTCACAAAGTGTGATGTTATGTTGTCGTCATCATTCATCTTCATGTCATGGAGCTCATTCTTCAGACTAGTTATTTGTCCAATGTTTCTGACTGAGAAGAGGTTTGTTAGGGCATCTTACATCTTCTTCGATGAGTCAAGATGGGAGATGTAGGGTATCAAGTGGTATTTGATAGAGTCCACTATGATACTCATGGCATTGATGTCACCGTATTTGAACTTATCCATAGCTGCAACATTCTGCGGTTCCTTCTCTTTTCCTTCTTCAAACTCTGGTTTCACGATATCCAACACTTTATTCTTGGCAAGGATGAGGTCAATCCTTGTCTTCCACGCTCTTAAGTTAGAGGCTCCATCTAACTTGTTCTCTAATTTCAAAGAATAAGTCATGGCTTCTTTGACTTGGTCAACCCTAGATCTGACCAAAACTCAAACTTCACGTCTTGGCTTTCTGAGAGTACTAAGAAATTCTCTAGGCTAGGGCGCACTGATCTGTCTAGAGATTAGGTCGATCTCTTCACTTAAGGTGTCTCAATGAGAGGATTAGGGTTTTTGCAACTGCACCTGCTAGTAACCCTAGTGATAGTGTCTTGGACACTGCTTCTACTAGTAACCCTAGCGACAGTTCCTGAGCGAGCTCAATATCCTAGCGGCTATGTTTCCTTCCAGCGGTTAGACTGAATGAAGGAGGTGTGGGCCCATAACCTGTTAGAATATAATGGATGTGCTCGTTTTACCATTGAAAATATCTTTATTGTCACCCAACCATAAGCCAAAGCCACCCTCCGAGCACCTTAACCTTGACAGAGAATCGCTCCAGAAGAAAACCCTAAGCTAGATAGCCAAACAAAAGGTAGTGTTCCTTTCCCCAAGGATAACGCACCAACAAGAGCTGATCAGATAGTCCAAACCCTAGCCAAGAGATAGTCCAAGCGTAACTGCTAGCTGCAGCAGCTGCAACGACAGCTCTCCTCCAAACCTGTGCAGAAACTGGGCAACTACAGTGTGCACAAGTGCTGCTCTGCAATTCTGAGACTGCCTGCCAGAATGAGAACTAGCCTCCTGTATTTCTACTAATTCTGGCTAACTGCCTGGGCCAACTTCTCATTCTGGGTATCTATCTGTTCAGTATATATTATTATTTCTGGTCGACTTCTTCTCTTGGAGGCTAATAACCTAATATAAATTATCTTCTTGAGCCGACAAGTCTTCTAGGCTTATTAGCCAACTCATTAGGGTTTCTTCTTGCTTCCTGGAGTATTCTATCCTCGTCAGGTTTACACGTGGAGGTAAATACCTCCCGCAGCTACCATAATATCAACAGTACTAAGGCCATATCGAGATACCCTCTTTTTTCTAAAGTTATATGTTGTTTGTCACCCTAGAACAATTTTTTAAGCATGAACCTTTGAGTGGGTTTACTGTAGAGATAATGGTGCATGAAAATAGTCCCTATAACTATGATGATTGGTGTTTGTTTTATAGGGAGGTAAAATACACTTATTAGGGAATATTGAAAGTAGAGTTCATTAACCCAATGTAGAAGGGCACCTTTATCATGCTTCTATATACATAAGACAATGTTGAACTATGTTTTCCATGCTAAGTAGTTGTTTTCCATGTTGAACAATGAGTAGTTGTCACCATGAAGAAGTGTGAATCACGTAGAAAAAGGTTTGGTGCTCTCGCATCCATTGTGTTACAATATACAAAATTGTGAAACAAATTTTCACAATATCTTTCCACTATTTTCTTTATAAACAAGTTGATCCTCTTTCAAACTTTTATTTTATCTCAAAAAATCATAACCATTTGCACAATTATTCATGCCATAAAGCAAGCTTTCAACTAAGATCCCATATCCAAATCACATGAGATATTAAAGCCAATTTTTCTTGAAGTAGAGAGACAAATTTTAATTTTGTACCTTTTGGAAAGTCACCACCAATTGAACCATTAGTTTCTCACTGATTTTCCTGACAATGGAGTCTCAGTCGCCATAGAATTTCAATGCACTAAGGTAGATTGCCGAGGAGAAAAGTTTTTAGAGGATGATCGCTTCATGGCATATCGCTTCTTAAAATGGAAATTCAATGATAAAGATCTCAATGGATCTATGATTTCTCGAGTGATGCATATTGGATGCCAAACAAAAGATTGCTTTGATGATTTAAATGTGATCCAAATAACTTGTCAAACAGATTGGATTGTAGCTTATTTACTGGATTAGTGTTAGATGGTTGTAGCTCTACATTGGGATCACTAAACATTGTAGCTTTAAGATGGGACCGTTGATCACTACCAAACTTCTAGTTTCTCTGCGTGCTGCTCTGTCTAATGAGAAGATGCCTACAAGCACTAAACAAGTGAAGCCCTCGACCTGTCCATTGATTTTGAGATAAACCAAACATTTCCACGCTCCATGCAGTATATAGATGAGACAGTATATAGATGAGAGGATTGTTTCTCAATGGATTGTTTTAATGTGTCAGAGTAGCAAATAGTAATTTCAATGGATTCCGAGAAAACATGTCACATAGTGGGATTTGAATGTAGATGGAGAGCGGAGAGCGTGACAACTTTTTTCTCACAACCACTCAAGCTACACCCAATTTACATGTCTCTATCTATTCTAGATGTGAGTATTTTACAATCCAAAAACCTCACTTAGAATAGTTTATTCACATATTATGTATTCTAACAAAATTTGATGGACATCTATATACAAGAGAAATATTTTGAGTCAATCGGGTCTAGTCCGAGTGGTTTATGCTGCGGGGTGTTATCCCCCCACTCAAGTTCAATTCCCTCAAGTGACATGTTGAGCTCTTAATTGAGTGAAAAGGCTTTGGCTTTCTACTTGGATGGTTTCCCCACACAATTTTCCGAGAAAAAAAAAACAAGAGAAATATTTGGTACCTTATTAATCTTTCATACAAGGAAGAAAATGGACAAGTTTTCTTTAAAATTAGAAATTACAGATAGAAACTAAAACCTAACTAAGATAATTCTATATTTGGCATGGGGGCTTGCCAACATGGAGTCATAATACCAACCACCATCAATAGAAATGGACTAACTTGGAGGTCAATGATCCACGTGTGGGGCCTTTTGAGATTAATATGGTCCATTTTCCATTACAAAAACTTTCATTAATTATGGTAAACTCCTTACTTTACCATTGGAACCCAATCTCAAATCAATGCCTTGTCCATTGGCATTATGGATATGTAAAAAAAAATAAAACAAATGTCTACAAACTGAATTTAGGGAAATCCAACACTTTTTAAATGAAATCCCAATCTACTATATACAACACCTCTCCTCAGCCAAAATTTTGGAGAGGGAGATAGGGAGGGGAAAATTCAANAAAAAAAAATGGGGGAAAAGAAAGAAAAACCCAAATCCCATCTACAAAACCCAAAAATTATCTCCTTTCTGCAAAACCCAAAAATTATCTCCTTTCTGCAAAACCCAAATCCATTTTGTTTTAAATTTACAATTTTTTTTAATTGAGGCCAAAAGACAAAAAAACTTGTAAATCCCAGAGATCCAATGTGCCGCAAATATCCCTTGCTTTATCCTCTTGAGTGCCCCCACCAATCTCTTTAAACTTCGAGAAGCTCTGCCCCAAACCATCATGTAAGAATAAAATGAGGTACCCACACCCTTTTAGCTTATATGAGAAATGTATAGTTAGAGCGACACAAAAATTGATTTTCCATTTTTTTAATGATCTTTGCATTACTACAACATTGTACAATCATTAACTATCATGACACAGAGATAAACTGTGCATCGAGTAACATCGTATTTGCATCTATATTGTGTCATATCAACGTCATTTTAGCATCATATTTTTTTAATGCTATAAACAATTTCACGTCATGTCAATGTAATGAAACACAATGCTAAATCAAGTATAGCATTGTCATCGTGTTGTGTAGCATCACTATAACATTATAATAGTGTTAAAATTGCCACCAATAACTATAGTGCAAAATTAATTAATGATATTATGTTTATTATAATTATAATAGTTATTAAAAATTATATTATTATTATAATTATTAATAATTATACTTAAAAAATAATTATTATAATTATAATTTAGGGGTGGTAGGTGTGGGTAAGTCATCATCGACTTTGAGGGAAACCAAGAAGTGAAATATGCTTGGGGGGTTGGGACTACAATGAACAATGAAGTTGAGGCATTAGCCTTAAACAAATGTCTCTTGCTCCTTAAATCCCAAAGGATTTGTGTTGCAATAGTCATAAAAAATTCTATAGTCACTCTAAGGGAAATTATAAAGAAAGTTATCCCCAAGAGGCAAGACTTGGTTTGCGTGGAGCTTTCCCAGTGATCAATGAAATGAGTCAACGTTGAAATCTTTGCAAATTGTACTCACTTTTAACGACATATGACATGATCAACGTAAACATGTACTTTGTTGATATGGAAGGGGTTCAAAACTAAAAAAAAGAGTCATGGATGGCCTCCCCAAAGGCCAAAACATTGGGAACATGAAACGACAAAAAAACCCGAATTTTTTTAACTATTGTCCATGATTTGAAGCTACAAATGTAACTAATATCTAAAAAACAAGGCATGCTTATTATTAGAGATATAAGGCTTACTATGTAATAAAGTCACTTTATGACTTTATAATATGTTAATGTTCATTTATTTTTTCTGTAAAACAATCTATCCCACATTCATAAGTGGAAATGATTTGTTTTATGAACAATGATATATAAGGAGGTAAACTCCTTTATAATAAATGCACTAGTTATTCATTGATAATATCATAGAGTGCTATTGTGAGTACATTTCTTTGAGCTTAGTTATGTTTAGTCAAATTGTAGACAGTCAAAGTTTGATGACGTAATGTGTAGTTCTTTGAAATACCTTTCCAACGGGCTATCACGCGCCTAAAACAGAGGTCGTGTGCAAAAGTTACGACCCCATAAAGTTGAGGTACCAACTTACCCATATGGGCCCACATAACTTTTGGTGTTTCATCTCCTAGGGTTAGGTTTTTGGATGTATAGGGTTTTGGAATTCATGAGTAATATCAAAAAGGCCTATGGAGCCTCATTGTAATCATCATGCTCAGACGGATGCATGTAGCAACCACATCTCTTCTCAGAGATATCTACCACCATTCGAGCAAGTGTTTTAGTTCAACAGTTTTACAATTTCAGCCTATTTCATTTATTCAATAGAAGATATTGTTCACATGATATATGTGTTTTTCTTCATATCTTTGTGTTTATTGTATTCAGTCTGTTAATCAATTCATTCTTCTCCTAAATCCGGATCAGTTGTCAAAGGAACCGAGGCAACCTCTACATATCCAAACAAGTTGATAGAATGGGAGAGCATAGATGATAAGGGAAAAACCATTATTGGCCTTTCCCTCTTAGATTCAAATCTACATCATGTATATCTGGACAAATCATCCAAGGAGATCTGAGAGAATCTCAACAAGTTATTTGGGGCACAAGTAGTGAATGCAAATTTTTTCATGAAATTACAATTATTCAACTTTAAGATGCTAGTTAAAGCCACCATGTCAAGTCATGTCAACAATCTAAGATCTATTATCAGACAACTTGCAGAAGTCAAGGCAATAGTTGATGAGGAGGATGCTAAGGCTATTCTCCTGAACAACTTGTTGCTAAATACAATAGTGTTATCTTTACCCTGAGGAAACTACCTTCACAAAGTCTGGATGAAATTATTGCAACATTGCTAGCAGAAGAAAAGAGAACCATTGATGGTGATAGCCAATCAGAACTTGCATTCTATGGAAGAAATATCCACAATAGATTAACAAAAGACAAAGAGGAAATATAATGCCACTATTGCAAGAAGTTGTGCCATACAATTTTGAATTGTAGAAAACAATCCAATGATGTTATTAAGGGAAAGCTCAAAGATAGAAAACATATAGCGAGTGTAGCCATGATTGAAGATCCACTAGATGCTGACAGTGGTGAAGAATCTACTGAAGAAAAGAGATTTTATGCATTTTAGGAAGCCTGTGCGCTGGAGATAGGAAGGGATCAGTTGACAACTCAAAATGGATTGTTGCCCAATTAGTTCAGAAGTTGTGGATCTAAGGAAAGATCCCTCATTAGTTGGAGAGACATGCATGTGGATTGCGGTCTACTAGTGAGGTTGCATGGCATGCATATGGATTGTTGTCTAGTAATTCACTTCGGGAGATTCATGTTTCAGGAGTTCGGGGAGGTGGAATCCAAGAACCCATGAATTCAACTCAAAAAATACAACGTGGCGATGGTTATCAGGTAGCTTGATGGAGCTCAAATTGGTCTAGGAACCGTGTTCAAAGAAGAAGCTTCTAAAGGATGTTATTGATGTTTAGTGTTCAATTTATGAGTTTTACATTTAGTATATGTATTTGATTTTAGTTTGTTTCAACACTATATGACTTATTGGGGGGTATTAGAGATGCAAGGATTACTATGTAATAGTCACTTTATGACTTTATAATATGTTAATGTTCATTTTTTGTGTAAATCAATCTATCGCACATTCATAAGTGGAAATGATTTGTTTAATGAATAATGATATATAAGGAGGTAAATTCATTTGTAACAAGTGCACCAATTATTCATTGATAATATCATATGTTGTTATTGTGAGTATCTCTCTTTGATCTTAGTTATGTGACTCATCCCTATCTAGGGTTTCTTCATTTGGTTATCTAGGTCATTTTGTAATACTTATATCAATTCATAAAGTACTAAATTGAACTCAAAAAGAGGAGAAAAAACAACTTAGATAAAGCCACTTAATTCCATCAATAATAAAGCATACAATAATCCTCCTCTAGAGATTTAGTTGCATCCTCAAATGCATTCCCTTCTTTTGATGTTAGCTTCAAATTTTTCTCCATTGGGGTAGAGAGATGATTACAATCAACCATGCCAAATTTATTCAACAACTCTCCAATGTACTTCTTTGGGGAGATGAATATATACCTTGGATTATGAGTTACTTCAACACCCAAGTAGTAGTGAATATGTCCCATGTATATCATCTCAAAACCCTTCTTCAATTCTTTCTTATGGATGCAATATTTACTTCATTGTTCTCTGTTATCAAAATACCATCTATATACACCACAATATATACAATAGTCTTTCCAACTTTCTTGAAAAACAAAGTTGCATCATCAAGATTAAAATGCTTGAAATTGACCTTCAAAAGGTGCCTAATTAGCTTTTCATACCATGCATGAGGTGATTTCTTTAGGCCATACAAAGACTCGATGAGCTTCCATACCTTATGTTCTTGACTCTTAACAACAAATCCTTCTAGTTGAGACATGTAGACATTCTCTTTTAAATATCCATTCAAGAAAGTTATCTTCACACCCATGTGATGAATCATCCACCTATTTTTTGCTCCCAAATCCAACAAAGAAAGAATGGTATCCCATTTTCCCGTGTCGACAAAAGTCTCCTCATAGTTTATTCCTTCTTTTTGTGCATTTCATTTTTCCACAAGCCTCACCTTATGTTTTTCAAGTGAGCCATTTGACTTGTAGTTGTTCTTGTTGACCTACTTGTAGGCAATTGATTTGTTTCCAAATAGAGGATCCACCAACTTCCATGTCACATTCTTGATGAGAGCATCATACTCCTTTTGCATAACTTCTTTCCACTAATAATGAGGAATGAATTCTTCAAAGGAAGTTTGTTCAAAATTTGTAGATAAAATCAATTCACAATCATATAAAACTTCCATCTCATCGACATCACCTGAATCTGAACCATTTACATCATGTCCATCGCCTTGTTTTTCATAACTTCTACTTCCTGTCTTTCCAACCTCATCAGGACAGACACTTTCAAGCATCTTCATGACCCACTTTGGAAATTTCTATGATGGTCCAAGTTGCTCAACTAATTGAGATGGTGTTGCATCTGTGATGGTCTAAGTTGCTCAACTGATTGAGATGGTGTTGCAATCCCATCAAGATTCAACCTTTCCATACAATTAATCACATCATCCAATTGAACCTCATTTTCTGATGAAGTAGTTGGATCTTCTACATGAGGGGAAGATGGCACTTCAAAAGGAGGTTCCAAATATTGATCCAAGATAGGGATCCCCCCTTTAAGATGTGGAATCTCATGATCAAGCTCGTGATATGTATTTACATGGGTAAATATATCAAGATGATCAAGTTGGCGCTCAATAGTCTTGTCATTATTAGTGGATTCAAGAAAAATTACTTCTCTAGAAAGAATGAATTTCTTATTTACCTCATCATAAAGATGATATGCCTTGGTGGTATTTAAGTACCCCAATAAGATGCACTTTCGACTCCTTGCACCTAGTTTGTTTCTTTGCTCCTTAAGAATTAAGGCATAACAGGTGGAGGAACCAAAAAAATTGAGATGCCTCAATGAAGGAATGTGGTGATACCACAATTCTTAAGCAATCTTGTTCCAAATATCATGAGATGGACTTTTGTTTCTCAAATATACAACACACAGAACTACATTAGCCCAAAACATCTACTTCACATTCTTGAAAAATAGCATTGAATGTACCATATTCAAGAGTGTCTTGTTCATTCTTTTTGCTACACCAATATGTTGATGATTGTGTGGAATAGTGGTTTGATGCTTGATCCCATGTTGTAGAAGTTAACTTTCAAACTCATTAGAAGTATATTCCCCTCCATAATCAATACAAAGAGTGCCAATACGAGATTGTGCTTCATTTTCAATCCTTACATGGAATTTTTTAAATGTTTCAAATGCTTAAGATTTATATTTCAACAAATAAACCCTACACATTTTGGTGTAATAATCAATAAAAGTCATCATATATTTATTACCAAAAGGATATGCAACATGCATGGGGCCACACAAATCAAAGTGTATCAACTCTAACTCTCTATATGCACATGAAGTTGAATCATGAAAAGGCTACTTGCTATGTTTACCAAGGATACATGCATCACATTGCTTCAAATTCCTTGGAATGTTAGGCAAACCAGAAACACCATTTTTCTTCAACATATGAAGAATATCATATTGATGTGCTCAAATCTTCCATGCCACAAGATACCATATGACAATGTACTTTCATCATGGTGAGAGAGGTGCGCAAAATTTTGTGCTCATGTAGATGTCCCTTTTAGCGTCAACAATCTCTAATACTCCCATCCTATCATGACAATCATGTTGTCAGTATACCTCATTTTTTCAACTTTTCCATCAAACATGTGAGCATGGTGGCCTTGATGTCGATTGTGCACAAGAGACAACAAGTTCCTCCGCCACTTAGGAAGATAGAGAACATCATGCAAAATAAATCCAAGAATCTAGGCAATTTGAGCATGATGGTGCCAATTCCCGTAGGTTTGAGATTGGAACAATATGTAAAGTTTACTACACCCTCTACATTATCATTCAATTCCTCAAATAAGTCTCTCTGAAAATTCACATATGGGTGACATGTCTGGGAGAGATTGTTTTCAATCCCGAAAAAAATCATAAAGTAAGTCTTGAATGGGAATTGAGTGAATAAACCAATAGGCAGACATTAGTTGTATATCAAGGGCTAAGGATTATTGGTTTAAGGTGAATAAGAGAGTTAAATATCATTAGAGACTCAACAATAATGATCAAACTCATTTGTTGTTCTTCCTTGTTAGATGACTATTTAACAAGGCTATCTCAATGAATTCAAAAAGAGGTTAGATACTCTGAACACATAGAGTTTTTTTTTTATGTTTTACAAGAAATGAATCATTAGGAAAATCATTTGGCTAATGAATCATCACACTTGGAATGTGGAATCTTGAAGGTAAAAGGTGGGATGTCCTTCTCCCCAATTCCCTAGCTTATTTGTTAAATTATTAACCGAAAGTTTTTCATGCTATAAAACAACAATGAAAAGTGGCACATGAAATTAAAGAGGAATGAACGAAGTTCGACATGAAATTGATTCCTTGTACCATCACACACTTCGACCATTATGACATAGTATCCCTTTCAATCCTCTTTTATTACAATCCCGGGTGAAGGTGGGATTATGGGGTCTATTATGGGGCTAAGTGTTCAACTTGATCCTCAACCCTTCAGACACCCTCAAAATTTTTCCACCATCGAGGTGGTGATCTTAGATGCACCCTCCAACTTATGCTTGGTGATTTCTTGGAAAGGTTTTAATGTTTGGTTAATGTAAAAGGCGAGTACTTTTAAAAAGTTCATATTTTATTATTCTCCAACATTTGTGGGCTATCATTTGGATGTGGTAATGCTAGGGGATTCCTCCAGTATGTATTCATTTAAATTATGGAAGGGTTTTAGAGTTTGGCTAGTTGGAAATGTGAGAAATTCTATCATCTTCATTTCCCCACCTACTCCTTTTGCTTATTTGGTAGTGTGGTTTGGCAATGGGGAATTAGTAGTGGAAAACATTAAAGATGACTAAAAGTGGGGTATTTAGGATAATTTTCTCTCGATTTTGGATGGTATGACAAGCCATAACCACTTGAGGCAATGCTCCCTTTTTGAACTCACTGATATTCGACATGTTGTATGAAGACAAGAGGCATTTATTGTAGATATTGTTGGAGTTACTTCACACACCTAGAATTTATTTTTCCTAAGGTTTTTCCTTGTTTATTAGTCATAATTAGTCATTATCCAATCTCCTATATTTAGGGGAGAATATTCCACTTGGAGAATATTCTATTTTAGTTGACACTTCAGTTTGACTAGTTGAGTTGAGTTTAGATGTTGCATTGGTTTTGTCACCATGCAACATTGGGATCATCACCATGCTAATGATCACTTGACTTGGGATCATCACCAGACTGGCGCATTACCCTTGATTCCCTGAGTTAACTCCTCACTACTCTATGTTCAGTCAATTAACTGAAGACTAGTTGACTAGTTAACTCAACTAGGTGGTAGTTCACTCCCGTAACTGCATGAGAGACTAGACTAGGTGGAAATTCACTCCTGTAACTATTGATGTGTGTCCAGATCACTCTAGATCACCACTATGGAGCATTAGTTACTCATGTATCCTATATCTATTGTAAAGTATTCACTCTTTGAGTGTGGAAAATGGTTAATGATAATTCTTCTATTCTTTCTCTCCTTCTTCTTCTTTCTCAAATTATCTTTGCAAATGTGTGTATTATTGTTTATCTAGACCTATTATGTGCAGGTTCAACACATTTACATGGTATCCGAGCTGACTGACTGCTAAGCAAAAGCTACCCCAAATTTTTTTGCAAGTACAAAAGATTGAAGAACGCAAAAAAGATGGAATTTATGTTTTACTCACTGATAATACTTCTCACGCCTCATAAATATTTGGAGTGGAAGCCAAATATTCTACTTCTTCTCAAAAGTAGAGGCTTATACCAAATATCCATGGCAATGGAAGTAGAGTCTGATTTCACCGATGAAAAAAAGGACTTTCTCAATAGACAAGATATGGCCATAGGATTTATCTGCTTGTCTATTTCTCCATAAATTCTCCATCAAGTATATGATGACTCACAAGAAGTCACTCCAAATGATTTATGGAGCAGATTGGAGGCTTTATTTGGAAATAAGGAAGAATGCATGCAAAATGTTGACAAGATAGAGAATGTAGAAAAGCCACTGGAAGATAAATCATCTCAGTTTGAAGAGCCTTCTACATAGGTATGTACAAAAATTTGTATTCCTTTAATTGAAGATGATGTCTACTCCATTTTAGATTTTTTTTTTTTTTTTTTTGGTTGGTTTTTCTGAAATTCATGTGGAAGATATATGGCATGCATCTCAGGAGCCACATGCAGATATTTTTCCATGCACAATGCATGCATCTCAGGAGACAAAAAGGGAGTCGTGCACATTAGACTCAATTCTGATATTTTCTGAGCACTATTTTCATAAACAAATTGGATCGTTTCAAAATCAACAAAATTTAAGTGTTTTTCCGAAAACGGCCGCACGATTTTCAAAATTTCATCCAAACTTTCTTTGGATATTATTCATTACAAGAAGATAAAGTGGATATGTGTGGACATCTCAATGGGGCATATACTTCATCAGATCCATGCAGACATCTACATCTTCAATAAAATCTTCAACGAGCACAAACTTGCACAATTGCAAGGTCTTCTTGGAGTGAAGGACAAGGTTGCTTAGCAACTGCTTTTTGTTCCTTCTCATTTTTTTTTACATGCATTGTAATTTGAGGGGGGGGGGGCGTTGCCCATGAGGTTTTCCCTCTTTCCTTGTTTATTTCAGTGTATCTTTTATATTTGGGTACCTAACATGGCCTTGTTGCCGGGGCCCATTGTTTATTTTCACCATAGTGATGTTCAGGGGGGGTGTTGGAGTTACTTCACACACACCTAGAATTTATTTTTCCTAAGGTTTTTCCTTGTTTATTAGTCATAGTTAGTCATTATCCAATCTCCTATATTTAGGGGAGAATATTCCACTTGGAGAATATTCTCTTTTAGTTGACACTTCAGTTTGACTAGTTGAGTTGAGTTTAGATGTTGCATTGGTTTTGTCACCATGCAACATTGGGATCATCACCATGATAATGCACACTTGAATTGGGATCATCCCCAGACTGGCGCATTACCCTTGATTCCTTGAGTTAACTCCTCGCTACTCTATGTTCAGTCAGTTAACTGAAGACTAGTTGACTAGTTAACTCAACTAGGTGGTAGTTCACTCTCGTAACTACCTGAGAGACTAGACTAGGTGGTAGTTCAATCCTGTAACTAATGGTGTGTGTCCAAATCACTCTAGACCACCACTATGGAGCATTAGTTACTCATGTATCCTATATCTATTGTAAATTATTCACTCTTTGAGTGTGGAAAACGGTTAATGAGAATTCTTCTATTCTTTCTCTCCTTCTTCTTCTTTCTCAAATTCTCTCTGCAAATGTGTGTATTATTGTTTAGCTAGATCTATTATGTGCAGGTTCAACACATTTACAAGGACCTTTATTTTCACTGCAATAGGGAAAATTCATGCATGAGAGGAGAAACATAGCAATGAGATGGTAGTTATCATGGAATCATTGCTTCAATAGAAGAGACATATTGAAAATCTTGAGGTTGAATGTCATGCTCTACATCATTATGTTGTAAATTTTACTATGAGCCCACAACCAACCTCCTTAAATTATAAAATGTTTATTGGATTAGAGGAATATATGAATAATGAGGAAGAATATGTTCTGCATATGCCTAGATAAGTGGGATAAATGGACCAAGATCCTCAACACTCTCAAATTGAGCAAGAGGAAGAAAATAATAGGAATGTCCTTAATTAACACTAGGCTATATTGCTTTGTAAAGCTAGTTTTTTTAGGTGTATTTTTTAGGCTTTATACTAGCAAAAACTCTTGGACATATCTGAGAAGGACAATTTCGTATTTTTTGTCAGTTATTTAGCAAGTTTTTGGACAAATTTTGATATATAGACTATTGGACATTGCCTCTTTTTATATTATTACACTAACTAGTGAGGTGCAACATCTTTTTAATACAAATATTAATTGTTGTTATCTATCTATCTGTCTATATATCTATCTATCTATCTATCTATCTATCTATCTATCTATATATATATATATATATATATATATATATATATTTCTTGTGACTAAACCCATATTGTTCAGGAAACTATTTTAAGAGTATTTATACATAGAACTAGAGACTTGGGAAATATCAAATGGTGGCTTTATTTTCTCTTATGCTATCCCTAGTTATCGAAATGATATGAGATATCTAATTTATGATGGAGATCTGAATGAACAATAACCTCCCTTTCCTTAATATCCTAGAAATTAAAGAAATAGATGGTTCCCTATCACACCAAGTTCATAAAAAGAAAAAACATATGTATTCCTACAATCATGCCTAATCTCACCACCACCTTGCTCAATAACTTGTTTCCCTCAACATTTTAGTTTGAAGCGATCTCTATATATTAGTTCATAATGACATAGACCATGAAAAATTCATCTAATAAACTCCATTCAAAATCATGTCTATTCCAGCATTCAAATTGATAGATCTATCTACAAAGTGAGCAATCCAATTCTAGCCCTGTCCCTAAAGCAATCCATTGATGTCTGCACCTACCTAAATTTATCCTTGGACTTATAATATTTCCAAAAAGATTAGTACAAATAATATCAAAATTGTATATAAACTTCATAAAACTGTTAAGAACACCTTTAATAACGTGAAAGACAAAACAATTCTCTCAGTCATGAAAGGATTTATGAGATTCCTTGTACCTATAGAGTCACAATGGGCCAAATAGGTAGATCTATAAATATGAGACTTAAAGAACACATTGTCGACATAAACTACAATCACATCACAAAATCAACTATTACTGATTATTCTAGTTGCACCTACTACATTGTGGAGTTGTGATCAGAGTCACATAGTGAAAGCACTCACAACAAACCATAAAATTGTAAACGCATTAACATAAAATGAATATTCCACACACATTGTATTATAAAATTAAAACACAACAAGAATTACACCAACAATCACTACCACTTTATTGAATCAATGGTCAATGCTCTTCGGCCTTATTACATTCATAGAGCTTAGGCATAGGTCTCTAGATTACACAACTCTACCAACAACTACATAAGACCAAACAATGGAGAGCTAGAGGCCCTTTGCTCAATTGCAAATCTCATATTTATGCTTAATCCATAACTATTTAGTTCCAAAGGATTTTCATTTGCTTGGGTAACTCAATATTTTTTACAATTAAAAACTAGCTAATATATGACTATTTGGCTTCCAAATACAACCCAAGTGTCAAAGTTCGAATATTCAAAGTCAAATTGGAAAAATAAAGACATGGAATAAATTTTATCATTTTCTATTGTGCTTTGTAATTAAATTATTTGGACCCCTTAAATCAAAATTATCATGAAATATGGAGACTAGATAGAGAAATATGTCTTCTACATCTTGTAAAATTTTCAAACTCTAACTCAAAATATTGAGTATGCTAAGACAAAATTTTGAACCCCTATTTCTGTAAAAATTTGTGTGCAATCTCAAACAGAAAGAACGACTTGGGTGATGCACTTAAACTCAATACATTTTTATAAAATTTGTGATCATATATAGGAATGTGTCCTCTATAATATATCCAAATTTCAGACCTTAAATCCAAAGTATGGAGGTGCATTGATCAAAACATTAGGCCTTTGTTAGTGCAAAAATAAAATCTGAAAAGTAACATATGCTAGTTTTGGACACCTTTGCAGCATTAAATTCTGTTGAAAATTGGTGAGCATATACAGATATGTTTCCTTGGAATCCTGTACAAATTTTAGACCTTGATTCGAAAATATGAGTGTCAAAATACTTATACATTGTTTGTGTAGGAATTTCTTTATGCATTGGTTCAAGACTTAGGCAAGAAGTCCAAACTCCATGTCGGATCTTAAAATTTGGTGTGAATGTAGAATATGGTCTCCTCTACAACATATCTAAAATTCAACATCTAATTCCAAGAGATGAGTGCGCGTTGATGAAAATACCAGACCATTTTCATTATTGAATAACTAAAAAACTAGAAATAAAACACATAATTGAAAGCAAATGTTTTTGGGTGTGTAGGATTGTCAAATCCCAAGGATGCTCCTGCATCAACACCAAACATCACATTTTCTTCAAGAACAAATCAAGATTCTAGCAAAATCTCAACATTATTTTTTGAGGCTCACTAGAAAAGCAATAAAAATGAAAGAAAACCCCAATAACATTAACCATGATGATAATTACTCATTTATTCAAATTTGACATCCCATCATTAATAACATGTATGATCATAAACAACTTTCATGACTCTTATTTATAAGACATCTCATCTCTCCCTTAAAATATATTTCACCTCACCCCACTTTTTATAGACCTAACCATTCTATGGACTTAGTTTTCTAACCCTTTTTAATTAGTCACTCTATTTTACTTTTTTTTTGGCATTTTATTTAAAATTCAGATTTACTAATGTTTTTCCACTTCATTACTTTATTTTCACTTATAATTCTATTTTTTTTAATTAAATCTCCTCTATTTAAACTTTTAATATTTATTTTATACCTATTATTTCCATTTTTTAATCGTGTCTCTTTTATTTATATTTATTGTTTAACCCATTTACAATGATTTTATTTTTTTAATAAATTTAAAATAAGTAATTAAAATTATTTTATTAATTGATTTTACTTTTATTATTATTATTTTATTTCTTAAATTCAGTGAAAATTACTTTTTATATAATTTATATTAATGATTTTAAGAATTCATATTTATTTGAAAGTGTATAAATCTTTCCTAATCTTTTCCATTTTTAAAATGTTAACCATAAAATATTTGGTGATATTATTGTAAAAATATTTAAATTTCTGAAGATTTTATATAGTTTTTAAACAATTTTGACCATTTTTAAAATAAAATACATTTATCTTATGAAATTTGGACAATTCATTTTAAAAATAAAAAAATTAACCCTTAAAAAAAAAACTCATAAACAAAATTTAATCTTTAAAATTTTTCTCTATATTTATATTATTCTCCAAACTATAAATTATTATTTTTTAAACTTAAATAAAATATTCACCCAAAACATTTTTTAACGATTAAAAATACAATACTATAACATTTTTTCTTTATTTAATTAAAAATGTTACTCCATACACTAATAATTTTCATGACACAACTCAATGGAGAAAATCCATTGCATTGGACTCCAACCCAATAAAGAATAAATGATGTGATTGGTAATTAATAATCAAAACAACTTACGAGCAAATAGAATTTTGCAACATCTTGCCATATATCTATATTATGACCTATTGTCTTACCATAATTTATTTGCTTTTTAATAAAGTGCTTTTGTATATATTCTGCTTTTGAACAAATGCTATTATCCTTAATCTATTTGCTTTTGATAAAGTTCTTCCAGACAACTCCAATCATGACATAATGTAGAATATTAGGAGAAGGACATGTCCTTTCCCTTTTAAGGTAAGCAATGTAAGACAACATCATATTTTTCCTTTGAAACACTTTATGTTTGCATGATTTCCATCTTCTATTTTTCATTCACATCCCCTCTCTCGGTCCACTTGCTAGAGTGATTTCACTGACTCAATTCCACTTGTAAAAGTAATTCTAGTGACCCAACATTCAACGTAAGCTCTTTTTTTAAGTTGATCAAGAATAAAATGTCATCAATCGCATTATTTCATATTTATGGTAAAAGTTAAAGAATAAAATGTCATCAATCTCATTATTTCACTTCTACATGCTTTACTTTGGAAACATGACATGCCCTACCCATATAGAGATGGCATTTGAAATATGACCACATATTGTACTTTAACATAAGGGCATTTTAATATGACCACATCTTGTACTTGAGTAAATTCCAAGTCACTAGAATCTATTTTAAATTTCTCCAATGTAGGTCAACAATAAAGTTATATGCTTTACATGCCCCACCAATTCATCTAGAATCTAGTACATAAAGTTATGGGAAACAAAACACTACTCAATTGTATTGAAGGGTAAAGGTATTGGGAAATACAAGTTTGATTAGCTATTCTTAAAGTTTGAATGGTTTAAAACTCTTTATTAAGGTTTGATTGGCTGATAAGTCTTTAACACAATTTGAGTTTGAATGGTTGAAAACTCTTTATTAAGGTTTGATTGGTTGATAAGTCTTTAACATAATTTAATTTCAAAATAGTGTATAGTATGGTATCTTTTGCCTTATCTTTAAGACAAGAATGTCCAAACCAATACAAACAAAATTTGATTTTCCAAAGTATGGTATGTTTTGTCATGTAATTAAAGTATAGAATAATACAAGAAAGAAGAACCATGGGGACCGATGAGACACATAAATGGACAAGACTAGTGAATGGCTACATGATAGAGGAATGGACAGATTTATGGTTGAGGCATCTATTATTATTATGTTTTTGTCGAACAAAAACCTCCCCATCTTTTGACCCAAGTGGGATTGATACTCTTGATCATTGTAGAATTAACATAGGGAACATATATAAGATTGTACGGAATTATTTTTTATTTATAATATGTTTTAATAATTAAATATATTGTTATATTTTTTAAGTATGTAAAATATTTTAGTTTGATATAAATATTTTATAATTATTAAAATAAATAATATAAAATTGATGATAACGATTAATGAATTTTTTGATGTTATGGATAATATTTAAACAATTTATATTAAGGAATAAGTTTTTTTATAAGACATTGAGTTTAGGGTTAAGCTACTTGCAGAAGGGAAAGCTAAGGACATCAAAGGATACCAAATATAAATCTTAAAAGTTGGAGGGTCTATCTGTATCTCTTACATTCACAAGTTGTTATGAACCAATGCCTTGAGAATGATAAAAAATCAATGAATAATAGTTCACGTTGAGGGGGAAACCTCTTTTTATAATATATTCAATGTACAAGATGAGATATGGTGATACTAAGACTAGGTCTCATTGGTATATATATATAGGAGACAAAGTGTATAATTATAATGAAAGGTTGCAATGAAGGGTTATGACCTACATACAAATATAACACTAGAAATGTAATAATTCAATATTTAGGGCCTAATAAGGGGTTTTATACATAACATGAAGCTTTGTCTAGGGCTTAACATGCCCCTCCCTTCAAACAATTGTTATCCTCAACACTTGACTAACCATGAGTGTTTCTGCATGAAGAACTCATCTTCCCATGTTGCCTCTTCCGCTGGTAGGTTCTTCCATTTGATGAAGTACTCTATAATTGCACAATTTCTCAGTTGCTTAATCCTTGTTTATGGTTCTAGTATGATTTTCTCTTCTTCATTAATCTCTGGTAAAATAGTTTGGACTGCGATCTTGTTGTTGGTTACCTTCTTTAAGAAAGAAACATGGAAGACTAGATTTACTTATGTATGTTCTAAAGTCTACCATTATGCATCAACAAATGAGTCCAACTGTTGAAGTGCTAGGTATGCATACTGTATTGCGGGCTAAAACTCCAGCAAGGCCTTTTTCCCTTCCACCGATGCCTCATGGAGCGCATCCAAAATTGTATTCAGAGCGTTAATCTCATCAAATTTTTCCTATTACTTCAAAGGATTGACAAGGGATTAGGCTTCGACATTCAATTGAGAAATATGGTCCCACAACTCATCCATAGGCCTATTTTGTTTGGCCAATAATCCCATCTAGTCCTACACGGTTCTAAAGATATCCTTACTTTTCTCAGTAGCTTGGTGCAATTGTATCCTTGTAGCATTGACCTCATTAACTAAGGGCTTGAGGAAACCCATTAACTATTGTTATTGATGACTCCCATGAGCTTGGGTGTTGTCCACTTGTTCTTGGAACTCACCAACATGTTGGTTCAATTTTCTCCATGATGTGCACACCAATTCTAGGTAGTGCATAGGCCAATGGTCTGGAATATCTATGGATAAGTGTGGATCAACCTATATCAATTCTATCCACGTCACTTTCAGTTTTATCTAAACAACTTCTATCTCAACGTCCACATGTTGTTCGACCTGCCTCTCATCATCTCACTCATAGGTGACCTTTGCAAGTTATACGTATATTTGTTGATGGGAAACCTACAGTTATTCATAGCTATTCTCAACTCTATATATTCTTTTCTCCACCTCATTTGAGGCCAACTTTAGCATCAAACATCAAATTATGTGTAGACCAAGTTTGTATTTCTAATGATTGTGTTTCCTGGCCTATCAATGGAAACTATCTTAGTGGCTAGCCATGAGCAATAGATGGATCTAAGTGAGAGATTGTATGCACTTATGCCTTTGTATGTTTCCTAGTTACTTGATACACCCTCACCTCTCTCTCTCTCAAGTGGCTTCAGAAAAAAAAAAAAAATGGGACCATATATGCATGCTCCTAGCATATGTGCAACATCGTTTGGTGATGAATAAGATCTTGCACCAATTGATCCAACTATGCCATGATTGATATATTTTCAGGTGAACAATGCAGAGGAGGAGTGATGCTATGTATATTCTTTTACATATCCTTGACTTATACCTCCTCCATAGGCACCTCTTATTGCTACCTAAAATCATGTACACACTCCCCATAACTAAGATATTTGCATGGTGTATCATCACCACATCCACATGCACCTTATAGGAAACCATTTGTCTCTGTTGCTTCCTCTTTCACACTTCCTCTATCTCATGTAACTTTCGCAACATCAAGGTTTGTGGAAGTGTGCTTTTTTTCTGGATACAACCCTCCTTTATATGAAGGTTTTGTCTAAAATGCTTTATTTTGCATTGGTATGCCAAGGACATATTGAATGGAGTCCTCAAGGTCATTAACAATATGTATGATGGGTGGTTTCACGTTGGTCTACTCAAATGCCTCATAGAATTTCACAGTGTCCTCATCCAAGCCCAACCCATTCTTGGCACTGGAGTCCACAGATAATTCTGCAATATGGTCTTTGAAGGAAATGGATTTTGAGATGGCCCTTTAGATGTTGCATGGTCCTGTAGATGTTGCAATTCATATAGGAAATGACCCAGATTGGCTAGGTCGATCTAAAACCACATGGGGAAACCAACTCAAAGGTGTAACCTTCTAGCATTTTTTTGTGCCCCCCTTCAAAAATCCAACCACTTGATCGAAGCATTATTTAAATTCCTTACCAAAAAAGTTAGCCATGTATGAAATGAGTTGCTTGAGTATAACCAACAATAGGATTGATTGTGAATATTGACTTGGTTGTTTCATAGGATTATTATCATAAACTAATCTAGCCTTTATCTCCTTGCATTTCTTTGACATATCAACCTTTATAACCACCTGCTTCATCCTTGGGCCCTTAGTGGAAATTTTCAACACGTTGTAGGTTGTTCTCATTGTTTTCTTTGACTTCCACACACCAACCCATGAAGAGACCTCCTTATAAAAAATATCTTTTGTTAAATAGTGTGGTAGGGAAACGACTCAAAACTTGTTTAGATCATGCCTTCTCAACCACACAAAGGTAATGTCTCTTGACATGTCGAACTAGATCTTGTTGGCATGTGTGTTCAATAACACTTGCAGAATCATTAATAGCTAGTTGGTGGCAATAATCATACGATCATACCAATTGGAAAATGTGCTCTCATTGAAGGACTTGTTGGGCATATTGGTTCAACTTCTCTAGGGCTCATATTGTAGGGAAATAATAGTTCAACTTGGTGTAGCGCATAACTCTCAAACCTATGGTGGCTTCCATTTCTACATCGCAAAAGCAAGTATTGGATACCCAAAGATAAATATGATGTCATTGCATGGGCATTAGCACAACCCTACAACATCTCATCCATTAAAAACTTGCACCAATTGAGCTTGGTGACTTGCACACTAAACTCTACCACCAAAAGTGTATCTAAGGTGCACTCATGCTTGGTATACTTGTGCATAGTGTGGAAAATAATTAATTGGTAAGCGAAGTGAACCTAGTCATGGTTAATTAGGCCATGTTAATTAGGGGGGTTATTGCTCCACGACCCCCTCACTTTGTGCCATAGTAGGTTTATAGGCTAGGTGTATTTTTGGAGCACCCATGTTTTCCATCACTCTAAAAGGATTCCAAGACACATTTTCCTTCCATGGACATACTTGTTTGTGCATGGATATATCTAGTGTGAATGGGTAGGCTTTGTCCAACCAGATGGCATTTTCATGTTCTGTGCTAACAAATTTTTATGCACATTTTTCCACCTCTCCAGTGGTGCCAAACAAGAGGTTGACCAAGTTCATGAGGGTGGAGTCTTATAGGGGTTAAAAAATAGGCTTCAAAACTGATGCAATCTTTGTGGAATCCTATAGAATATGATCCATGTAGACCTCTAGCTTCATATTAGGGAAGAAGTCCTTGTCTAAAAAGACAATGTCAACTAGTCAAGTATGTTCTACCTTTCCATGAAAATCATTCAGTAACTCCACCTATAGGTCATATAACTTAGTTGGAACAACTTCCTTTATTATTTTAGCTATTGATTTACTTCCTAATACTTTTCCCATGATTGTATGCTATCATTATTACACAAACAACACAAGTGGTCAAACTGAAGAGAAAATGTGAACATCGATATGTGATTATTCAATTGCTCTAGGCTCCAACATGATTGATAGCTTTGCATAGGAAAAAAAAGTGAGAAATGAATTGAAGTGTGGGGGACTTAAAGAATCTTGATGCATTTTTATTGAGACTATGGTCATATTTATCCAAAAATGAGATGAATTTCTCACTAAGTTACTCATAATTGCATCCGCCCACATTAAATTTGACTCAATGACTAACTTGATGCATCTGATCGACTCATAAATTGTTCTGCTAACTCATTATATGGAGCAATTGAAATTCCTATTGGAATATATGACACCGTGACTTTGGGACTTCAACATGCAGACCAAACACCCATAGACCCTAATACCCAGAAGCCAAAGGATCCCACAACTGTAGCGATGCTATATTTCTAGAGGACTCCCCACCTTCAATCCCGAGTTGACTCGACTAACTTCTTCTCGTCCACAAAGGATTGTTTAGTAGTGAATTGATGAATGAATGAACTAGAATACATGACTCCCCCAACTACAGAATTGGATGATGATTGAAATGAAATACCTAGACACACCAAAAATTGATAGATTACTAAAGAACAAATACTAAGAAGTCTACACATACTTGTGGAACAATCCAAAACTAAAACCAAAACCAAAATTTTCCTACCCTACCCAACTCCCTTGATAAGAGTGCACCACAACATCTTCAAGTAGTAGAAACATAGGCTTTCAGGAAAGGGCCATTCACCCATCCCAGTTTAATAATTCCATCAAGTTGAGCCAAACGAATTGCACCTGAATCTTTTATTTCTGCAACTATAAAGGTCCCAACCAATGCATTTGAAGCTTTCTAGGGTTCTTCAAATATTTCTTATAATATAAAAGAACTAGATCTCCCTTCACAAATGGCTTGGTATTGATATGGAGATCATACCATGCCTTTTGTCTTGTTTTCTCCACAGACTGATGAAAATCAACCATAAACCTGGATTCTTCTAAGTCCATCAACTCTACTAGTCGTTATGAGACTCATTCTTCATTGGTCATATGAGTGGCATGGGAAACATAGAGGCTAGGTACAACAAATTCCATGGGAACAATAACATCTTGACCATACACTAGTTGGAAATGTGTCTACTTATGTAACTTGTTGGTAGTGTTCATATATGCCCATAAAATTGTAGGAACTCTTTCAACCCAATCATCTCTATTTGCATAACATACTTTAGTCAAGCCCTTCCCAAAAGTTATATTAAATGATTCCACCATTCCATTGGTGTAGGGATGATAAGGGTTTCTTTTGTGATGTTGGATAAGAAATTCCTTCGTCAAGGTAGCAATGATAGTGCTAAGAAAATACCTACCTTAATCACTGATCAAATTCCTTGGACATACTAACCTAGTAATGATATTTTCAAAGATGAATATGGAAAAAATATCAGTCGAGCAATCCTTTATATGCTCAAATTATTCCCATCCAGTTAAGTAATCAATTGCGATAATAATCTATCTTGCTTTGAATGATGTGCTAGAGTGTTAATGGGTCCCACATAATCAACAACCCATTTCTCAAATGGCTACAATTCTTAGATTGGGTTTAAGGGTATTTAACCCCTCCTAAATGGTTTACCTACCCTTTGACACACATCACAAGCTTGTGCATGTTTTTTAGAGTCTTTGAACACAATAGGCTACTACAATCCAACCTATAACTCTTTGTGGTCTATTGATTTGCCTCCAACATGTCCTCCTACAACTCCCTCATGACATTCCCACAAAATGTCCTTCCTTTCATGGTTCATGATGCAATGTGTGAGAATAAATTGATGCACGACTTGTATAGTTGTATTGCAATTAATTGGTACTCTATAGCTCTAACCAATAGGTGAATTTCCTAAGTTTCTAGTCTTTTGGATTAGTGCCAGTGGCTAAAAATAAAGCAATCTATGCCAAATAATCTTTGCCAACCCAGGTTTATCATCAACAACACCGCCTAGTTCTCCTAATTCCAACCTAGAAACATGATCAGGCCCTATATTGTGCCTACTTAGTTTGACTACAACTTCAAAGGAAAAATCTTGGAACAAAAACAACCATCTGCAAATACGTCTTTCTAACACAAGCTTGTTAACCAAATACTTTAAGGTGGAATGATCAATATGAAATTTAAAATGTCCTTCTAAAATATAATGTTTGAACTTTTGAAGAGCATGCACCATAGCTAATCCTTATGGTTCAATGGTTGTATAATTGTGCTCAACTTGCAAAATATATGGGATGGTTAAAATTTCCTTCTCCTAGTTATGCAAGGACCGCTCCCAAGGAAAACCTTGAAGTGTTAACATGGACATGGAATTCCACATTCAAGTCAAGATATACGAGGATTGAGGCACTTGCAATCTTTCACAATCTTTTCCTTTTGCAAATTGAAAGTAACTTCACACTCAAGAGTCCACACAAACAATGTATCCTTCTTCAACAAGTTCTATAAAGGTTATGTGGTAGAGGCACAATTGCGGATAAATTGTCTATAATAGTCAGTATGTGCTAAATTATACCACAATTGCTTAACACTAGTTGGGGTAGGCAAATTCACAATGACAATAATCTTAGTAGGATCCACCAACACAAATTCCAAACAAACGGTGTGTTAAAAAACAGTATCAAAGGGTATATAGAATATGCATTTCTTCATATTTAATGAGATCTACAACTACCTACACCAATAAAACATCAAAATCAATAGGCCAATATGTTACTTCAATAAACTATAGATAGTACAATCATCCATGTACACCTCTAAGAACTTTTGAATGAAAACTCTAAATGTTTCAATCATAATCCTAGAAAAAACAGTTGTTGTGTTTTTTATCCCAAAAGGCATGATGTTATAAGCAAAGGAGCTCCATTATGTAGTGAAGGTGGTCTTATTATTTTCCTCTTCCACAATTCATACTTAATGATAACATCGAAATCCATCTATAAATGAACATGCCTCCTTTTCTACAACCTAATCCAAAACTTAATCACTAAATAGAGTAGGAAAGGGATCGTGAACACACACAAAATTTAAAGTTTTAAAGTCTACACAAAATTTGATGTTGTTAGTATCCTTATTTTGGATCATCCAATCCAATTCATCCACATGGAATATCAAACCTATAGCTAACATTCAGTCTATTTCTTTTTTGACTTTCTCCTTGATTTGGGGATTAATGCGATAGGGTCGATGTTTAACATGCTTAGCATCTAGTCGTAACTCAATCTTCATCTCTCCTTGTTCTCCTTGAACTTTTTTCATCTTGGTAAAACTTTGTGGAAACAAGTCTAAGTATCCCTTTAGTAAGGCCTCAATCTCAAACTTAATCTATTCATCCCAATAATATCCTATGGATGCCATCTTGGGTTGCTCCTTACTGCCAATATTGACTTTTTGCATCTTTAGAGGATGTTTATAGGATGCACTAGCACCATATTTACATTTCTCTGTAATCTCTTTGGATCCCTTATATTCTTTAAATGACACATTTCATAATTCTTCTATATCATTTGTTTCTTCTCCACTCTTACCAACTTTACTGCAACAAAGGAGGAAATCTAGTTGTTTCATAGGTGCTTGAAAAACATACAAATCTTGATGATAAGGGAAAACAACATGGACACAGGTCTTCTGGAACTTATTAGTGAACTTAGCCTCTTTAATAAGTTTCAGTGTTGCAGTTACTTCATCTAATCTACCTATACAAGAAAAATATTGACAAATTTGAGTTTGAAGATTAACCCATCTCCTAGTCTACCTTTGTGTTTCTTCATGCATATACCAAGCCTTTGAAATGGGTCTGAGGGTATGGAAAAACTTGTAGACCCAAAATTGAGGCCACAAGCCTTCACTTTCACACTTTTGGGTACATTGTTCAATATGAATGAAAATATTTGAGCTACCCTCATATATTTCCACATTAATAACATTTTTACCCTTATTCAAAGATATATCTTAGGATTGAAATTTGTGAAGGGAAACAAACATGTCCTTCATGGCTATCTGCACTTCATTCCAGGTAGAGAGATATTCTTTATGAGTGGCCTGCTATCTATTAAGAGTGGCCCTTAAAGTGACTTCTAGATCATGGAGTCTTTGGTTTTTTGCAACCGTATTCTTCATATTACTAAGGAAGTATTTTAAATTAGAGATCCCATCATACACGGGTGGGTTTCACAACTCTATTTAGATCTAATGAAATGATATGATTACAACTCATCTTCATGAGGATATATCATGTCTCATGTTCTACCATTCAGGTGAAGCTTCTTTTGGATCACTATCAAAAGGATGGATACTCCTCCAACTCACTGATCCATCTACTGTAGGATTAATACCATTTTCTCTTTTACCAGAAGTCATATGGTTAATTTGATCTGAGACATCCTTTTCCATCACATCGTCTATAGGTTCAATATGTCTTGGTCTTTGATAGGGGTCCAAAGGATGGATGACCCTAGTACCATTAGTTTCAAAGGTCACTTTTTCTTTGTCAATAATGGCATAGTTGTCAGAGGCCTAATTGATACCCAACAATGATGGATACGCATCCCTTTCATCCATAATCTATACGACCTCAAAGTCAATAATGGATTCACACTAGCTAAGTCCACTTCTCCAACTTGCTAATAAGAAAAATCATATATTGATTGGCCATCCACAATTATATGGGTGAGTAGACTATCTATGTCTCTCCATTGCTTCCCATGAATTCTTAGGAATAATGGTGACGTTAGATCCTAGATCTAACATCAAATCCTTGATATCATAGCCATCCAATCTAAATTGTTTTCTGGTTCTCCTCCTTCTTCTTCCGACTCTATGAGTTTTCCTATTAGGAAGGTTAGTAGCAATATATTTCTCCTCCTTCTTTATCTTTAGCGACCTTCCTCAATGTGTTCCACAACTTTCCATTTCATTGTTCATCATCTAAAATATCAAAAAATAGGTGAAACTAGAGATTAATAATCTTGTTATAATTACCTTGGGATTTATCACATGGCTTCATTTTGTGACTCTAAGAGTGATGTATTTACCCAAAACCTTGTTCCTTTTGTGTTTCCTCGATTACTAGAGATGTAGGTACAAACATATTGTGAAATATTTCCACCGCATCTTTGAAAAATACCTTATGTTGTATGGGGTCAAACTTAGGTGTTTTAATGCCTGTTATCTAAATCTAAAGAAGTCCCAAATCATTTACATAAGCACCAATTCAAGCTCCTGCTTTGGTAACATCATTAATGGTTTAGTTGGATTCTCCCTTAGTAGGTTGGAGTTTTGAATTGATCAGGTTCATTTCTCTCTATATGTTTCTATCTTCCCACTTTGCTATAATTAAGGGTCACATTCTTTAGTAGCATGTATATTAACCCTACAATAAGAACACTAAGGCCTTCTAGGTAGGGTACAATCTCAAGCTAGATGCCCTACTTCATCATAGTTATAATATCTAACTAGTCTACCTCTTTCACTGGTCTTACCTCCCTAGTATCCGCCACCACCCCTTCTGCAACCTCCTCCTCCATGAGGTTGAGAGTTATCAATTACCCTAAATGTAGTTATGTCCAACTTGTTATCCAGAGCATCTAGAGCCCTGAATTTTGGTACTATGAGAGGAAGCAATACAAAACTCACAGTGAACAATACTAGGCATTGATGAATATTTCTTCAAAATGGGGAAATGCCATGGAGGATGCTTATATATCATGCAAATATCACAAATTTCATTGGTATGTGAGTTTTGAACATTTGGAAAATCATGGTAGCCACATGATTATGAAATGGAGCAACAATGCTAACTTTTGCAATTCCTCCTACAAACCATCTTAGGAATGGAAGCACATAGGGGTTGGGCACAAATATCCCCTGCAACTTTGGAACTCATATGCATGATGTTCTTTTCCAACCTTGGGAATTTTCAACTCTTGTATCTTCTCCAAGAGCAGAACAATCTGATTTTGGCATTGAGAAAAGTATGGACTTACTCCAAATGGCACAACTTTAGTGTTGCTTAGATATTCAGTCATGTATTCAATCCTAATGGAATATTTTGATGCATCTCGAGGGGTAGCAATATTATATTGCATCAGGGGAATTCAGGTCAAAGGAAGCAACCCCTTAATGAATCATTCCTTATTATGGGTGTCATGAATAGGGAACAAAATCCTACCCATCAGATCTCTAAATTGTTTAGCATATTCCCATGTAGATTATCCATCTCTCTAATTAATCTCTTTTAGTTTCATAATACCTTGTTGCTCATATATAGGTAATTGAAAATTAGGGGTGAACTATTGTTTTACCTTAGGTATAGTAAGATCCATATCCCTAGGTGGGTTGTCTATGAATTTCATGTACGAATGTACAACTCTCCCTCTTAGACTAGTCTAAAACTCATCAACTTCAATGCATATAGGACTCCCTTATATTTCTAGATTAATTTGCAAAGGAACCAGTGTTGTTTTTCATCCTCTATTGCCCATCCCCGGAACTCTAGATATCTCATGGAGGATCCTCCTTGATTTCCCACTATCCCAGTAGGTGTAAAACACACTAAAATAAACCCAATAGGACCAGGCTATGAAATAAAAGTATGGTTTGAGATTGAACATGGATGACTAACTCCTTGAACACTATTAGGTTGTCTTGTACTATGACTACCCTTACTACTTCCTTCCAACTGGATCTTGATCTGGCTACTACCACTACTTACATTGTTTATAGGAAAAGACAAAACATGTATGATAATAGGAGATACCTTATGCATCATAGGCACGCAAGGAGTGGTTGGATCTGATATGTTTCCAATATCTTCAAGTGAAATTTATTCAATATGGNGGGGGGGGGGGGTTCATCCTCTTAAACTAACCAATGCATGTCCATAATAACGCCATCAAGTATTTTGATTAATTTTGTTTCTATTGGATCTTTTGGTTTAGGCTACTCTGTAACTTTCTATGAGATTAGTTTTGCAACGTCAGTCTAGATGGTTGTGTCTATATTCACCAATTTTCTCTCTCTAGACTCTCTTTTGACTCTATTAATACTCTTTCACCCCAACTTCCTCTCAGTGGGCCTCCTTCCATTATTATCCCTCAACCATGAGCTAGCCAAATTGCCTTGTCTTCTCATCTTTTGCAACTCATTCAATCTTCCCTCACTACTACCTTCATCACTAATCTCCTTTTGCAACTGCTCACTCATCTTCCTTACTGGCTACATTTGGTTCTTGCACCATAATTTTGCAATAGATGACCTCTTGAGAACTCTTTTAGCCCTTGCACTAGCCTTTGATTCACCCCCCATTCTACTATCTTTCTACATTACAAAACCTACTAGCACCATCCTAGCCACTCCTTGTGGCAAAGGGGAATTACTAAGCCATTTCTATAGGATTAAATGGTAGCAATCCCTCCTCTACTAATAAGATCTTAATCTAGAGAGGGATTTCCCATACCAATCTACCTTGAACTTCTTTCTTAAAGATTGTGTCTACTCTAAAAAAGGATTGGTGAATTTTTGTAGAAAACTTTATAATGTGTATGTCTACAAATGTTATCTACCCAAAAATCCAAAGCCCATGTAACTTGATAATCCACCTATTGTAATGTAGTGAGGTTCAAAATGGTGCACTAGAAAGTCCTTTTTCTGTCAATATTTGTACTCTAGAACTTCCATGAGTCCCTTTAGCCACTTATAAAGACTTACAGGGAACTCAGACCAAAACACTTCATACCAATCCTTTGAAGGGCCATCATACAATACAAATTATTTGCACATCCGTGGATCCCATTCATGCAACTTAGCCTCTTATAATACAAAGTCTTCAAACATTTTCTCCCATAGTTTTTGGACCTAATGCTTATAAATTCTTCTACCCACCCTGCAACTATCCTCCTCTAAAGAAGAGGTCCCAACTATGGAACCATTTGTTGTTGTTTGATTGGGACTAGGGTTCTCATAGGTTACGAACAAAATCTCCCACTATAGTCTAGATGTACTAGCATTTTGAATCTTCCCAAAGGGAAGAAGGCCTCACCTAAAGCACAACCGAGACTTTAGGAATATGGGGAGGCATAGTAGGATGTTTGCAACCTTGTAGTCATTCCTATTCTAATATTCACACAATCATATTTTTAGGATACAAACGTAAACAAACGAAATGGATAACTAGATCGTAATCATAAACAAACTCTTAAAACAAGGTCTTAGGAGCAAACAAATATGTGATACAAATCCATTAAAACAACCATATAGAAGATATATTCAAAAAATTTAGAAGGGGGCACAAATGCTTCATTGTTACTTCATTTTACCAAGTTTACAATATGCTTTCACAACAAATAGCATAACATAAAATACTAGTTATCAGTGATCAACAAAAAGATAAGGATCAAGACAATCCATAATCAGTATTTCTACCCTAGCCTCGAAGGGATTTTATACAATTACACTTGCTAAAGTTAACCATGACAAGTTAGTTACAAAATAGGATAAGGATGACTATGACAATCCACTACCTAGGCTAGCTCACTAATCACATTAAATAACTCCTAGTCATTTGTAGCTAACTTGCACCACATTCTTTTATGCCTTTGGCATGTCCTTTACATTGATCTTTATGCTCCTTTTTTGCGCATCTCTACCCATCCATCCTTCCACAAATTTCCCAAAAATAAAGGGGCCAACACCCAAGATGTTAGAAGAGTTGCATTCATCTCCTACCGTGGGACAATTTGGATTTCACAAAAACTATGAATGCATTAAGCACTCTTTCTTTTGGGAAGACATGAAAAAAGACATCCAAACTTTAGTAGTCTCATTTGATGCTTTTCAATGGAACAAAGTGGAGACACCTCTTGGAGCATTGCAACCACTACCAATACCAACCACTATCTGAATTGACATTTCTATGGATCTTATAGTGGGCCTTTCAACAACGAGCAACAAATCAATCATCATGGTGGTAGTTGACCAACTTTTCAAATAAGCTCACTTTTGTGCCCCATCATGTTGGCACCTAAGGTTTGAAGATTGCACATGCTCCACAAGTCAGCAATGCGCATATGATGAAACATATGCATAAAGTGACGCCAAGTTTCAGAGTCCCAGTTTGTACTGCACGACAATCTAATTTTTCATTATGCACACCAATTCATTTTGTACCGTGCAAATCACATGCATGCCAAATCCAAAAATATCTTCAAAAATATTTTGTAACTGATTGTGTAACAACTTGATTGATTGTGGTCGAGGCTATAGATGAGCTGGCAAGAAGTTATGATTTCCACACTTCACAAAAGATATGGGAGGATGCATGCGTATATGAAGAGGATTGGGAATTTTTGAGAGAGAATTCATTATTGTAAGAGGAAGTTAAGTTTGAACCGATTAAGAGTTCTAGATTCAATCTTGTAATAGTTCTTGCACAAATCTATTGTTAAGAGATAATAGATGGGAATGAATGAGAAGAAAGAGATCTTAGCGCACATTGTGTCTCTGTTCTGATTGACTATTGATGCATTCTGAGCAGGTTTAGGCCCTTGCGTATGAAATCATATCTGATTGACTGGTGAATTGAATGAAAGAAATTTGAGTACCTTTTCTCTCTACATTTCACGTGTTGTCGTTTGGATGTATATATGTCTATGGTATTATGTATACTATTTTGTTAATAAGTTGTGAATGAATGAATGAATGGTTAATCCATGGAGGTTTCCTACATGCATAAATTATTCACATCCTACATAAGACTTATGGTCTCTTTGATTCTTAAGGCGTCTTTGGTGATACCTTCTTTGGTCCTTGACTGAAGATTGAATATGCCGACACCTATGGTTTTTTTTTTTATATCAAACCCTGGGTATGTACCCCAACTTAGAGACAACAAATGGTTTCATTGCCGAGAGGTCGATATCTCGAAGGTGGAGAGCCTCATTCACATGTACGCTCTAGGGGATCCTCAACTCATTTTACGCCTGGAGCATGACCACAGTATCATCTTTGTTCGATAGAGTTTACCCATGTAGGAGTTGTAGTACACGTCCCATAAGGTCCAACCAGTAGATATAACAATTTCAACTACGAGTTTTTGAAGACACTGCGTTGTTGGCTCGAGGACGAGCCAACTAATAGTGTTAGGGGCATGTTGGCACCTAAATGCATGTGCGCTGAAACATATGCACAAAGCAGCGCCAATTTTCAGAGTCCCATTATGTATGGTGTGCACCAACCCAAATTTTCACTACGCGCGCCAACCCATTTTGTACCACGCAAACCACATGCAGGCTAGATCTGAAACAATCTTTAGTAATCTTTTGTAATTGATTGTGGTTGAGGTTATGCATGAGCTGGAAAGAAGTTATGATTTCCACTCTACACGAATGATATGGGGAGATGCATGCAGATATGTAGAAGGTTGGGAATTTTTTAGAGAGAATTCATTACTGTAAGAGAAAGGTAAGCTGGAACTGAGTAAGAGTTCTAGGTTCAGTTTTGTAATAGTTCTGGCATAAGTCTGTTTTCCAGAGATAGTAGATGGGAATGAATGAGAAGAAAGAGATCTTAGCGCACAACGCGTCTCTGTTTTGATAGATTGTTGATGCATTTTGAGCGGACTTAGGCCTCTATGTATGAAATTGTATCTGATTGACTGTATGGAATATGAGTACCTTTTCTCTCTGCATTTCTTGTGTTATGGTTTGGATGTAATTCCATGTAGTTATGTAAATTTCTCTTTATATAAGTTATAAATAAATGAATGGCTAATCCTTAGAGGTTTCCTATATACATATCTCCTTCACATCTTTCACAAGACGTATGGACTCTGTGATTCTCAAGGTGTCTCAGGTGAGACCTTCTTTGGTCCCCGACTGAAGATTGAATATACCCACACCTGTGGGGTTTTGTTGGTAACTCTTATCGAACCCTAGGTCTATACCCCAACTTAGAGCCAACACATCACACCCATTTACACCTTCCGCAGTTTCCCAAGTTTTCATGGATCATATTTTTAAGTTACATGGTATGCCCACTTCATGGCCCACTTTCATTGTGTTGGACTATGACCCCACATTCACCAACAAATTTTGGTGGGAGTTGTTTAAACTCTAGGGCACTCAATTGAACATGAACATAGCTTATCATCCTCAAAATGATGTTCAAGCATAAGTAGTCAACAAGTGATTTGAAACATAATTGAGATGCTTTGCTTTAGACAAGAAGCACCAATGGGCACAATGGATAACCCTTGTAGAATGGTGGTACAATATCACTTATCATGGCACCACCAAAATAACACCATATCAAGTTGTCTATTTCCCAGAACCCCTTTAGTGTCTTCATGTTTATCAAGCACATACAAGGTTCAAGAAAAAAATTACATGCTTCACACCATAGAGACCATTCTTTTCACACTTAAGGGAAATATGGCAATGGCTCAAAATTGCATGAAGCAACAGGTTGACCAACATCGCTTTGAGAGTTCTTTTGCAAAAGGGGATTGGGTATTTCTTCACCTACAACCTTATAAGGATACCTATCTCAAAAATAAAGTCCACTAGAAGCTCACATTGAAATTCTATGGACCCCATCAGATCCTCTAGTGCACTGGAAAAGTTGCCTATAGATTGGTCTTCTATTCCACTCCAAGATCCGTCCAATCTTTCATGTGTCTTCTTTGAAGAAGGCCATGGGGTCAAATTATTGATTTTAGTCTAACCTTTCAAAACTTAATGGAGAAGGGTCTATTTGGATCCATTTGGAAGTAGTATTCGCCACCAGAAAGCCTTGATTATGCCAACACGCCATCTAATTAGAAGTTTTGATCTAGTGTAAATATATGCAACCAAAAGACACAACTTGGGAACCAATGGAGATTTTACAATAGTTTCCACACCTCTAGCCTTGAGCACAACATTGGTTTTGAAGGGGGAGTGCATGTTAGAGTCCTACCCTAACCTCCCTACTTTGTATACTTAGTAGTTAGTCAATTAATGTACAAGCTATCTTCTTCGAGTAAGGCATGTTATATATTAATTAGCGGATGGTTAATTAATGTGAAAAGGGTCATGTTTATTAGGTGGTTGGTGCCCATTAATGACATGGCCATAATTAGTTAGGGTTTTTAATATGAAGAAGCTATTTGTGGAGCTATAAGGCTATGTACTATTTTGTGAAGTGTTGTTAATGTATTTAGAGCTACACTCATAGGAAGTTTTCCCCGACCTATGAACATTTATCACTCTATTGGAGAACTTTAATGCAAGGGCTATATTCTACATGTTTAATCTTATTTTCTCTTGTATTTCCTTTTCTGCATTTAATTTCTCTAAGTATTGTTCATGTTTTGTTATTTTTTATGGTTAAGTACGTTACATAACTTCATTAAACTTGATTAACATTGTTTTTCATTTATACATCCATTAAAATTTGAACTTAGATAATTTAGATAATAACATTCCATCTCAACCACTAAACATAACTCTAATCACTAATGCAAAAAATTCTAAATGTTTTCATATGTTCTCATTCTCTATTTTCGTGCATATATTTAATAATATGTCAAATGTTTACTTGAAAGTTATGGTTAAAATATATACAAACATATTTGCAACTGTAAAACACAAAGACAGTGTAGATTTGTTCCTTACAACATAGTTAGCTAGGGTTACAACATCAAAAGAGATAAATCACTTTCTCAAAAATATATTCTATGACTATACCTTATAACGTAAGAAACAAAACACTCTTCCAATAATTTATCCTACAAGTATGAAATCACCGTGGATATTGTAGATGGTGCAATACAATGATTATGGAGCATCATGAACAATGTGTCATATTAACGAATTAGTTGTGCTATAGTTTTAGAGCAAACTTTTTGGTGGTGCAGTTGTGCCATGGATGGAATTAGTTGTGCTATAGTTTTAGAGAAAACTTTTTGGTGGTGCAGTTGTGCCATGGATAGAATTAGTTGTGCTATAGTTTTAGAGCAAACTTTTTGGTGGTGCAGTTGAGCCATGGATAACATTGATGGGAAGAAAGTGATTTTTGTGTCTCTACCCTTCATTATGCATATTCTAAGGAGCACTAGTGCATGATCCATGAAGCATACTATGTGCCAAAATGAATTTGTTGCATTAAAGTTCAAATTTGGAAAAAACCTTTAGCCACCACCTAGGCAAAAACCTTTTCTCTCCACATGTGTGAAAACCTAAAAAACTTCATAAATGAGATCCTTTGATCATCATCACTTCCTCAAAAAAAATTTCTAAATGGGGGTTTCCTAGTAGTGCCTTCTCTCTATGTGGTATTCATACAAGTAGTGTGTCTTATGTATCATACCAAGTTTCCACCATACTGAATTCACCGCATATAAACCAGGGGACCAATGAAAACTCACTGACCATCCATATCCAAAGATGAGTCTCTTTTCCCCATCATTTGATGCATAAGCACTGGCAAGAATAATAAACAACCATCCAAGTTATGTGAAATCCATACCAACTATTGCATAGAATGAATTTCCCATTCGATAATCAATAGGGACAATTGGGGTGAAACTAGTGTTGCCACACTACCCCTTCATTTTCCACATTCCATTGAGAAGGTAGAGGCTTATGACCAAACCACATTTATTGGTATTTAGAAAAAAACCAACAATCTTAACTTCCTTTAAACCAAATCAACCATTGTATTTAACTATAGTCCTTATTTTTAGGACCATATGTTTTTTTATAGGGTTCAATTAAAACCATTGTGTTAGATGAATCAAATTTCATTAGGAAGTGGTGGGAATGGAGCTCATATCATCTTTATTCACATTCTCGTCCAATTTGTTCAAGATATTATAGAGATTCAAAATCACAAGCGTTTATAATGTAGCATGCACCACTACTTTAGGGTCTAGATTTTAGGCCTCTTTTGAGAATCTTTTAGCATTTCATCCACCTAGGAATTGAGAAGTGGGTGTGGGGACTATGTCGTTATATCACCCCTTTGAGACAAGGGCACCAAAGAGGGGTGCACCACCTCCTTGCTTATAGTTGAGGCTAGTCATTTAACAGATCTTGACCCTCATGACATAATGGCCTTAGAGGACTATACCTTCAACACCATAGTTAACTTGTTGTTCTGATTGTTATATGCACTACTTGGACTAATCCTCCACGAGGTCATTATTATCTTGGGGAGTAGATTAGATCTATTTTTGGTTGGCATGTGTGACGAGAGTGATATTAGGGCTAGTCACACCATCATGGGAAAATCACATATTTTATGATCCAGAAAAATTTAACTCCAAACATAGGAATTCAATTAGTTGATGTAATTGATAGTTTGCTTCATCATTTTATCCTTGATCCAATTGAGGACATATTCCTTCAATTCCTTAGATAGTTTGACATTGAGACAATGAGGTTTAGGGATAAATAATAGGTAAGGATCATGGCAAGTAAGCATACGAATGCTTGCTAAAATGCACTCTAGAAATTACCAAAAATGCATAGGAAGATCAAGAAATTTGATGGTAACCCTTTGACCCAATGATAAAAAATAACTAGGATGTTTCTATATACTCAAGGACCACGAGAAGCAATGACAATGACATGAACATTCTTAGCAAAAGAATACATAAATATTCATTTTGTTAAGAATATGGCATTAATGCAATTATTCCAACAATTAGCCTCCAAAATCTCCTTTACTTAGACCCCAATAATAGCCTCTGGAGGTACTCCACCCACAAAGTATTTAAGAAGCATTTTTTTTTATCTTTAATTGAATTGAAAATAGTATCATGCTCATAGTTAGTAGTATCATCAAGGGTTTCTTTAGGCACATTACAATTACCTCGTGGTAAAATTTAACAACAAACTTCCAAGGAGACTTGGATGAAACCATCACTCATGTTGCTACAAGAAGTTGTTATCTCACTACTATGAATTAAAATGGATCAACATATCTAAGCCTAGACTTATGAGTAGTCATTTGAGGTTCCAATTGGCCTTGTGACAAAGACAATGGGCTATCCTGGGCCAATGCATCTTAGTGAGTGGGACATGACAATAATGACAAAAAATCCAATAATAATTAGAAAAATAAACCACATTAAAGCCACATAGATCCTCTCCAAATATTTCAAATTAAACCAACCTAGGTTATCATCCAATATATATATATATATATATATATATATATAACACATTCGGTCTTAGATTATGAGAACATAACATTTTGATGCTAGATATGTCAACTTTTGGGACATCTACAAGATATATATCTTTGTGCTTGAGTTCATTTCCGAGGCAAAAATGGACCAAATCAAAAAAAAAAAAAATGGAATTTTTTGGATAATGATGATGATTTGAATAAGGTAACTCAACAATTGCAGGTGTTGGATAATGATAATGATTTGAATGATGTAAATCAGCAATCACATGTGTCAATTGGGGAATCTAATCCTTGGGAGATATAGTTGAAGACATGGATATGGGGCTTTCCTCCTCAAGGGAGGTAGTTGTACCTAAAGGATCTTTAGGTGGAACAAAGAGACTAAATGAAATTGATATTTTTGATTTAGATAAGGAATTGGTTCCCTCTATGTATTTTGATCTCCCATCTTCTAACTTATTTTGAGTTACTATGGCTCATCTTTAGAAAGGTGGTAAGAGGTTAAAAAGAACAAGAGGGAAAAGAGACATGTTGAGGATTATTTTTAAAAGGGCTAGAGTTGGCATAATTGTGTAATTTTACTCTTGTAAGTGCAGTCTCTGTCTGTACTCTTGTAAGTGTCATATACATCTATACTTGTTTTTTTTGTATTGTGATTTGAGCACCTAAAGAGTGTAATTTCTTTCTACAATGGAATAGAAATTGTGATTTTTTGCTTGGAAAAAAAAAGAACACACATCAAGGTGTTTGGCTTGAGGATTTTGAGATTTTGTTTTGAAATTTACTTCTTAAAGGAGAACCACACACAAAAATTATATAGTTAGTTTGATATTCAAAAGGTTACATTAAAATACTTTGGGAAATATTGTTAAAATGTCAAAGCGCGTGAAAAAGTTTATTAAGGTTTTTGCATATCTAATATAGATAATTTAGAAAGGTATGGTCCAAGGGGTTAGCTTAACCAATTGTCACCAATGTTGTGTTGATATTATGGTAGTTGCGGGAGGTATTTACCTCCATGTGTAAACCTGACAAGAATAGAATACTTTGGGAAGCAAGTAAAACCCTAATAAGTTGGCTAATAACCCTAGAAGACTTGTCATCTCAAGAAGATAATTTATATTAGGTTATTAGCCTCCGAGAGAAGAAGTCGGCCAGAAGAAATAATAATATATTGAACAGACAGATACCTAGAATGAGAAGTCGGCCCTGGAAGTTAGCCATAATTACTATAAATACAGGAGGCCAGTCTTCATTCTGGCAGGCAGTCTCAGTATTGCAGAGCAGCACTTGTGCGCACTGCAGTTGCCCAGTTTCTATGCAGGTTTGGAGGAGAGTTGTCATTGCAGCTTCTGCAGCTAGCAGTTACGCTTGGACTATCTCTTGGCCAGGGTTTAGACTATCTGATCAGCTCTTGTTGGTGTGTTATCCTTGGGGAAAGGTGCGCTACCCTCTGTTTGGCTATCTAGCCTAGGGTTTTCTTCTGGAGTGATTCTCTATCAAGGTTAAGGTGCTCGGAGGGTGGATTCGGCCTATGGTTGGGTGACAAGGGTATTGTCAATGGTAAAACGAGCACATCCACTTATATTCTAATAGGTTATGGGCCCACACCTCCTTCATTCAATCTAACCGCTGGAAGGAAACATAGCCATGAGGATATTAAGCTCGTTGAAGAACTGTTGCTAGGGTTTCTAGCAGGAGTAGTCACCATAGCATTGTCGTTAGGGTTACTAGCTGGTGCAATTGAAGAAACCCTAATCCTCTTGTTGAGGCAACTTAAGTGAAGGGATTGACCTAATCTATGGACAGATCAATGCGCCTTAGCCTAGAGCATCTCCTGGTACTCTTAGCAAACCAAGACGTCAAGTTTGATTTTTTGGTCAAAACTAGGGTTTGACCATGTCAAAGCAACCATGACTTATTCTATGAAGTCAGAGAACAAGTTAGATGGAGCTTCTAAATTCATAGCGTGGAAGACAAGGATTGACTTCATCCTTGCCAAGAATAAAGTGTTGGATATCGTGAAAAGAAAGATCGTGAAGCCAGAGTTTGAAGAAGGAAAAGAGAAGGAACCGCAAAACATTGCAGTTATGGAAAAGTTCAAAGACGGTGACATCAATGCCATGAGTATCATAGTGGACTCTATAAAAGACCACTTGACACCCTACATATCCCATCTTGACTCATCAAAGAATATGTACGATGCCCTAACAAACCTCTTCTCAGTCAGAAACATTGGACAAATAATGAGTTTGAAGAATGAGCTCTATGATATGAAGATGAATGATGATGACATCATAACATCATACTTTGTGAGAATCCATCAGTTAAGATATCAACTACTAGCCATTAAAGAGATCATTTCAGAAAAGGAATTGGTAAACATAGTACTCAATGGTCTTCCCAAGACGTGGGATGAATTTGTCGCAAGCACGAACACAATAAAAGAGTATCCTACGTTTGAAGAACTTTGGACTTGTTGTGCTCAAGAAGAATCAAGGATCAGTGCAAAAGAGAAACCCCAAAAGAGGTACGGTGATCAAGCCTTCACATCAAGATTCAAGAATTTCAGGAACAAAAAGAAGTTTGGTTCAAGGAGGAAGCCAAATCAAGAGAAAGATATTTCAGAAGTACAATGCTTCAACTGCCGAAAGTATGGTCACTACAAGAATCATTGTCCCGAGCTAAAGAAAAGGAAGGAGACACACGAAGCATCAGTTTCCGACGAAAAGGAATCTACAAAGAAGACCAAGAAGGATGAAAGAGACTTCTTCTTCTAAAGGTAACAATACTCTTCTTATTTCTTGTACATATATTGTTTGCATAGTCTTTGTACATATCTTGCATATCTATCTCGTAGAAGATAATATGTTCCAAGAAAAACTTTATCTATGGAAGAGCAACAAGATAAGGATTGCTATCACTATACAAGAAAGGATGAAATATATCAAACAAATCTTGTGGAAGCTATTACAAGATAAGCTGAAATCATAATCAATCTTGAAGAAACCTAGAAGAAAGAAGTCAACAATCAAGAGAAAATTGGAGAAAGACTTATGACGCTTTGCAGAAGACAATAAGGATGCAGATGGAAGCATGGACTCTCCTAGATGGAGGGAGTCGATTATATATCACCATAAAGAAGAGCATGTAGTCATACATGAAGCAAGGATTAGGAAGGAGCCAATCCTACGATCCATTGAAGATGATGAAGTATATATCCATGGTAGCAAACATGAAAAGAAATACGTGTTCAATTCAACTTCAGAAGAAGTCTTCTTGAAGAGAAGCCTTAAAAATCCCTAGTTGTCCATTCACATCCATTGATCCTATGATGAAAGGAAAAAGAATTGGAATCTTTAGGGCATGTGTCCATTCACATCCGTGATCCTATGATGAAAGGAAAAAGTGGAATCTTTAGGGCATGGAATCTATAAGAAACTCCATGAACCCAAGAGATAAATAAAAACATGGAGAAGATCATGAAGATTCCAAGAAAGAAAGAGAATCCAGAACAACCAGTCTTTGTATTGAGAATCACAAGATTACCAGCCTGATATGAACTCACTAAAAGCAATCAAGCAGAGGAACTGAAAATTGTGATGAAGAACAATGTATGGAAGACTCATGAATGAAAGCATTGCAAGATCCAGAATTAGAGGTTCTCCTAGATGGAGGGAGAAGACTATGATGATTACTCGTTTCGGTAAACCAAAAATATCTTTACATGAGTCAATATCCATGAGTTGGAGTTCTACATCAGATAAATGCAAAGAATGTTCTCCAGAGCAATTGAGCAAAGAGCATATAAAGAGTAATCTCAAGATTTTGAGGCGTACCAAAAAGAGACCCTTGTACGCAGATGGAAGAAAATAACTTGGTGGAGAACCTCCAGTGAAAAGCAGAAGCGTGGTGAAGATTTCCTATAACAAGATATTGTATCAAGATGATTACTTAGAAGATCAAATCTCATGATGACAGAAGAAGTGCCACATGGATATGTTCTAGTTTTCCAACAATTATATATTTTATTGATCAGAGCTACATGAAGCCTTCAAAGAAGACCAGTGCTCTAGAACGAAGTACATTTGAAATCAAGCATTACATTATCTGTGATGGAGTTCAGAAAGGAGAAAGAGGTTCTCCAATACATATCTCCATAGATGAGCAGATAAACAAACATCTTGGTAAAGGTTCTGTCCAAGATAAAAGAGTTTGCGTACTCAAGCTGGAGCTCGTGGAGATGACTTCCTTATTGAAAAAGGAAGAGATGACTCCCAGGTTGGGAGGGAGCACTGATATGTATTGATTTATGGACAGTCATTTTTCAGTTCGAAAAATGGTCCAGGATGAACAGTTTCCTTTCCAGTTCAGAAAGTGGATTGAGATTTCTGACGGACATCGATTTCTCATTGTGGTTAACATGGGAAATGGTCCAGATTGATGATGTATCATAGACACCGACTTGCCATTGTGGTTAACATGGGGAGTGGTCTAGGGAAATCTCTCTTCTTGAGGGTTACTCAAGAAGACTGGCCCGCCTCGCCGGACAACGATTTCTCATTGTGGTTAACATGAGGAATGGTATCTTTTGGAGGTTGGTACAAGACAATCTTTTCCTCTTGTGGTTAACAGAGGAAATGGTCTAGATAGTCATTCCTTAGGGTTTATACATTCTCTCCAGGGTGCACTTTGATTAGTGTAGGAAGAATGGCCCAGGGTGGGGAATGGTCCAGGCTCAACAATCAGAGACATGCATTCCTTAGGGTTTATACATTCTCTCCAAGGTGTACTTTGATTAGTGTAGGAAGAATGGCCCAGGGTGGGGAATGGTCCAGGTTCATAAGACATGACAATTATTCTTCCTTGCTTGAGAAGAATAGTCGAGATATCTCATTATTTTACTCTGAGGGAAGACATTCTTTCAAATCTCACAGATGTGAGTGAAAGATTGGCCCAGATGATTCAATTTATATCATAACATTGTTTATGTGCAGGTTGATATCAGATGATTGTTATGAAGACTATATGACATTAGATGTATACTATTGTGGTGGATGTGTTCCACTGTTCGTGACTATACGTTGTTGATCAAGTACTTGTGTGTTACCTGGTGTGGTAGTATACCACTGGATTGTAGTTATGTGCTACTATGGATAGACACAGTTTTGTTATATTTTTGTTCTAATTGACTTGAAGACTATAAACAGTTTGGTAAATGATTGTCATCCAGATGGATGATTAAAGGACAAAGATTTCCCAGACGAAAAATGGTTCAGAACATCTACTCTTCTAGGACGTATGTCCAGATTAGAAGAATGGCTCTTGTATCACTCTATGGTGTAAGTGACTTATCCATCATCATGTCTGATTACTCAGATGAAGTATGGTTTCGAGAGATGATGCAGTTGATGACACGATGATGCTCATGATCTAGCCATGAGATAGTCTAGACGACTATGTTGATGCTACCGGGTGAATGGTATGTTTTTGTGCTCAAGACCATTACCTGTAATACCTCCCTAGCTAGGAGGGAGTGCTGATATTATGGTAGCTGCGGGAGGTATTTACCTCCACGTGTAAACCTGACGATAATAGAATACTCTGGGAAGCAAGAGAAACCCTAATAAGTTGGCTAATAACCCTAGAAGACTTGTCGGCTCAAGATGATAATTTATATTAGGTTATTAGCCTCCAAGAGAAGAAGTCGACCAGAAGAAATAATAATATACTGAACAGACAGATACCCAGAATGAGAATTCGGCCCTGGCAGTTAGCCAGAATTACTATAAATACAGGAGGCCAGTCTTCATTTTGGCAGGTAGTCTCAGTATTACAGAGCAGCACTTGTGTGCACTGCAGTTGCCCAGTTTCTGCGCAGGTTTGGAGGAGAGCTTCCATTGCAGCTGCTGCAACTAGCAGTTACGCTTGGACTATCTCTTGGCTAGGGTTTGGACTATCTAATCAGCTCTTATTGGTGCATTATCCTTAGGGAAAGGTGCGCTACCTTGTGTTTGGCTATCTAGCCTACGGTTTGCTTCCAGAGTGATTCTTTGTCAAGGTTAAGGTGCTCGGAGGGTGGCTTCGACCTATGGTTGGGTGACAAGGGTATTGCCAATGGTAAAACGAGCACATCCACTTATATTCTAACATGTTGTTAGGCATTTGACTAATTCTATGCTAGTAGGTGCTAGGTTCGAATTTACCTTAGTTAGGCACACTAATATACATTGACAAGTTTATTAGGGAACCCATCCACAAATGTGGGGAAGTATCCCTTGGGTTTTCCTATGAGGTGTAAGTGTGCTTGATTTAGACTACAGAATAAGATGCATTTGTATTAAGCCTTGTTTTGAATAAACTCATTACCTTAAATTTTCAATTTCATCTCTTTATCATTATGGAAAAAAAAAACATAACAAATATACATATACATGCATACAATTCATGGAAAACCTCTTTGGATCCCCCCCACTTTCTTGGAATATTCAAATACAGGTTAGTTCAATTGTCGACCACGATAGTGACTATTAACTTGATGGAATTGACATGGATTTGAACCTATGACATGTAGCCTTTCCATTTGCAACATGCACATAGATATACATATATAAATAAATATGCATGCATACATACATACATACATCTAAACACACATCATAATATAGTCTAGATAATGAACGCTTATATCTATACTATATTATGGGCCAATTTCCTTCCTTGCCTTTAATGTGGGGGGTGCAGGGTGGGTGGAGAACCAAAACTTCCAGTACATGGGGCACTACCATGTGGGGCTTAATAATGTGGGACTTATGGTATGGGTTGTTTCTACCCTCAGGTTGCCACACCCTGGTTCATGTTGTTGGATTGAGGCCATGGAACTGACCTTACTTTTACCACACCAAACTCATACTGTGACCCTAGAGAATTAATTACTTAAAATGCATTGCATATATTTGGTGTAGTTCCCCATCATACCTACCACCTACAACCTATCCCTACTAATTAGAAAGAGAGAAATAATCTTTCTTCACTATGGTCGACTCATTCATTTGTGCCCAATATTTATGCCCTACACCCAAACTCTATGTACTAGATGGAGGGATGTGGTCATCACCCACCAATCTATTGTACTAGCATGCCCAACCACCCAAGGCCTGTCTATTACTCTCATCAGTTAGTGTAGTCTTGAACCCTACTTCTATATAGATGCATGGTTTGAAGGATAGGGAGATAAGGTTCCACTTCCTCACCCATAGATATTTTGTGGTTGATTCCGACCATTCACATTCAAATTCACAAGATTAGATTCAAGTTTATTCCAAATCTATCTCATGAATAAGGGTTTGGGGTGGCCAACTTTGACTAGTTCATGGACATAAACTAGTTCTGTGATTGCAATGTTAGGGGAGTCCCCCCTGGGTAGGTGCAATGACTAAGTTCCAACCTTTCACACAAACATACACACACAAAATTGAATTAAACTTTAAAACTCAGTTATATATATATGAAGCACCAAAAGTCATGTGGGCCTCGTTGGGGTAAGTTAGTACATCAAATTCCCGGGGTCATAACTTTTGCATACGATCTTTGTTTAGGTTTCATGATAGCTCGTTGGAAACGTATTGACTAGGATATTCATTTGGGGGGCTCAATCTAAGCCTTTTGTAATCATTGAGGTTACCAATCGTGAAAACATGTCGTTTAGGCCCTCAAAATGGCCCTAGAAGTTGGGACTGCGAAAAATAGTAAGTTGTCGAAAAAACTATTTTGAGCCACCGAGATCCTCCTGGATCAGATACTCTATTAGGATGCCCTTGGTTTTCCTCAAGAAGTCATATTGACATGAATTGATTGCATTGCAAAAGGCCATGTCGGGATTATTTACATTTCTTTGATAAGAGAGTAGATATTTCTTGTTTTGATATAGTAGTAACATTTTATATCAAAATTAAAATTATAGCCATGTGGAAAGTTCAATCACAAGGAATACTCGACAACTTGAAAATCTAAATTTGGATGTGTAACGAAGTTTGGCCGTCCCTTTTAGTAAAACTAGTCAAAATTGGTCAGAAGAGTGGAAGTCGTGATTTTGTGGATCAACTACATGCATCTGAAAAATAATTTGGAAATTCTAAGACATGGATTTTGTAGGAATTTTTTCTGACTTTAAGAATATACTCATGGACTCCACATAGAGTGCTTATGTGTATATTGACATACATTTCACTAAGCCACCTCATGCTGATTTTCCTAGACTTCAATTTTCTCAAATTTTGCACATATTTAGCTTATGAGAGTTTTGCAATTATTCTAATTCGAAAATTATTTTGTAATGCCAATAAAGGCTCAATTTCATACATACACTTATTATTCAATAGGAAGATGAAAGGATTGGGTTCCCATGTAATGAACCAAATTATAATCCATTTTTTTTTTAATATGTTGAGAATTAAGAGAAAGGGGGTTTTGGTCCTCTAAGTGGAAGTGTTAAGAGGTCTTTGCCATCGCTATAAATGCTGGTGAGAGTGTAGAGTGTAAGCTTAAACTCTGCTATGAGATATAATGAGTTTTAGAGGTTATCAAATCCTCTATGTTTACAATTAAGAATGCAAAACTGTGGTGTGAATTTCTATTATTTGAACTTTAATTAATTATAGTTGTTTTCTGAGTGTGTGTTTTCAATATTTACTTTGATTTATAAGCCATAATCTCTACATCAACTAAACATGAATGTATTTTCATTATGGGTTTTCTTTCGATGAATTCGGCATGTATCATCTATTTCTTTAATTACTTAGATGTTAAGAAAAGGGAGTTCCTTATCAATTTAGATATCCATCTTAAATTTGATGTCTCATATTATTTTGATAACATAAAAGAAAATAACTATATAATTTAATCTTTCCCACATCTCCAGTTCTACATATAAATACTCTTAAGATAGTTTATAACGTGAACAAGATGGGTTTAACTATGAGAAAAGACCATAATACATAGGTATTATCAACAAAATGTTCATTATATGGGAAACCACTAAAGGCCTTCTTTTCAAAATGTTTCATCTATATATTAGCAATAACATGAGATAGGGGAACCTGAGGCTATGATTCTATTTTTTAATTGAAGAAGGGTGGAGTTCATTGAAATGTTGACCTTAAAACTCACATAATTTTCACCAAAACCTCAATACAAAATGTGAAATTGTGTACACTTACATTTTAATATAATTAAAAGCATGGTAGATTTATTCTTTAAAAATTATGGTTAAAAAATTTAAAACCGTAATTTAATTTATACTTTTGAAGTTTGTTTAACATATTTTTTCAAAGAAAAACACGCATGATCTTCTCTTCTTTTTGAAATAACGAGATGGAAAGCAAACCAAACACCAAACATAATAATGATTGGTAATTGTGAGAGACTTAATGAGTTTAAACCTATGACCTATATCCTTCACTTCAACAACATGCCTTGAGGGGATGGTTTAATTAATTGAGTTAACCCTTGAAACATTGTGTGTGTGTGTGTGTTAGACCTAAGGGTTAATTTAATTGGTTGAAACATCCACCCAAGGCATGTTGTGAACAACAAGGCTACAAGTCATAGGTTCAAATCCAATCTAGTCCCTTGAGAATACTAGCTCCTATTGTGGCTTGCAGTTGAGCCACCGTCTACTCAAATATTCTAAGGAAGAGGAGTGAATCAACCGCTAAACATAATAATGACTAGTGATCCTGAGGGACTTAACATATTTAAACCTATGAATTATGGGACCCCCTTCGAAAACATGCCTTGAGAAGATGGTTTAATCATTTGACTAGCCCTTGAAAACTGCTCTCGCACACCCAAGAAACCACCCATGGAGGGAGAAAAGAAAGACGATGGGACAGGAGATCCTTTCAAAATGTTGCTCGAGGAAGCCCTTGAGTGACAGAGGAACGAGATGATGGAAACATTTGCACAAATACTTTGACGACTGTCGACAAGTGATGCATCCACCTCAAGTGAAGGCATCACCCCCTTCAAGGTACAGAGCAATTTTGATATTCCTATACTTAAAGGTCAAATATATGCAAATGTCGTAGATAAATGGTTAAACCTTCTAGAAGGGTATTTTTCTTTCCACAACTTTTTCGATAGAGAAAATATTACATTTGTGCTCCTTAAGGCCGTCCCTCATGTCAACGATTGGTGGGAGACTTTCTGTGAGCAAAAGGAAATAAAGGGATCCACGTTATTTGCAGTTGCACCCACTTGGGGTTCCTTCAGGGATGTTATTAAGGAACAATACTACCATGTTGGAAGTTATGACAACTTGTATACAAGATGGACCACACTGCGGTAGGAAAGAGACCAAACAATGTCAGAGTTCACCAATGTCTTCCATACCTTGCGCACAAAGATGGGTATCAAAGATTCTAAGCGACATCTGGTGCTCAAGTACTATGGAGGTCTACATAGATACATCTAGACATAAATGGATTTTTTGGACATCTCATCCTTGGGCGCGACGTATTGATATGTCATCAAAATAGAGCACAAACTTAAACAAAAGATGCGATAGTTTGTCTTTGGGAACCCCTCACAGCAGAAGCAGGGTAAGGGTAGCCCCAACCCATAGAAAAAAGGATAGATCAAAGATGGGAAACCTCAAGACAACCAATCCAAGCTGGAAGCAAAGAAGGACAATGGGAAGACAAAGAAAGATATTGGGAAGTGGTGTGAATTACATAAGAGACCCTGGCATAACACTATCGATTGTCACTCAAAGCAATCATTGGTGCTTGAGGTAAAATCCTCTGAATCAGATGCAGGTTCTGACTCTGGGTCAGAACCAGAAAAGGGGAGAAAAATCATCAACGCGAAACCCAGTGTCATCGTTTCTACCACCAATATCCATCTCAATGAACTTGATGAGCCAGAGGAAGGTGAGAGCCTCTTTCATTCACAGATGTGGGTGAAAGGCACTCTGCTACACTTCATCATTGATAGCGGTAGTTAGAAGAACCTCATCTCAATAGAGTTCGTCAAATGACTAGCCCTACCGACAACGTCGCACCTGCAGCCCTACACCATTAGATGGCTCCGTCAATGAAGCGCTCTTCGTGTTAGCCAATAATGTCGCATGTCATATGATATCAAGCCATTCAAAGATGAGGTATTGTTTGATGTTGCTCCCCTTGAAGTTTGTGATGTTCTTTTGGGCCAACCTTATTTGAGGAAATGTCATGTTGTATATGAGTCTAGGCCTTGCATTGTTATTATTACTTTGAATAAGAAATTGTACAAGATATGCGAGGTAGTCCCACCTAGTGTTATTTCCTTGATCTCTACCAAGTAATGAAGGAAGGTCATTTCTTAGACCGGGAAGTTTGTCTTCTTCGTGATTCGCTCTCAGAGTGAGTGAAAGGTTGCAACCACATCCATGACCTTCGTGGCTGACCTCTTCACGCAGTAGAAGCAAGTGGATAAGGTTGTGGAAGAATACAAAGACATCTTCTCATCACCTAGTGGGGTACCTATTCATTGTCAGGTCAATCATCCCATCGATCTGACCCCGACACAACGCTACCCAATGGGATATTCTATCATCGCTCTCTGCTAGAAAATGAGGAGATCATGCGTTAGATCCAAGAAATGCTCCACAAGGGGCACATCTGACCCATCTAATCACCTTATGGAAGCCCAATCATGCTGGTGCAAAAGAAAAATGGGACCTAGCGACTCTGCATTGATTATCGAGCCCTAAATAAAATCACAGTAAGGAACTGGTACCCGATTCCTTGAATCGATGATCTCCTTGATTAGTTCAAAGGGGGGAAATACTTTAGTAAGATTAATCTGAAGTTTGGCTACCATCAGGTCCCAATAGAACAGACATATGTATGGAAAACTGCCTTCAAGTCAAAAGAAGGTATTTTTGAATGGTTGGTCATGCCCTTTGGCTTGAAAAATGCCCCAACAACGTTCATGAGGATGATGGAAGATATCTTGGGGCCTTTAACAAATTGTTTTGTGGTGGTGTATCTGGATGACATCTTCATCTACAACAAGACTTGGGAAGAACACTTGCAAAATATTCAACAGGTTCTGCACACCCTGCAACAACACAAGCTATATGCCAACTTGGAAAAATGCTCCTTCAACATGAACAAGGTCCAATACCTATGATACCTTGTTGATGCGCATGGTATGCATGTTGATCTAGCCAAGATCCAAGTCATCTGTGACTGGCTAGCCCCAACCACACTCACTGAGCTTCGAAGCTTCTTAGGCCTTGCCAATTTCTATCGTAGGTTCATGTTAGGATTCTCGCATATCGCATGGGCCCTCAACAAAATAATCAGGGGTGGTTGCAAGGAAAAATTTGTGTGGGTTTTGTCCCAACATAAAACATTTGATGATCTGAAGCAATGCTTGTGCTTAGCCCTAGTGCTTTCATTACCTCACCTGCAACAACCCTTTGAGATCAATATAGATGCTTCAGACTATGTTGTGGATGCCGTCATCACTCAACACGACCACCATGTGGCCTATCATAGTGAGACACTATCAGATGTCGTCTGTAAGTACCCTACTTATGACAAAGAAATCTAATCCATTGTGTAAGCCTTCCGCCAGTGGAGGCATTACATTCTCAGGAAGGAGACAATCATCCACATTGATCATAAGCCATTGTAGTTCATGCAGACACAAGGAAAATTGTAGAATGACTGCCATTAGAAGTGGTCCACATATTTGCGGCAGTTCCACCTCAACATCAAGTATAAAATAGGAAGTACCAACCGAGTCGATGATTGCCTCAGCCGACCTCCAGTCATGACACTCACCACAGTGCTAGATTCTTGTGGCCACGAGACCTCCAGATGGACCCACCTCTATGAGACAGATCCTGACTTAGCCAACACCTACCAGATGTTGGGCGCAAACACAACTGTCACTCATTTCCATCTTCAGGATGAGTTGTTGTGCCATCTGGGCCATCTCTTCATTCCATCAAGAAAGTGAGCGAAGCTGATTTGGGAAGCCCACTACAGTCGGGTGGTAGTACACTTTGGAGTGGAAAATACAGTGGTAGTACTGCAATGACATTTCTACTGGACGAAACTTCGACATGATGTCAGCGAGTATATCCGGTCTTGCACTGCCTATGCCATTACCAATCTGACCACTAAGAAACAAGGCCTGTACACTCCTCTTCCTACTCCTGACAAGCCCTGGGAATCCATCTCAATGTACTACATGTCGGGCCTTTTGTCCACCACGTGGGGAAATGATTGTGTTTTTGTGGTTGTTGATCGCTTTTCCAAGATGACGATTATGGTCGCCTGCAATAAGAGCATCAAAACGGAGGCCATAGTAAATCTCTTCTTTGAATGAGTGTGGGTGCACTTTGGGATCCCACAAACCATTATCTCGGATTGAGATAGTCAGTTCCTCAGCACATTCTGGTCGAGCCTCTGGTCACTGCTGGACACCAATCTCACCAAGTCCACTACCTTCCACCCCCAAACGGATGGCCAAACTGAGGTCGTCAACCAGATGATCGTTCACATCTTGTGCATGTACAATTCCAACCACCCCGCACCTAGGATGAGAGTCTTCCCTATGTTCAACACATCTACAACATAGCCATACATAGCTCAATCGACCACAGTCCCTTTTAGGTGGGGTTGGGATTTCAACCATTGCGTCCCATGGATGTTTCACTACCCCTTGCGACCACCCAGGCAGACTCGTCACATGCTCCAAATGAAGCTGAAAATCCACCCGATTCATTGAGAGGATCCAACACATCCGCCAACAGGTTCATGATATTTCACAGAAGTCCAATGGCAAGTACAAGTAGTTACATGATCAGCACCGGGTGCCACACCAGTTTCAGGTGGGAGACAAAGTTTGGTTGCACTTTCAGAAAGAACGCCTTACATGGCCTCATTGGAAGCTTTGTCCACTCCGTTATGGACCTTACACCATCACCAAGGTTGTGGGTGACAATGATTTTGAGCTCAACCTTCCCCCCCTCCTTGGCTTGCACCCAATGTTCAATGTGGACCTCCTTCGGCCTTATTTTCCACCATTATTGGACACCTCGAAGATAACAAAACAATTGACACCAACAGAGCTCAACCCTAAATACATGGAACATGCATCCACTGATCATATCGTGGACACACAGGTCAAGGACACTTGCCAACATAGGATCCAGCTTTATCGGGTTGTCAAAGTAGGACAATTTCTGCACCAAGGCAAGTGGCTCACCCGGGGCCCAAATCAACAAAAAATTCCTCATCTGATGGGGGCACTCAACAAAATGGATACCATTACTTCCTAAGGGGGGAGGATTGATCCGGGAGGATCTCAGTGTCTCAAAACATTTTTTTTGACAACTTACTATTTTTAGTAGTCCCAACTTTGAGGGCCTAAACGACGTTTTTTCATGATTGAGCCCCCTAAATGATGTTCATCGTCGATACCTTTCCAATGAGCTATCGTGCACCCTAAATGGAGATCGTATGCAAAAGTTATGACCCCGGGAAGTTGATGTACTAACTTACCCCAACGGGGCCCACATGACTTTTGGCGCTTCATTTCCTAGAGTTAGGTTTTTGGATGTCTAGGGTTTTAACATTCATGTTTATGGTAAAAAGGCCTTGAGAGGCTCATTGTACTCATATTCTTGTGAATGAGCGTAGCCATCACATCTCTTCTCAGAGATAAGCTGCCAACATTCTAGCAAGCTTGTTTTCAGTCTACATTTTACTGTTTCAACATATTTCTTATTTAATAGAAGTCAAGTTTTACTGTATCTCTATTATTGTTCATCGTGTCTTTGTATTAATGTTATAAATATGTGGTTTCATTTCTTTTCGCTCCTAAATCCAGATCAATATCCTAGGTATAATACAAATCCATATCCTCATATTGCATTAATTTATCCTTAAACAATTGTTATAAACTTCTAAAAACAATAATTTCTAGTTTTTGACACTTTTGACAATTTTGGAGAAATGCTCACAAAAATAAAATTATGCATGTTGGATGAATTATGAGGCACACAAATGATGTATATAGATGTCCTATATATTCTAATTTACTAAGAACTCGTGATAAATGATTAAATACAAAATAAACTTAATTAAATATAGTCGTCCCGGTTAGGGATGCTCTTACACCATTAGTCTCACCACCACCTTGCCCAATAAGTTATTGTCCTCAACATCTTAGTCACAAGGGATCTCTTTATCTCATATTAAAAACCACCTTGAACACAAAAAACTCATCATATAAAAGACCTTTGAAATAATGGCTACTCCACCATTTAAATTATAGATCTATCTACAAAGAGAGCAATCTAATTCTTCTCGTTTCCCTAAATCCCAATCCATTGATGTCCACACATACTTATCATTTATCCATGGAGTCACTTATAAGATTGTGAAAATCCTCAATAAAAAGAACATCAAACCCATCTTTAAACTTCATAAAACACTTAAGAACACTTTTAATCATGTGAAAGCCAAAATTGACTCTCTCCTTCATAAAGATGTTAATGAGATCCCTTGTACACAGGGAGTCACATATTGGCCAAACAAATATATCTATAATTATGAGATTCAAAGAACACATTATTGACTAACCATAATTGCATCACAAAATCAATTATCACTAAATATTCTAACTTCAATGAACACCACATTCACTTTCATTAGACCAAAATTCTAGACAAACTCAACAATATTCTTCTACACAAGGCCATATAAATTGAAAAAAAAAAACACAATAAAATTAACGATGAAAATAGTTACACATTGAGTCAAACTTGACATCCTATCATTAATCACATTAATCACATGTATAATCCTAAACAATTTTAATGACTCTTATTTGTAACACATCTATCTCTCCCTTAAAATTTGTTTCACCTTACCCTCTTTCCCTTGAATCCCTCCCCCTTATCTTATTGTCTTCCCTAGTCATAAACTTTTTACTTACATATCCATTTTATAGATTTAGCTTTCTAATCCTTTTTAATTAATCATTCTATTTTATTATTTTCTTTGTTTCACTTTTATTATTATTATTAATTAAATTGGTTAATCTTTTCCACTTAATTATTTATTTTGTACTCATTATTTCAAAATTTTAATCACATTTCCTTTATTTATTTAAATTTCTCAAACATTTGTTTTATATTTATTAATCAATTTTTTAATTTGTAACTTCTCATTTAATCTTTTCAAGTTTGCAAAATTTTCTTTCCTTTTTTTTATTTTTTTTAATTTAGAATAAATAATTAATTTTTTATTTTTTTTGTTATTTAAAGACTTAATTAATAATCAAATTAATGCATAAGACTTTCTCGTTTATTTCCGTAATGAGGGATCCCTTTGTGTAATAATTTAACTAGATATACATATTCTACTCATTCATGATTTGAAGCTATACATATGACAGTCCTTCCTCTGTCTGGCAGTTTCTTTGCAAGCTTATTTACTTGGACAGTATTGTAATGTCTTTTGTTATTCAGCCTTGACTGGATACAGAGCAACTGTAAAAGATTTTATACCTTTATAAAATTGAGTAATTTTTTTTGGGAAAAAAAAACCCTAAATTTTTTAATTCATTAATTTAAATATTAATTATTTAATTTAATTTATTATCATTTTTTAATACAATAATTTTTTTTTTACATAGTTTACAAGATGATTCTTTATACTTGTATTATTTTACAAAAATAAATAAAATATTCACACATCAACCATTATCAATTTTAATTAATTAAAAATATTAAAGATAAATTTGATTCTCTTTATTTATATTATTCTCTAAATAAATAAATTTTAAATAAATAAATACTAAAGATAAATTTGATTCTCTTTATTTATATTATTCCTAAAAAAAATATTCACTCAAAATATCAAATCTTGAAAACTTTAATTAATTAAAATAACTATAATATATATATTTTTTTAACTAATTAGACATGCTATTATAGAGTAATTTTCACGAAAGCTTAATAAAGAAAATCCATTGTGATTAAGGCTAAATCAATAATCAAAGTTGATAATTTGCACACATATCATGTTATTGCCGTTCCTTAATCTATTTGCTTTTGATAAAGTGAAACTCCAAAGGAAATAATCACATCATGACATATAGATCATAATCACATCATGACATATAGACCAATAGAATGCCCTTTCCCTTTTAAGGTAAGCAATGTAAAACAACAATTTTCCCTCTGAAACACCTCTCACTCCACTGGGGAATTTGAGTGATTCAACTCCATTGGTTAAAATAATTTTAGTGACACAATGTTCAATGTAAGCATCTGCTTTGGTGCACTAAAGTTTTAATTTAATGGTTATTCCCCATATATATATATATATATATATATATATATATATATAAACTATTTTCATATAAAAAATTATTTGAAATTTCATGCAAACAATGGTCAACGATGAAGTTCATTATTTCACTTGTACATGCATTGTATGGGAAAGATGACATGACATTAACAAAAGGGCACATTATAGTTTCCAAGCCACCACATTAGGCAATCTATTCTAACCTTCTTGTGAATGTAGGTTAATTCCAAAAGTTTATTTTATAGGGTAATCTGTCTATGTCTTACATAGGAAGGAAGTCATGTCCTAACTTTCGACATTGGTTTAAGGTATACATGTTTATTTTATAGGGCAATCTGTTT
>SNQJ01S0000146.1:379710-408433 GCA_010110895.2 Picea sitchensis
GAGCCAGAGGCGTCTTGGGATGGGTGACCACCTGGGAAGCCCTGGTTACCGGGTGCAAGCCCCGGAAGTGATGATTGATGCTATGCGATTAATTTCGTTGGTTTCAATCCCATTTCTTCACCCTTGTGAGCATCACCCGATGCATTGGATCGAAATGGAAAATAATTTTCTTAATTGAAAATAATGATATTAATTATTATCTCTCAAATCAACTTTTCACATCACAGAGTAACTGCAGAGATTATTCTCGTAAAAAAAAGTAAAAAAGTAAAAACTACAGAGAAGTATTATTCCCGTTCAAGCAAATATATAATGTTAGAATTAAAATAAACTACAGAGAAGTATTATTCCCGTTCAAGCAAATATATAATGTTAGAATTAAAATATCTCCTTCAAAACCGTAGAGAACTTTTCCTTCAAAATATATGTATAGGAAAGTAATTGATTTGATTTCACATTTTGTTTTTATAATTGAAAACCTTGTATTATTAATATTATAAATATTAGCTTAGTGGGTTAGTTTAAGTGGATGAGTGCCCTTATTTGCTCTAATGAGATTCCCGTGGTCGAATCTCAGACCAAAACTCTGTATAAGGCCTTACTTGATGTCCCCTGATTAAACCTATAATAGATTAATCAAACCAAACAAATAGAAAAATCACTTAAAAAATAAAATAATTTAATTTTTTTATATATAAATATAAAAATCATAATTTTTTCAAATAATTATAAAATATATTTTTAATATATAATAATTATTTNAAACCTATAATAGATTAATCAAACCAAACAAATAGAAAAATCACTTAAAAAATAAAATAATTTAATTTTTTTATATATAAATATAAAAATCATAATTTTTTCAAATAATTATAAAATATATTTTTAATATATAATAATTATTTCCAAAAAGTTCAAACATTATTGTAACTAACTAAAATCTACATATTCACATTTGTTTCTTTTGAAGATGTCTCTTTTAATGGTGTCAGTCTCATTAAATACATCAAAGATATGGTGATCAAAGGTATGGTGGTAAAATATATTTTTGAGAAATTTATTTGTATTTTTTTTAAATAATTATTTATATATTAAAATATTTTTAATTTGAGTTTGTAGGTTATAATAGTGTGTATGTGTGTGAATTTAATGTCTTAGTGGACATTCCACCTATCATGAGGACAAATCAATTGTAAAAATGATAAAAACTAGTTAGTGGATGTTAGGATTAAATAGGATTAAGTTTTTTTTTTTTTATTGTTTTATTGTCTTAAACGTCTGTCTCCGACAACTATTATTATTATTTTTGAAATGTTATAAGTTTTGGCTCTTTTCATAAATTTGTACAAAATCACAATTTTTTGTTATTTAATATGCATTTTTAATAAATGGATAAGCTCGCTGAAAACTCCAGAGTTAACAATTTCTTACTAGATTTTGAGCAAAATTAACCCTTTCTATTATTCTTAAAACTAAATTGTGAATGATGGATAGAGTGTCCACTAGAAAATGTTAAAAGTTTCAAAAACTCATAAGCATTTAAATCTCGAGAAGATGCACATACTATATTTTTAATTATTTATATGAATAATATTATAATTTTAAATTATAGTTTAGTGGACATTAACTTAATGTATAAGATTTTTAGATATCAAATTAATATATACAATTTTTTAGTTTGTAATATATATATAATAATAATTTACTCTTTAATATACAAAGATGTTAATGGTTACAAATAAGTGTTTCTTTGAGTAGGTTCAAGGTAAAATTCTAAAAGAGGTAGAATATGTATTTAAATCTTTGTATGGAGATGGTTTCTTAAATAAAAAATAAAAAAATCTGTACATTAATTTAAAGTCTAACTCTATTATCACTTTAAAATTAAATTATTATTATTATATATTTTATTTTTTTAAGATTTTTAAAATTAAAAAACAAAACACCCTCCAAATTCAAACTTATAATCTTTAAAGAACACATATTCTTAAATGTTCCACATACAATATATAAACATCACTTCATATAATTACACCAACTTTCATTAAATATTAATAAATACAACTAGAATAGAACTTTTGAGTAGCAAGTATAAGAATACAAAGATAACTTAACCTAATCACAAACACAAAATAATAAAAAAAAACATAAAAAACAATAATTATATAAGCAAAAATAGAAAAATTTGTAAAGAGTACAACCATCACTAACTTCTTTCAATCACCTAAAAAAATCTATAATAATAATTAAATACTTTCTTTAAGAATAAAAAAAATTATAATAATAATTAAATACTTTCTTTAAGATTAAAAAAAATTATAATAATAATTAAATACTTTCCGTAAGACTAAAAAACATCTATAATGATAATTAAATACTTCGTTTAAAATTACACACGGTTTTAGAAAAACTGTCCATTAAAAAAAGAAGATTATCATACCCGTCATAAAGCTTAAACATTTAAATACACAGTATCCCCTGAATTTCAGGCGTCTGTAAAGGCCCCACAAAGGACGTTACATGTGCCGCGCACTTATTCGGAGGCCTTTTTCTGACTGAAAATTCATCAGATGAGCTGGCTAAAGTCCAAAATAGCAGCCGGATATTGCAACCGCCAAGTTATTATATTATTTTTAGCGGCTGTCTCGTCAGCCCTTCAACGGCTAATAGTGCGTCAGACACTACGGTAACATAGACGGGCGTTTATTTATGCGCGTATGTGACCGAGGGCTCCGACGGAGAAAAATACGTGTACACTCCCACTTTACCGAAATAACATGCGCGTTCTCCGCGTAAATAGCTAAGCAAATGCATGCAGAGTGGTCTTTGAGTACCCAGACGAGCTTTCCAGCCAAAAAATGCTGTTTCCTTAACACCCATTTTGCAAAATGTAAGTTTGAGGCTCTATAGGGTTTTTATCATATACAGAAGCTTACATTTCTGCAGAAGCGAGCTTGTTCGAAGAAGAAGAAAACTGCCATGGGGGAGTACTGCAGATTGTTGCTGCTCGTGGGTGTTTTGGTTTTAGTCAGAGAGGCCTACTGTGGAGACCCATTTGTGTTTTATGATTGGAATGTTTCTTACATTGAAGCTGCCCCTCTGGGTGTGAAGCAGCAGGTAATTGCTTCTGTTACAGATCTGTTGTATTGTATTATAGATCTGCTACATTGGGTTTCTGTTTTATTAGTGAGTTTTTGTTTTTTGTTTTTATTTGTTCCCTGTAGTTTGGAAGTGGTGGGTAGGCTGTCATTGAATGGAATCCAATATTGGTTCATTTACAGTGACAATTTCTAACATTTCAGAGCAATGACAGTGTTCTAATCAGTTGTTATTTGTTCCTTGAGTATAGGAAGTGGTGGTTAGGGTGCCATTGAATGCAACACAGTGCGGGTTCATTGGCGGTGATAGTTTCTAACTTCTTGGAGCGATACCACTGTCATCACAGTCTGCTCTGGGCTTTTGTGCCTCTGTAGTTGCAATACAAGTTGGGGTCATGGGGTAGACTGTAGGGTGAGGTAGGGGCTCTAGATTTATGGAGTTCCTAACTTTTCGGAACAATGCCACAGTCTACACTTATGCCACGTCTCTGGTTTTTTTTGTGGCTTTGTAGTTGAAATGCAAGCTGGAGTTAGAGTCCCATGGGGTTGGGTGGGGGCTCCAGGTTTGTTGGAGCTCCCCCAGTTGTCTTACTTCTCCTTGTCTTGGATGTTTGATGGGGCAACGAAGCATCCGTGCAACGAGTTTTGCTTGTATTTTTCTGCCTTTGTTCCTGTCCTAGCCCTCTAATTGGATATAGAGTTGGGTAGGGTAGTTTTTATTTAGCAACATTTGACCCCCCACTGTACCTGAGTGTAGCCCGCTCATTTGAGCATGCCAGCCCTTAATGATGGTGTTCCAATAAGTGATCTAGAGTTGATTCGAGTGGGTTTTGATGAAGCGGTGTATTGCTGGTAATCTGTGAGGGAACTTGATGCAGCAAGGCTCGACCTGTACCTTCCTTGGCACCTCACTATATGCGGATGCACTGACGGGACTAGAAACTAAGAGCAAACCCAAGGGATCCACTTACCAAGAATACCGTTAGTGTCAGCTCCGCTTGTAGCAGGTTCCGAGGCCTTGATAACCCGATGCATATGCCCCAGGCCATGCTAGAATACTAAAGATCTGGTTTGTTGGAGCTCGCCCAGCTGCCAAACTTCTGCATATGCAACAAGTTTTGCTATTATTGGTATTTTTTCTGCCTTTTTTTTGGTGCTAGTCCTCTAATTGGATATAGAGTTGGGGACTTGCTGCAGCAGGGAGGCTGCTGCACCTCACTATATCTGGATGCACTCACGCGACTAGAAACTAAGAGCAAGCCCAGGGATCCACTTAACTAGAATGCCCTTAATGCCATCTCCGCTAGAATGCCCTTAATGCCATCTCCGCTAGTAGCAGGTTCCTAGGCCTTGATACCCATTGTACATACCCCAAGCCATGCCAGAATGCTAGACATCTCTTGGTTTGCTCGAGCTCCCCCAGCTGCCAAACTTCTCCTTGTCTTGGATGGCTTGATGGGGCAATGAAGCATCTGTGCAACGAGTTTTGCCATTCTTTGTATTTTTCTGTCTTTGTTATTGTGCTAGCCCTCTAATTGGATAGAGAGTTGACTAGGGCAGCTTTGATGTAGCAGCCTATTGACCCCCATTAAGGGCTGTTAGTGTGACAGCCCTTAATGATGGTGTTCTAATTAGGGATCTAGAGTTGATTGGAGCGGGTTTTAATGAAGCGGTGTATTGCTGGCATTCTGTGAGGGGACTTACTCCAGCAAGGCTCCTGGACTATAAACTTAAGAGCAAGCCAAGGGGTCCAGTTAACAAGATTGCCCTTAGAAGAAGAAGAAGAAGAAATTATTTTAATGTCCACGAGGCTAACAATAGCGTATGGGACAGACTGTCCCACACACTGATTTCTGCATTTCAGCCCTTTTCCTGTTCAACTTGATGATGAGTACCCCCAACTTCTCCACTGTCCCCTCGCTGAATAAATTATCCCAAGAGCTAGCTGTCAAGATACTTTCATAGCTGTCCCTACTGTCTTTGAAGGCTTCACACTCTAAAATGAAATGTTTTCCTGTTTCCACTTTTCCGGAGGTGCAAAACATATACACCCTTTCTTCCCAAGCTTCCTTTGGTCTTTTCCAGCACCCGGTTTCACAACGGAGTTGATGGGAATTGGTTCTTAATTGAGCAATAAACATTTTGGCTCTCCAAGATATATTGGCTCCTCTAGTAGCAGGTTCCGAGGCCTTGATACTGATGCATATGCCCCAAGCCATGCTGGAATGGAAGAGTGCTGCAGGTTTGTTGGAGCTTTCCCAGCTGCCAAACTTCTCCTTGTCTTGGATGTTTAAAGGGGCAATAAAGCATCCGTGGAATGAGTTTTTCTGTTGTTGGTATATTACTGTCTTCGTTACTGTCTAATTGGATAGAATTGAGTAGGGTAGCTTTAGATGTATAGGCTGCTCATTTGAGTGTGATAGCCATCAATGATGGTGTTCCAATCCTGGACCTAGAGTTGATTGCAGTGGCCACGTTTTGAGGAAGTGGTGTATTGCTGGCATTCTGTGAGGGGTCTTGCTGCAGCAAGGATGGACCTGGACCTGCTGCTCCACCTCACTATATGCAGTTGCACTCACGAGCAGACAAGAAACTAAGAGCAAGCCAAGGGATCCATTTAACAAGAGTTCCCTTGTTGTCAGCTCCTCTAGTAGCAGGTTTCGAGGCCTTGATACCATATGCATATGCCCCAAGTCACGCTATAATGCTAGAGTGCAGGGTGTGGTATTCAATCTTTGAGTCTGTTGATTTAGAATCCTTATCAAAATGCTAGAGTGCAGGGTGTGGTATTCGATCTTTGAGTCTGTTGATTTAGAATCCTTATCAAATTGCAACTGAACTGTTCAATGAGTGAACGAGCCTGTGTAACATTGCTGGCTTTCGGTTGGGGGGGGACTTGCTGTTGTAGGATTTGACAGTGCCACAGAACCTCACTATATGCAGAGACACTTACTGCCACAATAGGGAACTCAGAGCAAGCCAGAGGTTCCACTTAGCAAGAATGTCCTCTAGTGTCAGTGTCCCTAATAGTAGCCTTTGAGGCCATGTTGCCCAATACATATGCCCTAAGCGATGCCAGCTCCCAAGCCATGGTGAGAACATGGGTGCCTGATAAGCATGGAGTTATGATTGAACCCTGAGCTTAACCAGCTAAAAAATAAACAAAAATCTGGAACAAGCCATGTGACATGTGGGCTGTATCATTCAATATTTGAGTCTCACTGTTTCAGAATCAATATCACATTCTGATTGGAATCAATGGGCATTCTCTGAACTCATTGAAATAATTCGATCATAACATGAACCAATGGATATTCCCCAAGGAATAGAATATACCAAAGTATTTATTATTAATGGGCTGGAGATAGTGTATTCAGCGAGATGGACTATTTATTGGTTGTTTCTCAGTAGAAATATACATCAGTACTTCCTAATGCAACTAGCTGTGAAACCAACTCATAATTCAATCATAACAAGAACCAATGCATATGCCCCCAAGCCATAGAATATATTAAGGTATTTATTATTAATGGGATGGAAATAGTATATTCAGTGAGACAGACTATTTATTAGTTGCTTCTCATTAGAGATACACATCATCAGTCCTTAATGCAACTATATGTGAACCAACTCTGGCTTCTTTCTTGGAAGTCAGATTGGCTAAATTCGTTTGCCAAGACAAGAGATGTTTCTTTTTAGACCTAGGCTCCTGTGTCGAATGCAGAGCACTTTGTGAATTGGGTACCAATAGTTGTAATTTCACTTCTTTTAAAAACTCATTTGTTCTCTTGCCTATGCTAACATAAGTCTGTTTTTGTTCATCTGCGTTTTTCCAAGGTTGTTATCTGTAGAAATTACATAGATGCCTTTTGGAATTCTGTTTTTGGTAGTTTGCTTTGGAATTCTTTTCTCTTGTCCTTGTATTACATGAAGGACATCAGGATGGGTATTGTGAAGATGTTGTGTTTTTATCTGAACTGAACTTGTTAAGTAACATCTGGTCAACTTGCAGGTGATTGCGATTAATGGGCAGTTTCCTGGACCCTTGGTCAACTTGACAACCAATTGGAATGCTGCAGTGAATGTTATGAACAATTTGGATGAGCCACTTCTGATCACCTGGTATGATTTCTTCCGCTTACTATCAATATCAATGTTGTTGCAATTGCATTTTCCAATTTGTGATACTTAATGCAAGTTCCGTGTTATGTGGAAAGAAACCTTTAATGTGATTTTGAATGGCTGTGATCTAATGTTCAAGGAAAAATGACATGTTTCTGACAGTATGATATTTTCATTGCTGCAGGAATGGTTTGCAGAATCGAAGAAATTCTTGGCAAGATGGTGTATCTGGGACCAATTGTCCCATTCCTGTAGGATGGAACTGGACCTATAATTTTCAGGCAAAGGATCAAATTGGTAGCTTCTTTTACTTCCCTTCCCTTCACTTTCAGAGGGCAGCAGGAGGGTTTGGAGGAGTTATTGTGAACAATCGTGCTGTGATTCCTGTTCCCTTTGGAACTCCGGACGGAGATTTGACAATCTTTATTGGTGACTGGTATACAAGGAGTCACAAAGTGAGTCACAATCTTTATTTCACCACACACAAGTTGGGACTTAGGTTTTTGCATTGGACTGTACTTATTTGACTGAAATCTATGATTGATTGATGTAGATTGGCTATTTTTTTCGAATTTTTCCTGTTGTGGCAGGATCTGCGAGCAGCCCTTGATGCTGGCAAGGACCTTGGAATGCCTGATGGAGTGCTCTTTAATGGGAAAGGGCCCTACCGTTACAATAATTCGGTCCCCAGTGGTATTGAGTATGAGACATTCAATGTTCAGCCTGGTAGGTTCATAGTGTGTCTGAGTTTTTTATTCCTCTCGTTTATGTCTAATGGTACACCAGATTCTGCAGAGTGATTGGGGGATGTTTTCTTTGACTCAGGGAAAACCTATCGCATCAGGGTACACAATGTCGGGATTTCAACTTCTTTGAACTTCAGAATCCAGAATCATAATATTCTGCTTGTGGAGACAGAAGGGTCCTATGCATCACAACAAAATTACACGAACTTGGATATTCATGTTGGTCAGTCTTACTCATTCCTGGTAACAATGGACCAGAATGCAAGCAGTGATTATTACATGGTGGCAAGTGCTCGCTTTGTTAATACCACTATTTGGTCCAATGTCACGGGTGTGGCGATACTGCATTATTCCAATTCTAAAGGTAAGGCAAAAGGGCCTCTTCCAGATGGTCCGGATGATTACTATGACAAGTACTTCTCTATGAACCAGGCAAGATCTATCAGGTAATTTTTTACTTGTATCTCATCCACATGCTGGTATTCATGTTTGATGAGCAAAACCTGACTGCTTATGTTCCATTTGTCATGTGAAACAGGTGGAATGTATCTGCCGGGGCTGCTAGGCCTAATCCACAAGGGTCTTTCAAATATGGACAGATCAATGTCACTCAGGTCTTTGTGTTGAAAAACAAGCCACCAGAGTTGATCAATGGGAAACGGCGTTGCACTTTGAATGGGATCTCTTACCAAGCTCCTGCAACTCCACTTAAGCTTGCTGATCGTTATAATCTAACCGGAGTCTTCAAACTTGATTTTCCGAATGCACCAATGAATAGGCCACCAAAGCTTGATACCTCGATAATTAATGGCACCTATAGAGGATTCATGGAAATCATTCTACAGAATAATGATACAACTGTCCAAAGCTATCACATGGATGGCTATGCTTTTTTCGTTGTCGGGTATATTATTTTATAACTGTTCATTCACACATAGTCACTTGAATAGGATAGAGGAGGTTTCCCACCAATCTAACCGGAAACACTTGTTGCAGGATGGACTATGGGGATTGGACTGAAAACAGCAGAGGAACTTACAACAAATGGGATGGAGTTGCTCGTTCCACAGCACAGGTATATTGAGAAACTTAACAATGTTCCCTTTTTCTTCTTTACAAGGCAAGGGTTTAGATGAAACACACTTGTACTGATTTATTTTAGTCGGGGTAACAGGTTTTCCCCAATGCCTGGACAGCAATTCTAGTATCTCTTGATAATGTTGGCATGTGGAATCTCCGTGCTGAAAACTTAGATGCCTGGTATCTAGGTCAGGAAACATATGTAAGGGTTGTGAATCCGGAGATCAATAACAAAACTGAGTTGCCTCTGCCCAGCAATGCTCTTTACTGTGGTGCCCTCTCGCGCATGCAGAAGTAAAGTCTAAATCCTAAACCCTTCTAAATAGTGATTACATTTTCTGGTCGATGGGAGTACTGTTTACCCTTGTTGAATGCTTTTCTCTATATCTAATGCTTATTGGTTATCTGCAGGCCACAGTCCCATTCAAACAATGAAAAAGCGTCGGGTTCATCTATCAATGCTGGTATAGTTACATTGTTAGGTGGCTTTCTGATTTTCTGGGGAATACTTTTCGGCTAAACTATCCTGCCCCATAGAAATCCCTGTCCACTTGCAAAGACAGTTGGGGATTTCTCTAGAGTGTGAAGATAGGTCAGTGAGATTCAAATTTCAGATTTCTAGCAAAGACTACTACGATTCATTTAAAGAGGCAAAGTGAAGAAATTGCAATTGAATCCATCTTGGAGTTGTGGGGACCTGTTGACGTATTTTTGTTTGGGCATGGTGAATAAGCCATGGTTGTGACCTAAATTTATTCATGCATTCATGTGTGATGCCATCTTGCTCTGGATACTGGGATTTAGATTCGAGTTGTATGCATAATTGTAGCTATATGGCCTACAAAATTCTTAGGCATTTGTTGTATTTATTCATGACTTTGTAAGGATTTTTTTCTGCTATTGTTTTTCTGTTAATCAGAGCATTATTTTAATATACTGGTTACTCTTCTCTTGAAAACTTTCTATATTAGTAATAGGCTGTATATATTACACAATCTCTGCTTGTTCACTGTATTTCACATGGCGTAACCTTCTGAAGGATGTTGCTATCTTTTAAAAAATAGTAAAATACTAAAGCTATGCCATGTAATTAGAGGACAAATTTTAAAAACTTAACCATCTAATTTACTGCAGAATCAGAATCAGGGCCCTTTCCAATCACACCCTTTTTGAAATTTATGCACTAAATGCAAGCTGCTGGTGCAGGCTTCCCAAGCCGTGTTGAGAACATACTATACCTAATAAGGTCAGTTAAGCCCTTGTCGGTTCAAAATCAAAAGATAAATTATATACACCATTCTAATATATTTCATGAAACTTTCAACTTTGACATGGTATGTCCAATTTATTCAGAGGTCTCTATAATTGTTCCACGAATAGAATTTTTGGTTCTTTTTACTGCAATGCTCTTTCCTTTCTCATGTAGTTGGTCTAATACTGCAGACTAAGCTGTGACGATGCTACATTTTTGAACATGCCACCATGTTTTGACATTAACAGGTAGCCAAAAAATGTAAGTAAATATGATTTTTTTTAAGCTCTGCTGGTGCAGACCTCCCTAGCTGCATTGAGAACACATAGGTGCCTAACAAAGCATAGAGGAACGTTCAATTAAAAGATCAATTATATACCGCCATTGTCTTAAAATTTCATGAAAACTTAGCACTTTGACATGGGATGTTGGGTTGATTCACAGGGCTCTGGCTGCATTGAGAACATGGGTGCCTGATAAGTACAGAGGAACGTTTTGAGCTTTCGTCAGCGCCAACTTAAAAGATCAATTATATACCACCATTCTCCTAAAATTAAAATTTCATGAAATTTTGAACTTTGACATGGAATGTTAAGTTGATTCACAGGGCTCTATAATTATTCAGCAAATTGAATTTCTGATTCTTTTCACTGCAATGCTTCTCTTTTTTCTCATGTAAGTGGCCTAATACCGCAGACTAAGTTGTGATAATGCTGCATTTTTAACACATACCACAATTGGGGAATGAATTAGTGTTTTGGACATTAACGTAATTTGCTCTTCAAATATATTTTGAAATGTTAGGTGTTATACGATGAAAACAAATCTAAATTGATTTATGGTGTTCATATTTGAGAAAGAAGCTCCTGGGTTCATAGCAAACTTAGGTGCATTTTTCTGACTACACATGTGTAACCTGTTGCTTGTGCTCCAAGTCTATTTGAAACGTGCATTCTTAGTTAAATGCTAATGTTTCGATGAGGCAACAACCATCGACTCCGATACCAACTGCATAACCAACTTTTTAAGTGTACGTGAGTTTTAACAGCATGAGAAGAAACAAGACACATATCAAAACCTAGCTGGAATTGGAGTCTGATTTGGTTTTAAGAAGATTACAAACTAGCCAATACCCAGCGACACCGAGGTCTGAGAAGCACCTCCAATGGAAATCTTGGTATTGCATGTATAAAGTTTCAATGTATACATTGGAGGCTTGTGTGAATTTAAGATATATATCCATAAGCTTTACAATTTGGATCTGCATATCAGACATTTGTTTAAATGGATTTGGGATAACCCATATTCAATGCCCCATTGCACTGTTACATAGACATGATGAATCACTTCCACCGGCTATAGTTACACATTCTTTTTCTTGTGCAAAAATAAACCCTTATATCCATAGCAACTAACACAAACCAAAAATCTGATTGATTCATTTGACAATGGACATATTAAATTTGGCAACATAAATCTGCACGAAATCACTATTTTTTGTTGTTTAAAATCCATTTCTGAATGCATAAATGGATTCAGCATGCTGAAAAACCCTTGGGGCACTCTGATTCTACAGAAATAATCACTCAAATATACGGATCTAACAATTTCTCACTGGATTTTGGACAAAAGTCCCTGGAAAATATTGCCGGAAAGTCATTTCGTAGAACATTTAGACTACCATTGATTTTGATATCAAATAACATTTTAAAACTCGAGCATTATAAAGAATGATTTAGAAGATTGGTAGAACATTTAGACTACCATTAGATTTTGATATCAAATAACATTTTAAAACTTGAGCATTGTAAAGAATGATTTAGAAGATTGGTAGAACATTTAGACTACCATTAGATTTTGATATCAAATAACATTTTAAAACTCGAGCATTTTAAAGAATGATTTAGAAGATTGGTGGCTTGTACTAGAAACAACTCCACTTTTGTAGAAGAACATTCACTTGTAGGTGGGTACTTGCTCCAACAAACTTGTTATTTGGGCTATATTTGGTTCTCGGTTGAGAACATTCATTTTCTCACACCATGCACAGTTTTTAGTGTTGTCCACAGTTTTTTATGCCTCCCCCCATGACCAGTGAATGGTTGTCATCCATTATGCTGTTGATGACTCATCCTCTTGCCAATCAGTGACTCATACCACTAACTTGACACTGCTCCATCTTGCACTGTGGCATACCTATCCAACTTCCTTGGACAAGGAGGAATTGATGTGATTCACAACATTTAGACTACCATTAGATTTTGATATCAAAAAACATTTTAAAACTCGAGCATTTTAAAGAATGATTTAGAAGATTGGTGGCTTGTACTAGAAACAACTCCACTTTTGTAGAAGAACATTCACTTGTAGGTGGGTACTTGCTCCAACAAACTTGTTATTTGGGCTATATTTGGTTCTCGGTTGAGAACATTCATTTTCTCACACCATGCACAGTTTTTAGTGTTGTCCACAGTTTTTTATGCCTCCCCCCTATGACCAGTGAATGGTTGTCATCCATTATGCTGTTGATGACTCATTCTCTTGCCAATCAGTGACTCATACCACTAACTTGACACTGCTCCATCTTGCACTGTGGCATACCTATCCAACTTCCTTGGACAAGGAGGAATTGATGTGATTCACAAGTAGACACTAGTCTCAAAATTTATAATATTCAACAAATGCCAATTTAATATCGAAACTCATGATAGCATTCCATGTTTTTAATTACCAATGTGTCTAATATTTTAACCCATATCTATGCAGATCTATATCATAAAAACTATTATAATCATAATCATAATCATTTAGGGATTGCGTTAAGACTCAACCTTACATGGAAGATAATACCTATCTTTTGTATAAACGCTGAACATTCCAAATGGCTCCCAAGGATAGATTTTTTCCCCAGAGGTAGGCATCTGACGTGGACACCACACCTTGGTTTGACAACGAGTTGACAATGATTAGAATGACCCACTAGCTTACTCTCCTATAGAGATATCACAAAATTGGTAATGTTGTAGGACATGAACCACCCAAGCTAATCAACGAGGAAGACAATAATGCCTCACCATTTGCAATGGTGCAGATGTTGCAATTAACAAATCACTATCAATGTTCACACTAGAACATGAGAAATTCCACTCTACTATGTGTCCACCAAGCTTGTCCATTCCATATTGATTCTCAATGCCTAGGGATTTTTTCATAATTAGTCTACGTGTTTAGCGTGCCGAATCCTTAAGCTATACTATTGATATGGTATGTTTTCCAAGGTTTGGATCTTTGTTAAACTCAAAGATTCAATCCTTACCAACATCATTGTAGCTTTTCACCATCCAATCCATTCTCTATATGACCATATCTCATTCCCATATTCTTGAGATCCCATAAACCAACCTGACTTTTCCATTCCCCAACCCATAACCAACATAAATCATTGAAACCGTATGGGCACAAGAACCACATGAGAAGAAGAATAACCAAGAGTAGGCGAGAAGAGAACTTCCAAGAAACTCCAAAAAATGTATATATTGGTGAAGTGCATGGAATGAGAGGTGTGAAAACCTGAAATCCACATAGAATTAGGATGTCCCACTTGAATGGAAAAGGAGTTAAAAACATAACACATGGTCTCATGGAAAGTTCCACATGTAGGAAGTTTTAGGGAGATAATAGTGCACAAGGGTTGAATTTTCTTCCTTTTCCCCACACCTTGTCACATCATAGATTTCCTCTTTGCTCTCTAAGAAGTCATTTATGTCTTTTTTTAATTAAGATCACTTTACTCATATAACATTATCTGATTTACCTTTCTAACTTAATCAAGGAAAAGTGAAATATTCTAAGTGGTGATCCATGAAAGAAAAATAACCATCCAAAGTCGTCACCCATAGTTTTTAATGAGACCTCCACATTAAGAATACATACAATGTAAGTAACAATTTACATCGTATTGTTTTCAATACATGGTCCACATGGTTTAACATCTAATTAGGAAATGTCCACTAAGATGGATTGTTACACATAATTCATGTCACACCTCAAGAGTGGTAAGATAAGGTATTACATTCCCCTCTGCCATGGAATAGCACCGGCCTTTGCTGCAATCTATCTAGCTCCACACAACTCAACAATGATACCGTGTCCTCTTCTTTTTTGTAGCAAAACATGACATTAGTTTCATATAATCATGCTCCAACACAATCACGAAAGAAGGCTATCATCATAGTAGCAAGTGTCAAGGGTTTACATCAATAATTATAGGTACATTGTTGATTTACACTTGCCGGCTACAACCAAAGCAAGGGAAGTTTACTTATTTTCGGGTCTGGTCCCTTTGATAGAGCCATTATTTTGACCAATATCACAAGAATTGTTCACAATAGTGTGCATACATAACCCTTGATAATAAACACCATATATGATAACATTAAGATTCCATGATACATCATTCTCAACAATAGATACAATATGATTTCAAGATAAGATTTAAACACGCCTATAATTCGAGATAAGATTTAAACACACCTATAATTCAACATTCAAAGTGTTAGCAACTGCATTTACAATGGCATTATGCGTCCATCCTCCCCTGAGTTATGCCAAAACATACATGCATAAAAAAATCAAATTTCCATCTAATCTCAAATATTATTAAGGGAATTCATCTCAATGAATTCCAACCATCACACACATAGTGATATTATGCATATACCATACTTGTGTGGATGCCAACAACATTCATGCATAAAAAGTTTACAAATGGTTTTTAAGGGCACATTGTTGGCTTTCCACCAAACCCAAGGTAATGGTATTACCATGTCTTACTAAGCCACTAAGGCATTTTCTTGTTTCATAACCACTTAAGGTACAAACCTAATCTGCACGACTAGCACCATCTAGTACCAAGTCCTCTTTGATGGATCTCTTTCCATCAAACAATGGAAAGTTAATCCACATGAATAACCTCATCTAGCTCTAGGGCTTCCTTCTTTGAACTTAACCAATCAAGAGTGTAAAGATAAATGATTGACTATCCCATTTATCTCCAAGTCTTCCTTATTGGAACTTGACTAATAAAGGGTGGACAATTAATCTACTCAACTAGTTCGATCTAGGTCACAATTTTTCTTGTTGAACCTTAACAGATCAAATGTGCAAAGTCAATATACCCAACTAGTCCCATTCAACTCTCTGTCTTATTTGTTGGGTTTTAATCAATCAATGGTGTTAAGTTAATCTACATTGTTGTTTACCAAACAACCAAGCTAAGGAACAAAATAACTACTTTTGTTGCTAGAAACCAAGTCAAGGTCAACTTCCTTAGTTGGTTAAGGTTCAACCTACCTAACTAGCATTACCACATGGTAGTTGTCTAATTCCAATGCTTTCTTATTTGGTCAAGGGGTTACCTACCTTCAATAGCTCCAACTAGTCCAAGGTATTCCTTGTTTGGGGAAGGTATAACCTACATTGTTAGCTCCAACTACTCCGTGAAGGTCTTCCTTGATCAACTAAGGGATAACCTAGCATGTTAGCCTTAATTAGCTTAAGGTTCTCTTATCTAGCTCATTGCTAGCCAAGTGCACTATGTCTATTTGCCTTGTTAACTTCCGACTAGATCAAGGCCCTCCCTATTGGATTTAATCAATCTATAGTACAAAGTTAGGTTACTTGTATAACACCAACTAGATACAAGTCTTCCTGATTGGACACAACCAATTAGGGGTACACGGTTAATCTTCCTCACTAGCCCAAACTAGCTCATGGTTTTCATTGTTGGCTCAAACCAACCAAGTTACAAAGTTAATTCACTCGAATAACACCAACTAGCTTCATCAATATATAGTACAAAGTTAGGTTACTTGTATAGCACCAACTAGCTACAAATCTTCCTAATTGGACACAACCAATCAAGACTACAAGGTTAATCTTCCTCACTAGCCAAACTAGCTCAAATTAGCTCAAACTAGCTCACGATTTTCCTTTTTGGCCCAAACCAACCAAGTTACAAAGTTAATTAACTCAAATAACACCAACTAGCTTCATGTCTTCCTTTTTGGTGACATCCAATCAAGGGTTCAAGGTTAATCTACCAAGCTAGCCCAAACTAGTTCAAGGTTTTCCTTGTTGGCTCCAAGCAACCAAGGTTACAAAGTTAATTAATTTGAATAACACCATTATATTCAAGACTTCCTTATTGGCTACATCCAATAAAGGAAACATGGTTATATACCTTTCCAACCCAAACTAGTTCAAGGTTTTCCTTGTTGGCTCCAACCAACCGAGGTTACAAAGTTAATTCACCTAACTAGGACCAACTAGCTTCATGCCTTCCTTCTTGTTTACATCCATCAAGCATACAAGGTTAATCTATCTTCCAACCCAAACTAGCTCAAGGCTTTCCTTGTGGATGCAACGAACTAAGATTACAAAGTCAATTCACCTAACTAGCACCAACTAGCTTCAAGTCTTCCTTATTGGCTACATCCAATCAAGGGTACAAGGTTAATCTATCTCGCTAGCCCAAGGTAGAGGAAGGTTTTCCTTGTTGGATTTAACTAGACAAGCCTACAAATTTAATTCACTTGACTAGCACCAACTTAGTTGCAAGTCTTCCTTGATGACTCCCAACCAACTAAGGGCACAAAGTAAATCAATCAACTAGCTTCAACTAGTTACAAGTCTTCCTTGTTGGCTCCCAACTAACCAAGGGCACGAGGTTAATTTACTTGACTAGCACCAACTAGTTTTAGGTCTTATTTGGTGGCTCCCATGAACCAAGAGAACATATTAACAACCAACTTGTTAAGATACAACCAATCCAAGGTATTCATTGCTAGCTACAACCAAGATAAAGGAACATGATAATATACCTTGATGGATACAACCATTTCAAGTTCTTCCTTCTTTTTCCAAGGGATAACCTATCTGGCTAGCCCTAACTAGTCTATGATCTTCCTTGATAAATGAAAGGAAAAACTAGCTTGCTAACCCCAACTAGTACAAGGTATTCCTTGCTAGCTACAATGGGCTAGCCAAGGTAACATAATAACTACCTTGTTGGCTACAACTAGTCAAAGGTATTCCTTACTAGCTACAACTAGGGTTGTGAAACATAATAATGCTACTTTGTTGGCTATAAACAATTCAATGCCTTCCTCGTTGGATCAAACCAAGCCAATGACACATAATAAATCTACCTTGCTATATACAACTAATCCATGGTATTCCTCCTTGGCTACAACCAATCCAGGGGAACATGTGAATTCTAAGGAAAAGATCTTATTGAAAAATTTCACAATTCAATACTCAATATTACATTTCTATAAGGTGTAACACCCTGATTCCCCCAGTCTGTAAAAATAACTATACTGGCCAAGAACTATGGCAAACTCAAAGATTGTGAATGTTTGATTTAACAGACCTTAGTATAAAAGGTCCGAGGAATGTAAATGATGTATGAATGTATGTTGCATGACTGCTGAGAGGGGGATGTGCTGAAAAGAGACCACGATGGATGATGAGAGGTGGTGGAAGTGGCCGGGAGTGGCTGCGTTAACTTCCACCGAACCAAAACCGTACTGGTTTGTACGTGCTCGAAAAAACCAAATCTCACTCTCAGACCCCAAAATGAATTACCCACCCGGATGGTAGGTGGGGAGGCTCCTCAAGAGTAAATGAGGGGATGGGGCGAACCGCCCATCCGTAGAAGCTCTCAGACCTGACCATCGGACAGGGAATTTTGTGCCACACTCAACCTCGTAGGAGGAAAGAAGTGTGGAAAGGGGGGTGGAGAAGGGAGGACGAAGACACACACACATGCGACAGGACTCGCGGAAGGAGAACCAGAGGAACTCCGGGAAATACAGTGAGTCATGAGCATAGGAGAAGGAGAGTAACCTTCGTCTTGGACTTCTGACGAGCGGGAAGTAAGAGACTGAGTCTCAAAGCTTCGTGGTCTAGCTCGGGGGTGGCTAGTGGTAAATCCATTTGGAATCGCTGAGCCTACGGTTGGGTGGAAACGAGCACCCCTCTCAGCAGTTGCATTACACCTGGTGTTTTTTGATAAGTATTTATGTCCTGTATTTCAAATTGAATGTTCCTGGAGTGCATGCTCATGGTTGTGCACTTATGAATGGTTTCTGTATAGAAGCGTTTGCCTGGTCTGTTTGATCGGAAAAGACAGATGCATGCTTATACTTGTATGGCCATATTCAGTTCATTTATATATATGCATACATATACATTGAACAAGTTCAGATTCCGAGTCCGTTCTCGGGAGATCTGTCCCATTTACTTGACTCACGTGATGTCTTGGTTGGATTTCCTCGAAGGCACCTCCTTCTGGCAAGGTTCCCTCACTATTCCCGAGCCAGAGTGACTTCCTTGAAAGGACTATCGTTTAAGTAAATATCTAATCTTACCTTGCCCCTGTCACAGAGTTCATAGCTTGATAAGTTAAGAAGGTCTTTCAGTCATGTCCCCAAGCCTGGTGATAATTACCCAAGGATCCGTTGAAGAATTTTATGGCCTAAGTCTGGAGACCTTGCACTAGCAAGAATGGTTCCCTTAGAGTTTGGTCTTTGAAGAATTTTATGGTCTAAGTTCCGAGACTTTGCACTAGTAAGAATGGTTTCAGCTTATTCCTTTCATAACCTGAAACCCATACGGGCCTCAGATCACCAATCGAAATCCCGCATGAAACCCTAAAAGGTTCAGTTTAGATAAGTTTCGGTGTTTCTGCAACTGGGAAACCCAAGGGTCGGTTCCCTTGTACTAACGCTAAATCCTTCCGGCATGAAACCCCAAAAGGTCTAGCTGGATAAGTATTGGTGTTTCGGTGTTTCGGAAACCGGGAAACCCAAGGGTCAGTTCCCTTGTACTCGCCAGTCCTGAAATCCTGACTTGCAAAACCCCGGAATAGTGTAGCGTGACTAGAGTCTTGATATTTCGTTGTTTCAGCACCCGGGATACCTAAGGGTAAGTTCTCTTGAAATCGCTAGTTCCGAAATCCCGACTTGCGAGACCCCAAAATGATAATAACGCGGATGAGATATAGTGTTTCGACACCCAGGAATCCTAAGGGTCAGTTCCTTATATTCGCCAGCTGCGAAATCCCGAATTGTGAAACCCCGAAATGAACTTAGCATTATGTATATATATATATATATATATATATATATATATAACGACGTTTTGGAGTTTTGACTCTCGGGAAACTCAGATGCGAGACCTCTTGTCATCGCACATCGTGAAATCCCGACTTGCGAAACCTCGAAGTGAGTTTAGTGGATATATGAGCTTCGGAGTTTCGGCTCCTGAATATCCTAGATGCGAGGCCCCTCGTCCTCGCATACCGCGAAATCCCAATGTGAGAAACCTCAAAATGGTATAGCGTGGCTAGAGTTTGGTGTTTCGGCACCCGGGATACCCAAGGGAAAACCTCTTGTCTTCTCATATCACGATCTCCCGACTCGTGAAACCCTGAAATGAGCCTAGTAGATATATGGGCTTCGATGTTGCGGCACCCGGGAAACCAAAGAGTATGAACCCTCGTCTTCATACATCGCGTAATCCTGGTACGCGAAGTCCCGATAGGTGAAATCCCGGAGCAGGCTTGGTGTGAATAGGATTTCGGGTTTCGGGATGTCAAAGGACTCAAATCCTTTGCATTTCGAACTCCCGGTTTTCGAAGTCCCGAAATGCGAAAGGCGCCTCTTGACTTAGCCCGGGGTCACAACTGATGGACACGTGGAAGTAAATCCTACCCTTGGTGCGTGAATTGTACACAATGGATTTTCAACAAAAGAACACGTGAATTGGTTGGTTGAAGGTCCCGATTGGAAGACCTAGCCTACGCCAGAACCTCATAAGAATTCGAGAACTCCATCCCTCGACAATGAAGAAGAAAGAAAAAGACGGAAAATCTTAGCTCCCGTAGTGGGTGTGTTACATAAGGTGTCTAGTAAGGGTGCCCCAACATCTCTTTCTAACATTATTAGAACACATGCCACCTTGCTCTTATTCACACTTGGTCCAATAATCACATAATATCATATTAAAAAGGGACATGACAAAAGATGTATCATAAAAATATATATGTGCAACACACACACACACACACACACACACACACACACACACTTTTTCTAATCGTGATGCATATATATAGTTGGTTAACCCCCACCAGAGAAATATATCTTACATTTGTAGTGATTTAAATGTTTGCATAAATACACAAGCACACCTATTTATTGTGAGAACTTTAGAAGTATAAAGCTTTTCCAAAATCACAACACGAGTGGTGTGAGGGAATCTCCCTTTCAACAACTTCTTCATTAATGTCTTTCTCATAAATATTCTTCTCCATGTTCAAGGCATTGTGATATTCACCCATATTAACCATTTTTAGTTAAAGTCAAGCCCATAAAATATTTTATATACTAATTTTTGAAAATTTAGAATTTTGTCTGAGGTAAATGGTTATCTGATTATCTTCTCCTTAGATTTTTCCAATAACTATAAATTTACCTATGGATTGGGGGGTTTAGGGATAATTCACATCCACACCAAAACCCAAACCTCACATGCAAAATGGATCATTAGTACAATGCAGGAAATTTAAGCTTGTAAAACCCTTCTTAGGAACTACAGATTGAAAAAATCTCCCTCAGAAAAAATGCCTAGGAAAAACTCAACTTATAGACCCTGCTCACTACAACTCATGTGGAGATAAAAGGAACCTTTATGAACAAGGGCATTTGGAAGAGCTGGGGGTCCATCAAGCCTAAACATCAAAGTGAAGGGGACTCCCTTAGATTGGGTTTATCTTTCAATGCTCATGTTCTATGGCGGTCTCTAGTTTTGTGCTTTAAAGATAAATGATATCTAGCTAAAATGACATAGTTTGCTTTCGAGAACTTATAGGTGGGGTATATAGAGGATTAATGACCTATTATATCCCTAGAATAAAGACTAGAAATCATGGCCTACCTTAGAAGAGGAATTCATGCTTAATAACCTTAATGAGATGATTTTCCAAATAGTGAATATAAACCTTATGCTAGATTATCTCCTAACTGAGATTATGTTTCAAGCACATGTTGCCTGGTGGAGACACTGGTGCTAGAAACAATCCAAATCCTTTTAAAAGTATAAGCCAACATATGGATATAGATGGTTGTGTCTTTGAATGGTCTATGGCCCTTAGAGGCATGGCCTTGGGCCACAAACCCCAGTGACATTTACTACAAGCAAAATACGGTTTAGTAGAGGATTTTAGTGTTATAAGATTGGGAAAAATTCTAAAAAACATCTCTGCTAATGTTAGCAAATGTTTTTTTATAACAAAAAATCCTAGGCCAGTGGAGGATTTTCCATGTTGGTGCATCACATAGTAAGGCATACCAGTGTGCCTAGAGGTAAGATGAACTAGTGCCCCTCGCGTTTAGGAGCACCAATGTGTAATATCTCCATGCACACAATGAAATCCACATAGTTCCAATTGTAATTGTTATGGTGGTAAATGGTGCTACTATTATAATTTGTGCATCAATGCACTAAATAATGATAGATGCATTGGTTCTCTAATGTATGAAGTTGCACCGATGCTTTAATTAATAGTAGGCACACCTACACTATAAAAATCATGTTAAACTAATGCTCTAATTAACACTAGTTGCATCAGTGCATGGAACCATCAAAATCATATCGATGCACATAAATCACTATTATCTTTTAATTATAAGTTGAATCACAAAACCTATTTTAATGAAAAATGGTAGAAATGCACAATGCTTCATTAAATTTGAAACTCTTTAAGGTAGGGTAACACCATATAATAATCCTCATGAAGGATAAATTTCACATCTTCTTCTAAGAAAAAGATTAATATAACAACTCTCTTCATATTCCATAAGGACTCCATCTTTATTTATAGTTACTTAGAAAACCCTAACTCTAACCACTAGTGGCCCCTACATTAACGATTGAGCCATATTATACTTATTGATTTCTAGCTACCTAGTGGGCCATATTTAATAACTAACATAGTGGATCTAGTCCATATTTCATTAATTGGCCACCATGCATATCTTGTCATTGACTCTAATGGTCCCTTGGGCCCTTATTACATCACTATGGGGGATCTCACCATTCCACCTCCCTTAGAAAAGCATTGCCCTCAATGCTTACACTTATGAGCTACATCCATAAGCCAAGGTCCCATATCTAAGTGCTACCTTCAATGATTAAATAATTAAGTAGGCCAAGAAGTTCATCCATAAGCCCACGTTCCATGTACATGTGCTCATGTTGAATCCCAACTACTTTCACATGAAATTAATGAATGGTTGAGTTCTTTGCTAAAGATGCTCAAGATGGTCATATGCATTCAAATATCATTTTTTGTTTGTTTGTTAGTGTGTCCATTTCCTGTGGGACTAGCCCTTGGTCTAAGAAACCACGACCTAGGGGCATCTAATTCGTCAAAATCACCCGGGGATCGCACCCGGCCTGGGCCACACCAACCATTAACATGGATGGATTTTTTTGGGTGTCTCCTCCCGATTACCACAAGTTTCGAACCTTGGCCTCCTTACAGAATGAAACCCTCAAAATACAATCTCACTAGCGGGATTTGACGCATTCAAATATCATTTCACCCAGATGCTAGTACCATCCATATAAAAAATATTAACCACATAGTAGCATAAGGTTGGTTGTGGATCTAGAGATTTGACCACAACCACTAAAGGAGATTGAAATTGAAAAATGTTAGTCACAACCTTCTCATGACAATGTACACTTCACATGGAGGAGTATGTTCATTGAAAGAGAAGATGAAAGTAGTTGTCTTCACAAAATTGAAAAAGGTCCATATACCATGCATCACAAGCCTCTTTTAAATCATACCATGAACATATTTCTCCTATATTAATTCTCTTTCGATGCTAACTTTGTTAATTCCCTCAATATTTTTCCAAAGTTCTAATGTTTGGATCACTTCCTCTTGCAATTTTTGCAACAAATCCACCATGTGATTTTGCTACGGTTAAGGGTGCATTTTTAAAATGACTATTCATTCATCTTGATGATGGACCACAATATCTTCATCTGAAACATTGATTAGTAAAATATTATGCAATGAATCCAAAAGATTTCTCACACCATAACATTAATCACAAAATTTTTAGAACTGAGCTCACTATAACTTCCTCAATATTGCTTAAAATTTCTATTGTGACCACAATCCAAAATGATACGATCACCTTGCTTCTAATGGCACTTGTGTGATTACATTCTGGGTCACAGACATAGAGCCAAACATGCTACAATAATTTTTCATGAGGGTTTGGAGGTTGGAACTTGAGATGGTTGTAACTTCCAGGACACTTATAATTGCTATTATGACCACATTTAGGAAATGACACCACAAGTATACTTTTGACAACATTATCATGACTACAATTAGGTTAATAGATCAAGAGAAAAACACGTGGTAAGAAAATCTGCAAAAATCAAATTTTCATCCTAGTGGTTTCCTATGAAAGTGCTATGATACCACTTGTTATGATCCTTAGATCTTAAGACAAGTCACAAAACATATATCCACAAAAATCATAAAAATCCTCAAAGAAGACCCTTAAGGTAGGGTAACACCATGTAATAATCCTTATCATAAGGATAAAATCCATATCTTCTCCTAAGAGAAAGATTATAGTAACAATTCTCTTCCTATCCCATAAGGATGACTCCATCCTTATTTATAGCTCCACAACAATCCCTAACCATGACCATAATGGCCTCTACATTAATGATTGGGCCATATTATATTTATTGATTGCTAACTACCTAGAGGACCCTATTTAATAACTAACATAGTGGACATAGTACACGTTACAATAATTGGCCACCATACATATCATATCATTGCCTCTGATGGGCCCTTAGACCCCTTTTACATCACTAGGGTGGATCCCACCACAAATGCTTAAAAAGCACTTTTGTGTTGTGGTGCCACAATGTCTAGACTCTTTAGTTAACAAAGTCACATTGGTGATTTTATTAACATGAGGCACACCGATGCTATATAAATCATCTAAGCATTGGTTCTTGGAACCATTCAAATCACACCGGTGCAAACAAATGCTTGAAGCACACTGTTGTGTTTTTGTGCCACAATGCTCGATATGCCATGTACTATTTTTTCAGCTTTGTAAATACAACTTTTTGTTTGTTTGTTGTTGTTGTTTATAAAATTTCAAATATTGATAATAAAACCAACTAATTATTATAATAATCATTGCACACATGTATTGTATCATTTAAATGAATAAACCTACTAATTTCACATTTGTTCATTGTAACAATGTAAGTCATGCATATATTTAATTGACAACATAACATCTTACAACAGTTACATTGCAACATGCTAAGAAACCTCATCGCATTATTTAAGAATTAGGAATCCCATCATGTTAATGGATGATACCTTGATCAAAATGTGATAGGTTCCAATGTTTAAAAACCCTTCATCCCTTTATATTACAAAATGGGACAACATATAGGTCCATGATAAACAACAATCTCTAAGTTTTACAGACCTACATTTTTCTTTGACAAACAATCTGATAAAAAAATAAAAATAAAACATGTGATGTTCAATTATATTGATTGTCATTAATCACAATAGTTGTTGTCAATGCTCTAGTTCCTTGTAGGCCTAATTTCTTCATCACTTCTATGGGTCAAAACTAAGGTATTACATCACTTGAAAGAAAAAATATTCTTATATTTTTGTCCACCTACATTTTGTTCTTGCTCAAGGCCAATCCCTTGAAATCTACATATTCGTTTTAAAAAATTGTTTCTCATTTCTTTCAAATGATTAAAATTAGAGGCACAACTCATGATTGAATATTAAATTAAATAAAATGAACAAACAAGTTGATATCCAAATGCAAAATTAGAGAATGATGAAATATGATTAAATAGTTGAAGAATACATATTAGCATAAGAATTATATTTCTCCATACTTTCATAGGTTGTGATAGAATGATAAGTACATTGAGCATGTCCCTCTATAAAATCCAATATATTCATAACTACGCTTCTCATATATGTTAACATCAAGGAATGGAGATAAAAATGTTTAAACATCTTTTCTGCAAAATAAATTTTTGTTGGGTGTTCTTGCAAAGCTGTTACTTTTCACACACAATATTTTGTGGTGAAAATTAAAAAATATAAGAGAGAATGTATCCCTTAACTTCATAAATAAACCATTGAACATAAAAAATACCAAAAAACTCACCATGAACACAAGACAATATAATATATGTGACTACGGAAATAGGTAAAATTACCAAAACAGTCATTGCTTCATGACCAAAATACCTTCTTTCAAATTCATTCATGCTATATTCCAACATCTCTTCTGTTGGCTTCACTCCATAATTTGTCGGTGTATCATGATGTGTACCTATACAAAATCTATATGCAAATGCATCTATGGGTTTCCGTGCTTAGCAATGCACCACACAATAATGGATGCACAAGTGCACTATTACAATATGGTGTGTACTGTGCAACCTAAAAACAATTTTTTTAAATGACACATACAAGGTTTGGAATAAAAAATCCAAGACAATGGGTAGACTGTAAGACATTAAGGACATTGTTTATAGTGAAATGATTATTGAGGTCAACAAAACCCCTAAGAAACAAATACCCTAAGCCCAAAAAAACAAGTAACATTGTGGAAGGTAAATAAATTAAACCATTGCAACACTAAAAAAAAGGGTAGGAACAACAAAGCTAGGGCATGCTTGTAAGTGACATGTTATGCCCTTAAATGGGTCTATTCCGAAAATACTCCGCCTCCTTATGTTCCCTCACGGATTCCGAGGAGTTAACGTGGAGCAACGAGCAACTCTGGTGCCGTGAACCACATGAAAAAAAAAAGAAAAAAAAAAGAAAAAAAAAGCTAGGGCATGCTGTTAAAAAAAATTAAAAAGTACCTAGGCAAGTGTTTCTCATCACCTAGGCGCTTAAGGGCTGAGAAAGTGCCTAATGTGGACCCTAGTCATTTAATTTGTGAGAGACAAATTAAAAGGTGACTTTTTGAGACTTAGGGAAAGTGGGTGGATAAAGTGATTTTATTTCCACCGTTGATCTCATCTAATCTCCACCGTTGGATGAGGAGACTCTTCACCTTCCCCATGAGGTCGACTAGGGTAGGAGGGCACACCCTTTCTATAGTTGATTTTTTTCACTGTTGAGAGAGAAAGACAAGAGAAGAGGGTGAGATGAAGAAGGAGGCCATTATCTGAGCTAGGGCACACATTCCAAGACAACTAAGAGGCAAACTTTGGCACACAAATCGAGGAGAGAGTACAACCATTAATTGCAGGCCATACTGTATGGATTTGGAGGGCCGTACAGCTTTAAAGTTGGCATGGAAAGCGAGGCAAGGTAAAACATTAAAGGAGGGTCGTACTGTATGGATTTTGAGGAGGCCATACATTCATTAATTGCACAGAAATCAAGGAACAAAATACAAAAAAGGAGACAGGCCGTATTGTATGGATTTTATCAGTTCGTATTGTTGTTTATTGCTGCAAAGTTTTCGAGATATTTTGCTATGTGATTTTTTTGAGTTTTGGCATAGTTCCCAAGACGTCCGTACAAACATTTATTGCCTAGAAAATTGCTACTGCTGTTTGGAACAATTTTCGAGGTGATCGTACAGTCAAAGAAGGTTAAAAAATCAAGGAGCTAACCTATGCATTGGTACAAGAAATTTTGTTGTGAATTTCAAGGAGTTTGGCTCAACATTTCGAAGACAAATCTTGGCATGGATTTTGAGATAAGTCTGTATTAAATTTCTGATTATTGACTGCTGTAAAAGACATTTCCTCTGACCTCAGAAATAATAAAAACTCCCTCTCTCACTGGTTTTCCCCTTGTGGGTTTTTCCACGGTCGTTGTTAGACAAAAAATCATTGTATTATTTTTTTGAGTCATGTGCTGCTGATACATTTTTATTTCTGCGTTAACCGATGTTCAAAATTCTCATGTTTCAGTTTTGAAAATTTATTTTATGCTGAGTTTAATTGGCTATCATAAAATTGGGTTTGGGCATTAAACATTGGATGAAAAATCAACGAGACTTGAAACTAGGTGGGGTTTGAAATTTTACACATGCAACGACCAAAAACCAAAGGGAAGGAAAAATAAATCTAGGGTTCACAACATTGAAGGTGAGTGCATTTTATTTTCCTCTATTTGTTGAAATGTACTATAAATATGTAGATAAAAGAACAATATTATAGGGAATTTGTGAAATAGTCGAGGAAACAATTGTTGAGTTGTAGAGAAATAAATTACATACTTGAAATATCCCTTCAATATATTTGTATGCCATTGATGGGTGTTCTATATGCACTAAAAACCCTCAATTAAATTGTCAACCCGGGGTAAGTAATCTTAGAGTTGTAGCACTATATATGCCAAGGTAGAAAAGCTAGAGGTAGTATAGTATAACTAAGGAGATGGTCCATCTGAGGGCTAATCTACTTAAGCAAAGACTATTAATGAGCAAAACCTATCAAGGAACTTAAACTATTCACCCTAAGTAACTTTTAAACAATGGATCGATGGATTGTCCTAAAGAAGTAAATGAAAACCCTAAAATGAACAAGTTAACTTAATCAATATAATGAGCAAAAACAAGCCATGTATTTAATCTATTCAACTTAATGAACAATAACAACAACAAACTAATCTAATCAATATATTCAAATTAATGAGCAACAACAAGTAAACAAATAAGCAATCAAATAACTAACCTATGAAAACTTCTTCAGCAAGTAACTAATCAAAACTACCCAACATGTAACTAATCAAACTATTAAGCAAGTGAACTCTATTCTTAAGATAAAACTCATAATTACTTCTAATCTGCAAAGGGAAACCTTAACCTATTGAATTAAAAGCATCATGACAATATTCAAAGATTAATCAACAACTACTCTTTAATCTACAATAACAAGAAACTTCAAATATAATGATGATGATTATGTAATATACCAGATATAAAAAGTATGCAGAACAAAAATAAAATGCTAGAAATGGCAGAGTAACAATAATATAACCAGCATAATCTCCACAATAACACAGAAATGATATAAGAACAACAACAAAAATAACACTTTGATTCAGAAAGCAATGTTCATGGGCCTCTTCGAGGGGGCAACCTCCAGTCGAACAACGCTTTGTTACAATAATCTCCAAGCTAGGGTTTTCATACCCTCGACCCTTATTTATACTAAATATGTCTATCAAGAGAAGCATCTAGAGGAAGATCCTTCTAGAAGTGGAAGCTTCTATTAGGTCTTCTTACATCTGCCTTATT
>SNQJ01S0000146.1:410352-428130 GCA_010110895.2 Picea sitchensis
ACCCCCCTCTGCACTCCCCTGCGTGGAAGAGTGTACATACTTATGGGGTGTAAATACTTCATGGGGTATAAACACGGCTGGAAGAAAGGACCTCTGAATCATGAAGATAATCAGGCTCCACAACCAACACTTCCTTCTAGTTGGTGCTAGAGAAACCAGGGAGTTGGTGCTTCCTTCTAGTGGGTGCTAGAGAAAAATAGAGAGTTGGTGCTCTCAACAAGTTGCAGCTTGCAAAACAGAGGTTGTAGCCTCACAATGAGTTGGTGCTCATATGTATGATAATGTAAAGAATGTAAATAATACTTATATAAAGAAGAAGAGGTTTTTACCCTGTATGGGTTTCCTTGGGAAATATCTGTCTCTGTGTTTCTCATATATGTGACTGATGATGAATGTGCCATTGTTTATTTCCCTGCATTATTGTGATCATCATTGAGTGCCTTATAAATATTTTAAAAGAAGCATAATTGTTTAAGCTCGGTGACAAATGATTCACCCCCCCCTCTCAGTGGTTTAACAAAAATTGGTCCTACAAAGTCAAGGGCCCATTTTTAGAAAGGTTCTATTATAACTTGGGCCCGCAAGGGAGTTTCGTCAGCTGACGTGGGTTTTCCTATCCTTTGACAACTATCACAACTCCTCACATGTTTGGCAGCATCCTTGAAAATGCTAGGCCAATAGTAACATGAATGTAACACCTTATATGCTGCACGCTTGTTAGAAAAATGGCCACCACATGGTCCATCATGAAACATTCGTAGTATTTCTGGTATCTCATATTCTTGGACACATCTATGAATAATCAAATCGGGACCTATACAAAAAAGGTCATGGTCAACCCTAGAGTAATTAGCACTTTGTGTAATAATTCTACGTTTTTCATGAGGTGACAAATGAGATGATAACTTCCTAGTAGCCAAATAGTTTTCCATATCTGCAAACCATGGGGTATTTACAGAAAGGGAAAAAAGGTGCTCGTCTAGGAAACTATCATCTACGGGAATATCATCATCCTCATTTTTTATTCGTGAAAGAAAATCAACTACCAAATTCTCCTTTCCAGGTCGGTCAAGAACGGTGATATTAAACTCTTGCAATAATAGGAGCCACCTAGTCAATCAACCATTAGTTATGGGTTTATTCATGAGAAATCTAATGGTAGAATGATCCGTGTGTACAAATACTTCGTAACCTGTGATGTAGTGGCGAAACTTATTGATAGCATGAACTAGTGCCAAGAATTCCTTCTCGATAACTGTGTAGTTTAATTCAGCAGGGGACAAGTTCTTGCTCACAAAATCAATGGCATAGGACCGCTGGTCCTCTTTCTTCCATTATACTCCTATTGCAGTGTTGGAGGCATCAATGGATATGTGAAATGGGAGAGCCCAATTGGCCCCCCTAAGAATTGGTGCCACAAACAACTTAGTTTTCAGGGTTTCAAAGGCATTTTGACATTGTTCAGTCCAAATAAAATCAACATCCTTTACTAACAATCCAAACATGGGTGAAACAATCTTTGTAAAATTTTCAATAATCCGCTGGTAATATCCGACATGTCCAATAAAGATTCTCACCTCTTGTTGGGTTTTTGGGGGTGGAAGTCTGGCAATGACCTCAATCTTTGCAGGGTCGACTTTAATCCCTTCAGATGAAATGTGATGTTCTAGAACCACTCCTTCAGTCAACAACATTTTACATTTTTCATGACTTAAAGATAGGTTCACTTCTTGGCATATGATAAGGAATTTTTCTAAATTATCTAAGTCTTCCTGGTAAGTATTTCCATATACTGTGAAGTCATCCATGTATACCTCCACACAATCATGAATAAGATCAACAAATATCCCTAATACTACTCATTGAAATGTGGCAAGAGAATTACACAATCCAAATGGTAAGACCCTATAGGCATAGGTGCCCCAAGGACAAGTAAAGGTGGTCTTGTCCTGGTCCTTGGGTGCTATGAGAATTTGATTGTACCCACTATATCCATCTAAAAAGGAGAAATATTTCTTTCCAGATAGGGTATCCAAGACTTGGTCATTGAAAGGAAGGGGAAAACAATTCTTCAGAGTGGTTTTGTTAAGCTCCTGGAAATCAACACAAATCCTCCATTTACCGGTCACTTTCTTTGGAACCACTACAAGCGGGGATACCCATTTACTGTCAGAGATGGGATAAATAAATCCGACATTTAATAACTTTTGGATCTCCTCCTTTACTATATCCTTGAGTGCCGGGTTCATCCTTCTCTGGGGTTTGCTAATAGGTGTTACTTCCCCCTGGGTATATATGTGATGAATGCATGTGTCAGGGTGTATACCCTTCATGTCAGTGTATTCCCAGGTGAATGCCCCTGATTTTTCTTTAAGGACACTTACTAACTGATTTTGTTGGTCTACATTTAGCCTAGAATTTATATGTAGAAATTTCCCTAGGATAATCTCGTATGGCATGGTATAAGATATGGCAGACTCATCTATATCTAAGATAAAATATGTTGAAGAAAAAATCGATGGGTCCAGTTGTTCCTGAAATTCTTCCCCAAACATGTAGTCAAATTGGGGAAAATATTGTGGAAAATCAACATACATGATAACATAAATAAATTGGTTTAACACATTTTCTGTTGTGTGCTCCTGAAGTGTCCATGAATGATCAATTGGAAACATGGGTTCTTCCCAGTCCTCATTCTCGTATGGAAATTCAAGCCACCATAGTTTCTCCATGATAGGTTGGGCTAGTGGATATATGGTGAGATTCTGGATAGAGAGTCCATTTGAGATGGTCATTTCTCCCTCTCTACAACCAATAAATGCATTGGTTGTGGCTAACCATGGTCTTCCCAAAATAATGGGATGGCCTTTGGTAGGATCCTTTGAGTGGATGACCAGAAAGTCTATTGGGTACTCTCATGAGGCTAAAGTAACTATGATATCATCCAAAATTCCTTCAGGTATAACCCTAGTCTTATCTTCTAATTCCAAAATGGTTGGGGTAGGCCTAAGAAGAGGTTTTAACTGTAATTCCTCGAAGGTAGTAATGGTCATAACATTGATGGCTTCCCCTAGGTCTATGAGAGTGTTCCCAATGGAAACCTCATTAATGGTTATGGTCACTACGAGGTTTCCTGGGTTCCCATATTTTTCTCCCTTAGGCTGCTCTGATATGTACTCATAAATTTCTCCTATCAAATGTACTGTTGGAGGATCCTTCTGCTTCCTCCCTGGCTTCTTAATACAAAATTCTTTGACCACCTTACCATAGATTGGAATATACTTAATGGATTGTAGCAAGGGAATCTTGACACAAATATTCTTCAATTCATTCAAGATGTCAAATTCTGGTCGGGTGGTAGGTTTCTTGATTACTAATATTTCTAGATAAGGAGGGGCCTTCGTAATTTGTGAAGGTTCATTTTGGGGAAGCTTGGGTTCTTTGTCCTTAGGAATGATAACATATTCCCACCTAGTTTCATCCGTGGGTTGTTTCGGGATTTCCTCTTCTTCTTCTTCCTGGATGACTACTGAAGGTCTTTTCCTGTCCAAAACTTTTCTCGACCTTAGTTGAATCTTTTGCAATGGAACAAGAGAAATAACATATGTGGGGAAGGCTTGCATCTCAACATTGTGAAGAGGTTGAGTGGGATTATTATTGGGATTGGGCACTGGTTGTGCCGGTAATAATGTTGGTCTTGGGGAGCTTGCATTCTAATATTGTTGTGGTTTTCGTTGTGAAATAGGAGGTAAAGGTCGTGGATAAAAGCCTAGAAGAAGTTGTGGAATGTTTGGTGGAAACTGAGGATAAGGATGGTTGGGCATAGGGACATGTGGAGCTTGATGGTTCCCTTGTTTATGTCCTCCTCTCCATCCTTGAAGCCAAGGATGTTGGTACTGTGTAGACCAGTTTTTCCAAATTGGTGAGTTCCACTGTTGTGGTTGTTGATAATAGGGTGGAACTTGAGGTTGTAGATCCAGGTATGTAGGTTGGTTCCTAGGCTACCATGGTCTCCTAGGTGCATAAGAGGACTCCCCAGGATCCCCACTCCTATAGATGGATAACAAACCAGGCAATGATGAAATTTTTTTAGTTGAGTGGTCCTCCGTGCAGAAGCCACAAACTGAAATGTTGTCCAATGGGCATTCCCTTGAGGAATGCTTCCTCATGCATCTTGGGAAATAGATGCTCATTGCTGCATTTTCCTCCTCCTTTTTCTTTTTAATATTTAGGGTGTCCAAATGGGAACCTATTGTGCTTAAAATATCTGTTTTGAAATTCTCTAAAATGTTCCCTATATCTACTCTCGTGATACCACCTGAACTTACTGGTTTTAAGTTTATACTGTAAGGATCCCAAACATTCTTCCCTATTTTAGCTTTGCTCCTCGAGTAATTTTTACACATTTCACAGATTTCGGAAAATGGTTGATGAGAGATGTCACCTGATGCCATGAGGTTAAGTATCTCTAGGTATTCCTTTGAAATTCCCTTAAGGAAAAGAGCCCCAACTGCATCATCTGGAAGGTCATGGTATTTTGATTTTTGGGAGATATAAGCAAACCGTTCCATATAATCCTCGAGATTCCCATCTTCTAACTGTTGGACTTTGAAAATATCATTACAAGAATCTTTTGTATTGCAATAGTCTTGGCACTTCTTAATAAATATATCTTTCATGGCTTCCCAATACCTAATATTGGACTCTCCCAACCCCATGAACCATCTTAGTGCACAGTCCTTGAGGGTGGTAGGAAAGAGTTTTAGTTTCTGGGAATCTTGTAAGTAGTTGTAGCTCCTACACAAGATGTCAAACTCAAATAGGAAGGTATCCAGGTATTCACTGCTTTTACCATAAAAGGTGGGTAGTGCTGGGAGGGGAATATTTTTCAAATTGATATTCGGTGTGGTGTCCAGAATTGGAAACCCGAAGGTAGTTTCGGTTTGGTTTCCAACTTCTTCTCCCTCCTTGTGTCTTACATTGTTGTGATCCTCCTGATCATCCATATTGGTTTGGTTTCCAAAAAGAGAGTACTTAGGTGGTTTTATCCTTGGAGAGAACAAGGTATCATAAGGTTTTTGTCTAGGAAAGGTATCCCTCTGATGGGAAGGTCTTCCGATTGCTTGGATGTTTGGGACTCTACTTGAGCCGGTTGAGATTATTGATGCCAAAGTTCCTGTATCAATTTGAGAGACAATTATATTGGCTGAACTACCAAACAAAGTATTCACCTGTTCAGGGCCTATGATGTCTTCAAAGTTAGGATCTCCTGATGGTGGTAAGAAAACAAAGGTTGTATTGTTTGGTTTTGCGGAAGGCTCGAGTGGTCTTGCCTCATGTCCCAATATTACTGATGCTTCAATTTTTTGTTCTATAGTGCTCACTGTCTTAGTCTCTTCAAAGACTTCTTTAGTTCTTTGGGTTGAGATAGTTCATGATTTTTTGTATCGGTCTACGGAGTTTATGAGTGGAATGTTCCTTCCACCGAAAAGGTCGGAAAGAACCTTGGTTGAAAGGTATGATTTGTATTTAATGTACCTACCTTTTGGGTCCCCAGGTTTGTTCATGAAAGTGAAACAAAAAGAAAAACTACCATTGGGTTTGGGGGAACCTGCTATAACAGATGCGCAGGTTCTTACCTCTCGTCTTAAAGTCCCCCCACCACCAATCTAATGTTAAGGTTTAGAAATGATCTATTTCCTACCTTGAGACAATTCCCTGACAACGACGCCAAAAATGATGGGTGTCCTATATGCACTAAAAACCCTCAATTAAATTGTCAACCCGCGGGGTAAGTAAACTTAGAGTTGTGGCACTATATATGCCAAGGTAGAAAAGCTAGAGGTAGTATAGTCTAACTAAGGATATGGTCTATCTGAGGGATAATCTACTTAAGAAAAGACTATCAATGAACAAACCCTATCAAGGAACTTAAACTATTCACCCTAAGTAACTTTTAAACAATGGATCGATGGATTGTCCTAAAGAAGTAAATGAAAACCCTAAAATGAACAAGTTAACTTAATCAATATAATGAGAAAAAGCAAGCCATCTATTTAATCTATTCAACTTAATGAACAATAGCAACAACAAACTAATCTAATCAATCTATTCAAATTAAAGAGAAACAACAAGTAAGCAAATAAACAATCAAATAACTAACCTATGAAAACTTCTTCAATAAGTAAACTAGTCAAAACTACTTAACAGGTAACTAATCAAATTATTAAGCAAGTTAACTCTATTATTAAGATAAAACTCATAATTACTTCTAATCTGCAAAGGGAAACCTTAACCTATTAAATTAAAAGAATCATGACAATATTCAAAGATTAATCAACAACTACTCTTTAATCTATAATAACAAGAAACTTCAAATATAATGATGATGATTATGTCTTCAATGTTTTATGACATCACGATGACATCTAACAATTAGTGATAGCTCAAGAGGAATAATTTCAATATTAACTTCTATGGAGAAATGAAAGGTATGAATAAAGCAATTTAACGAGAGCTTAGCCATCATAGAAGAAATATCAATTATCCTGAAACTCCATGTGATCTTTCAATTTATGCATTAATCATCAAAGATAATAAAACGTTATTCTATTTAATTGAAATGCACTCTTATGCTAATGTAAGCAAATTCTAACCATTAGAGACTTATAACTAAAAACTTAACTCAAACTCAAACTCTGAGTTAAAATTGCAATCTAGATCTAGAATGGAAATTTCGTAACATAAACTAAGCTAATCCTTTTATTGACAATTCAAATTGCAAATTAAAAATGCTTATAAAATCATAATTTAAATTCTACTTTTACCTCAACATACTACAACGAAATTGATAACAAAACTAGATAAACAAAATGAGAATTAAAAGCAAAGCTAGAAACTATTCATCCATCGAAACCTTGCCAAAGAAACTATGTTCTCTGTATTAACTCAATACTCCATTTTAACTCAATACTCTGTTTTAACTTTTAACTATTATATTTCAGCGTGCAGAAATTCAAACTAGCATTTAATCACATAACAAAGTTAGTAGCTAAGCTTGCAAGCTATTTACTAATAATTAAAAAGACACAACGTATTAACAACTATCCTTTACAAGCAACCTGCAAAAAATAAATTGAAACAATTAAATTATGAACAACAAACACACATCATGTGAAATGATAAAAACACATGTAACGAAAAATGAAAGAAATGACGACAATTGCACAACTCGAATACACAAGCTAACTATCTAACTATTCACCTAGACCACTGGTGCCCCCCACCAGCAGGTCATGGCTACTCCTCAACAACGAATCACAAGCTAAATCAACACGATTCTGGTATTTAAATTAAAAACAAAGCCTTGCACAAGTTTATGGAAATGTCTCGAATTACACAACGAAACAATTCTAGCAATCCTTCACAATTCTTCCCTATTCTTGTCTGACCACTACTGTGGTATTTATAACAATTACAATTCGAGAGGTCGACCAATGGAAGGGTTAACCTCCTTTAAAAACAACAAATTCCATTAAATACACTATAAGTGCCTGTGGTTTCTAGAAACCAAATGAGCCACTCAACGCTCAACATAACAACTTAATCCAAGATGTCAAGAGCTCAGTAGCTGGAGGCCACGAGGGTGCAAAAAACCCATGTCGCCGATTCGCCCAACACATGCCGCCGATATAACAACCACCAATTCACCCACGTTTTTAGTGCTGGATGCAATGCCAGATGAAGTACCGAATGCAGTGTCGGATGGAGTACCGGACGAGCTGCTGGATGGAAAAAAACCATGCGATTTTGTCCTGTGACACACAGATCACACATTAGCTTCTTGTAATCATTAAATCAAGTTGAACTAAACTCAAAATCATCACAAAACATTAATTACACGTACCTGGCATAAGCTATGATGATTTGCTATGAAATCCTTCAAGACTTCTTCAAAATGGTTATTAATACATATATAATATCGGTAAAAAAGGATTCAATCAACATCATTAAACAACCAAAACACGAGCCCAACAACCACTTGCGGTGAACCCTTATGAATTTTTCTCTTTAATCATTCTCTCCCCTACGATATTTTCCTTAATAAAAATCTCTTACACAAGTCTTACCTCTAGCTTTTGGTGTAATGATGAATTATATTTTCCTTTAACTCACTTCTATAATATTGTCGAACCCTACCCCATCCCTTCAAGGGAATTTTTTTAGGGCATTAATGAAAAATACACAATCTTTTTTTTTTTTTTTAGTCTTTTGTGTGTTGTTAAATAGTTAATGCTTTAGTGCACTATAAAATAGTGAGCACATCTATATAGTCACATTTCATCCAAAATAGATGTATAAACCTCAAGTATTAATTTGCTGATGTTTGTAGTTATTATGGTTTTATAGGAGGTTTATCATTAATGCAATTAATTAATTGAAGCACACCGGTAATGTTGTGCTATATAAGATATAGTACATTAACGACAAAAAACCTTCTGAAGTCTATTCTAAGTTGTTATAATGTTACATATGTTCATCATATTAAATAACATGTCCTATCATTAAATGATTTGTAGTTACACAAGTGTATTGGTTGCAATTTTTGGATCAAATGTAGGGGAAATTAAAACAAAGTGGTAAATGGTTGAATTTGAAGATTCATCATTCAATATCATGAGAGATACTTGTCCTCCAATTTCTCCTTTATCTTTTTCAGTAAGGTATATTAGTTATATGTTGACATTCTGATTACATATTTTTTAGCTTTGGTGCATGTGCATTACTAACATTTGAACAATTGTCCCTTTAATTTTGTAGGATCCTGATTCTAGATCAAGTTCAGGTGGATATAATATTCCACTAGTCTAACCTATAACAAAATACCCCAATTTCTTATCTAAATCAAGATTTTGTAGGAAATTAGTAGATGAAAATAGAGAATCACGTTACGTCATCAATTATAGCATGCCATCTGATTAAGCAACCATATTGGTATAAGGTTAGTTCACCATGAAATAGATGTATTTTATGAGACCCTAGTAATGCGTGCTTGTTCAAAATGTAAAGGGTTGAAGAAAAACCCTCAGTGTGACACATTATCGCATTATGTTAGTTTTTGACTTCCCTAAGTTAATGGTCTAATGCCTCCCACTCCTATCAAGGATCCAATATGTAATATATATAATACATGTAGAAACTCTTCCATATGCTTATTTTTTGAAAAGTTGGAAGCCAAATCAAATGTGTTTAATTTGAAATTGATTAACCCATCTCCCTCTATTGAGTTAACAAAGAGTGGCAATGAGCCATCATACAATATCAACAATACCTACCAAAATATCTCTACTATAAGGTCCAAAAACTTGTAGTGACTCGAGAATAATAATGTCCAAGTACCCACCGAGACCAGTTCAATTGTTAGAGGGAAGCATGGGATTCTCTCTTTGTTACGAGGAAAATCTCTCCATGGCTAAGGGTAAACCACACCAGATGAAAATGATTGCAGAAATCAATTCTAATCTCAAGTATGCTATATAAACAAATATGCTAACAAGATAAGATAAGAGGCCTACCTCGTCCAGACGTTCAATGAAGTCCACCATTGAGTACTTGACCCAAAGCAATATACCTGCAACTAGTCCTCAACAACCAAGCAACACAAGCATATGGTGGTAATATATAATGTTAACACATTCAATAGCATAATCCATCAATATTCATAACAAATATGCCCATGGAATAACAATTCAAATATTTGCAAGATATCAATTGGACGAGAAAAGAGTATTTCTATTAAAATATAATCAACAGAAGTGAATGAGTTGCAAACTTCCGTGTCGGCATGGTTCAGAACCGAGAAACTAAGTTCCTTCCAGTTGGGCCTCCACCACTTCAATCCTCCACCAAAGGAAAGATCATATAAGAGAGACCAAGGAGTTCTCAATCAATAAGGGGAGAGCTTGGGGGCTGAACAATGTGTTTAGACATAAAGGACAAAGGGACACAGACTCAATGTGAAGTGAATAATTTCTTCAGAGTAACTTTGATCTCAAAGTTGAATTCTTTCTCCTCTTTTCCATAGCTCAAATTTGGCCCATTTATAGCCTTCAAGTGGAACTGAAGGGCCGAGTCAGAATGTTTCCAGTATATGGAAGGTCAAGGATCATAGATCTTGTGACGTGACATGGAAACCTGACACCATTTTTTAATTTTTGGCACATTTCTCGATGTACGTGGGCTGTAGTGGTGCAACTTGCATATACACATGCTTTAATATAGGCAGGGTGTGTATATGTGGTAAAATTATGTTTTTGGCTCTAGGATTTTCAAAAAGGGACTTCAAGTCTGCATAGGGAAATGGAAACATGCCTTATGTGCAAGATTGCATAGGGTGAGGAAAATATTGTTATAACACTCTTCTTGTTAAATGGAAAAGTAAATATCAAACTTGTTACAATCATGCTATGTATGGCACCTGGCCATCTTCCCCCATTAAGCTAGATGTTGGGATCAAATTCTCTTTTTGTGTTAATAATTATATGTTTTCCAAGTCTAAAATAGATGTTGCAAATTTTTTTTTTTTCCCTTTCACATGTGTTTGTTCCTCCCAAACAGTCAGTAGTGCTTATGCCATTTTGTGGTTCTCATTATAGTCGATCTAATTACCAAAATACTTGGCGTCGAGTACAAATCATATCATGCTTATTTGAATGATTCTATTCTTTATAGAGACAAATACAAGAACAAACCACAATGTCTTGAATCTAGGCATGGAAGATATCAAAAGAGAGAGAGAGAGAGAGGGTAAAATGGGTCCTCCTCATAAGATATTGAGGCACATGCCTATAATTCCAAGGATTATGAGGATCGTTTTTGCAAAGAATTAGCCATGTTTCAAAGGTGGCATGCCTCACACAAAAGTGAGTTATCAGTTATGTGGATCATGGCAGATTCAATAGCCATGAAACATATAGAGGATACATGGATTGATAAATTCAAGGATGACAAAGTCTTTGATTGAGAATATCCATGTATGGAGTTAACTTGTATTCTCTGAAACACCACCTATTTTGTTTGTCCAATGGTAGTGATCAATAAAAATATCCCCGCGTGGTTGTTTGTGAAAAATAAACATCTTATGTTGGCTCTTATATTTCTTAGTAGAAGATAAGTGAAGATAATGTATTTCTACCTCCAACTATTGATCATTGAATTGAAGCATTTATGGGAAGGTATACATGTATTTGATGTATCAAGACCCATATCGACATAGATGTATTTTTCATTGAATGTCATATGTGCATACACCATGCATGATTATCCATGGCTAGGAGTCTTCTCTGGTAAGTGTGTTGATTGATTTTTTTTATACCCATTAGATTATTTGGCATACTTGGTTGGAATATTCACCAATACTGAGAGGGGGGGATGAATCAACATTGAGCAATTTTTATGACTTTTAACCAGAACATGTAAACATCAACTTATCAACAATTTATCACTTATGATTGCATTTAACATTTCATGAACATATAACCATAAATAGTACCTTTCAACAATACATCACATCATACATAGTGCACAAGATATTTTTAGGTGGAAACCCAAATGGGAGAAAACCACATAATGATTTATTATATATCATAATATTACATTAATAGGACGCACCAACTTCCAAAAATCTCCAACACCAAATGGAAGGAGGCACTAACCCCCTGTTTACAGGCTCCAACCTGAAGGAAGCTACAACTCCCTGAATTCTCTAACTCCAACTGGAAGGAGGCTCCAAACCCATGATTTACAGTCTCCAACCTGAAGGAAGCTATGGATCCCTATATTCTCCATCACCAAATGGAATGAGGATACAAATCCCTTTCCTTTCCCCTTCCTTATTGATGTGTATTTATACTTTTCCAAGTGCCTCCTTTACTTGACTTTAGGTCCGAACTGTAACTTCTTGTTGCAACAAATTTTCTTCTTTAATTAATTTTGGGTCCGTCTTGTAACTTCTCTTCCATACTTCATGGCTTCATCTTTAAGAGGGCATAACTTCTCAATCATTAGGAACCACATGACGTACCACCTACCCTTGGAACCAACATGACGAGGACTATTAATATATGATGGTTTTGCATGTATTTTCACTGTCCTTCATCCTCTTTTCCTTCAAACACCTTCGGGCTTCATGAACACACCTCCAAGGCTTCTTGTAGACTTCTTCAAATCATCTTCCCATGAGGGCCATGCTTAAAGCTATGCCATAAGGGGACCACTTTGGAGACTTCTTCAAATACACCCATCACTTCTATAGGATTCTAGAATTCTTCTACGGTTGACATCAATGAAAACCAAATTTCCAACAATCTCCCCTTTGACATTGATGACAACACTCATACTCCCCCTGTAACCATTTCTCCCCCTATATTCATGATTTACTCCCATGTCTTCATGATTTTGTTCTTTCTCTCCCCATTTGACATCAATGGTAAGGGGTAACTCCCCTTGGCAATTTCTATCCCCCTGTCTTTTTGTTTATTGCAAAAATGACATGTAGATCACTATGGGGCATAAAATACTCCAAGTTTCTGTCGAAGATACTCAAATGTCTCTCTTGGGAGAGGTTTGGTGAATATATCTGCAATCTGTTATTTTGTATCAATGTACTTTAACTTGATATTCTTTTATGAAATTTGATCCTGCAGAAATTGAAATTTAATCGGAATATGCTTGGTCTTGGAATGCATCACTGGATTCTTGGAGATACTTATAGCACTGGTATTTTCATATAAGATTGAGATGGGCTCATCATATTTTACTTGTATGTATTCAAGAGTTTACTTCATCCTAAGGATATGAGTACAACATGCTGCTGCTGCAATATATTATGCTTCTGTTGTAGACAATGATACTGAGGACTGCTTCTTACTTAACCAAGATACCAGACAATCACCCAATTAGAAAGCTACTCCACTAGTACTTCTTCTATCACCAATGCTCCCTGCCCAATATGCATCTATGTAGGTGACCATGGTCATCTCATTCCCTTTTGGATACCACAATCCAAACTCTATTATTCCTTTAAGATATCTGATGATCCTCTTTACTACCATAAGATGAGTTTCCTTCAGCGGTGCTAGAAATATTGCAACCTATCCAACTGCTTGCATCACATCTGATCTTGAGGTTGTCACATCAAGTAGGCTACCAATAATTGATCTATAGAGTCTCTTATATGCTTCCTTGGATTCATCATATTTTCTCAACTTGCAACCAATCACCATAGGAGTACTTACGAGTTTGAAATATTCCATTCCGAACATCTTCAACATCTCTTTGATGTACTTGGTTTGAGAAATGAAAATACCTTTACCTAGCTGAGATATTTGGAGTCCCAAAAATAAAGTCAACTCACCAAGTAGGGACATTTCAAATTCATTCTGTATTTCTTTGGAAAACCTCTTACTCATCCTGTCATCGTAACTTCCAAAGATGATGTCATCCACATACACTTCAATAATAAGCATGCTATCCCGATCCACTTTTATGTAGATATTTCTATCTACATATCCTTTTCTAAATCCTTGTTTCTGTAATTACTTGTCCAGTCTTGAATGCTAGGCTCTAGAAGCTTTCTTGATTCCATACATATATTTCTTCAATATACAAACATAGTATTCTCTTTCTGACAGTAGAAACCCTTCTGGCTGTTCAATGTAGACTTCTTCTTCTAATTCTCCATTTATAAATGATTATTTTACATCCATCTAATATACTCTGATCCTTTTATAACATGCATAGGCCAAGATCATTCTGATTTCTTCCATTCCGGAAACAAGAGAAAAAGTTTCTTCAAAATATACTCCTTCAACTTGAGCATATCCTTTGCATACTAGCCTTGCCTTGTTTGTAGTTACATGTCCATCTTCATTTAGTTTGTTTCTGAACACCCATTTTGTACCAATCACATTTTTGTCCTTAGGTCTTAGAACCCGTTCCCATATATCATTCTTCTCTATTTGATTTAGTTCTTCTTCCATGGCGGTGATCCAATGTTCATCATTACTGGCTTCCTCAAAGCTGCTAGGATCAACTGTGGATAGTAGTGCTAGGTGTTTCTTTTCGGGTGTACGTACTCGTTTGCTTCCTTTGGTTTCTATTCCTGCATTTTTATCTCCAATAATTTTTTCCAATGGATGATTCTTCTGAACCCGGTGATTAGATGTCCTAGAAGGTATCTGGAAATCTTGTTGGTTTTTTTATTATTGTTTTTCTTCTGGCTGCTTCTCTTCTTGCCGTTCTTCTTCTACCTTTTCTTCTTTTAGTTCTTCTTCTGCTTCCTTCTCTTTTGAATTTCTTCTTTCTTCTCTAGTCTCCACCACATTTGTTACATGAATCTTTACATTGATGCTTTCCACTATTCTGTTGAGTCTTAGGTTGTAACATTTGTATGCCTTTCTTTTGCGTGAGTATCCAACTAGTATACCTTTATCAACTCGAGAGTCAAATTTTCCAATCATGTTATATTCTCTTTTTATGAAACATTTTCTTGCAAACACTCTAAAGTGCTTGATGTTTTTCGATCTTCCCTTCCATAGATCATATGGAGTTTTTTCACTGCTACTTCTAAGCATTCCTCTGTTCAATATATGAACGGATGTATGTACTGTTTGTACCCAAAATATATTACTCATTTTGGAGTCTTTCAACATGGTTCTTGACATCTTCTATACAATTCTATTCTTTGTTTCAACGACTCCATTTTGCTGAGGTGTCCTAGTTGTTGAGAATTGTCTTTTTATTCTATGATATTCACAAAATTACATGAATTATTTTGATGTGAACTCACATCCATTGTCTGATCTCAAGCACTTGATTTTAAGATTAGTCTCATTTTCAACTATTTCTTTGAATATCCTGAAACATTCAAGTGCCTTTGATTTTTTCTTGAGAAAGTATATCACAGTCATTCTTGGAAAATCATCAGTAAGTAGCGTGAAGTATTGTTTACCATTCATCCCTTTTGTTCTCATCGCTCCACATAGATAAATGTGTACAATATCCAATGGTTTTGTTATGGAGTATTCCTTTGTTCTGAACTCAGTTCTTGTTTTTTTTCCATGTAGACAGTTCTTGCACATAGTATTGGTTGGTTTTGAAATTTAAGGCATTTCTCTTACCGCTTCCTTTCTGCTGATTTTGACAAGATTGTCAAAGTTCATGTGACCCATTCTTTTGTGCCAAATCGAACTTTCATTTTCCTTTCCCAAACAACATATTTCCGTTCCAATATAATTTAAGATGTATATTTGGTTTGGAGTCCTTATTGCTGTCGCCACCAACTTGCCTGATCCTTCTTTACTTATTTCACATTTCTTTGAGTCGAATAGAAGTGTATGTTCCTGGTCATACATTTGACTCACACTTAACAAATTATGCTTCATATTTTCAACAAGTAGGACGTTTTCTTCCATGACATCTTTACTTCCAAACTTCACTGTGCCTTTTCCTATAATTTTGGTTGAGTTATCATTGCGAAATGAAACTGATCCATCTCTTTCTTTCTTTAGAGTTACAAAATTGTCCTTGTCACCTATCATATGTTTTGAAAAACCACTAACAAAGTACCAATCACTTTTTTTAATGTTTCGGGCTTGTAGGGAAATCAAACATTCTTCGATGTTCAATTTATCCTGCTTACTTTTCCATATCCTTGATGGATCATGACTATTGAGATCCTGCTTTGGTTCCTTTGGAGGAATAATCAATCTGCAATCTTTGGCAATGTGTCCAAAATTGTTGCATTTATAGAATTCTACTTCATTATTTAATGAGCCAAAACTGTTATAGTTTCTGTTATACGCTTCATGAGGCTTCCTGAGATGATTAATTCTAGAGTAGACATCATAGTTGCTTCTGTTCTTAGCATGTGATGCACAATTTATATTCTTGTGCCCAAAATTGTTACATGAATACCATAAACCAAGAAAATTGGTTTGGTACTTGAGTGTGGGGGATCTTCTAAATGGTATTGCTTTTCTGTATTCTTCTTCTTGAGTTCTTTCCATTGCTGGTTTCTGATTCCGAGTTTTGGATCTTATAGGTGGTACAATTCTTCTCTAATCTTCTTCTTGAGTTCTTTCCATTTCATGAATGTTCTCCTTTGAAGGCTTCCATTCTTCCTTCTTGATGGGACCTCTGATGACTTCTGCATAAATCCTTTGTTCTTATTCCTTTACGTTATCAGGGAGATTGAACCCTTCTCAGTATGCATTTATTTGTATCCTAGTATGGACTTGTCATAATATGGCCTTCGACTACTGATGATTTCATCCAATATTTTGGTGTTGTTTTGTTGCATGTCTTTATTCTGAAGTTCCTTCCTTAGTGAGACTATTTCTTCTTCCAATCTCTCCTTCATTTTATCCTTTTATTCCAACTATTTTTGAGTGTTTCTTCAATCTTTCTGGCTTCTTCTACTTGGACCTTTAGCTTCATAATCATCTACTAGAATTCTTCAGAGTTGGGATTTTGAGAACCCTCCTCTAGCTTGATCAATTCTTCCTTGAGTGACTTGTTTTTCTTCCTTTCTCTTTTTAGCTCGCTTAAGGCATTGATCAATTTTTCTTCAAGATCTACTTCACCTTCTTATTCATAATATTCTTCATCATTTTCCAATGCCATAAAGAGTACTATTTTTGAGTCACTGCCATTATCGTCATCCTCATCCAATGAGGAACTGTCTTCTTTTGAGTAGAGGCTTTTCTTAAGGAATTTATTTTTGTTTCTTTTCTTGTCTCCTTTCTGATATTTATTTTCTTTGTTAGGGTATTTTTCTTCATCACTATTTATGTTCTTAGCATAAGGACATTTATCAACAAAATGACCAATTTTACCACAATTAAAGCATATTAAATGAAACTTACCTTTGTACTTTCTAGTTCCTCTCTTTAACTTCCTTACGAAGTTGGATATTTCTTCATCTCCATCTGAATCATAGTTGCAACTAAAATTTGAATTTGAATTTGACTTTTTCTTATTCTTCTTTTTCTTCTTGGATGATTTGAAAGTTGTTTCCTTCCTGGATGGATTATCCTGCTTTGTTCTCATTTCATAGGTTGTAAGGATTCCATGTAATTCATCCATGCTCAACGTAGAAATATATGCTCTTTCTTCTAGGGATGAAATCTTAGGATCAAATCTCATTGGAAGAGATCTTAATACCTTTTGAACAATCACTAGTTCTTTAATTTCTTCTCCTAATCCTTTAATGAGATTCACTATTTCATCAAATCGAAAAAAATAGGCTGCAATATCTTCATCTTCCTTCATTTTCAGTTATTCAAATTGACCTATATAAGTTTGAAGCATGGCCCCTTTGACTTTGGCATCTCATTCGTAAACATTTTGAAGTTTTTCCCAAAGATCCTTTGCAGAGTCGCAATGGATAACCTTGAGATATACTGAATCAACCAAGACATTCATAATAGCATTTTTAGCCTTCGATTTGTAACTTTCATTTAGTTTCTTTCCATATTTATATGTTGGGGGAGTTGCAGGTGCCTCGTATCTATCTACTAATGATTTCCAGATATCGAATCCATGTGCATGCAAAAATGTTTCATCCTTCTATTCCAGACGGCATAATTCTAACCATCAAACATTGGAGTTCCATTCTTAGTGCAATACATGATCTACCTTGCAATGGTTAGATTGATTATGAAGGACTTGCTCTGATACCAATTGTTGGAATATTCACCAATACTGAGCGCGCGCGCG
>SNQJ01S0000146.1:428180-476146 GCA_010110895.2 Picea sitchensis
CAATAATGAACACTTTTTACCACTTTTAACTAGAACATGTAAACATCAACTTATCAACAATTTATCACTTATGATTTCATTTAACATTTCATGAACATATAAGCATAAATAGTACCATTCAATAATACATCACAACATACACTTTGCACAAGATATTTTTACGTTGAAACCCAAATGGGAGAAAACCACATAATTATTTCTTATATATCAAAATATTACATTCATAGGAAGCACCAACTTCCAAAATTCTCCAGCACCAAATGAAAGGAGGAACCAATCCCTTGTTTACAGGCTCTAACCTGAAGGAAGCTACAACTCCCTAAATTCTCCAGCTCCAACTGGAAGGAGGATCCAACCCCCTAATTTACAGGCTCCAACCTGAATGAAGCTATGAATCCCTGTATTCTCTAGCACCAACTGGAAGGAGGCTACAACCCCCTTTCCTTTCCCCTTCATTCATCCCTGAAATATAAATGAAGACTCAACCTGCCAGAGAACTTGTCACTGATAAAAAACCTATCACTACCAATGATAATCAACCTGTCACTGATACTGATACATCATCATCATCAAAACCAAATCCATTGACATAAACCATATACCAAGATCACCAAGGACATATCTCAAAACATATTCCCAACATTACCAATATATGCCTCAAACTATGTACCAAAAAATGTTCTTCAAGAAAGTGCCATAACATCCATGATAAACCATAAACCATGTACCAAATATATACCTCAAATTATATGCCCAAAATCACAACATATGTCTCTAGCAATGTGCCAAAGACTCTCGAAGATATGCCTCAAGGCATATACCATAACACCAAGATGCAAACTTCAAGACATATAGAAAACCATACCTTTTTATCATGTAAATAACCAGGTGCATAAGTTCATAGACCAACATACCTTATTCAACTTTAGCATCAACAAGATAACATCTTCATTAACCTTTTTCAACTTCGTCAAAAAAAAGATCCGTGATTAATCTACTGTAAATGTGCGGACATCCTCTCTTTGCCTCAGTCTGACCCGTGTACATATGTGCCTTGCTCCACTGCAACCCACAAATAACCTCAAAAATCCATGCCTTTCTCCACTGTGACCTGCATATAACCTCAGAAAAATCCTTGCTATCCTCGACCTCCTTTCTCCTAGGCCAGATTTTCTTTGCTGAGATCATCAATCCTCCTAACACAAGTGCAGACCCACTTATGCTAGCTCCATTCACAAAAACTCACTTGCTTGGATGATCAAATGAGAGGTTCTCGTTGTGTATTTATACTTTTACAAGTTCCTCCTTTACTTGACTTTAGGGCCAACCTATAACTTCTTGTTGCAACAACTTTTCTTCTTTAATTAATTTTGGGGCTGACTTGTAACTTCTTGTCCATACTTCAGGGCTTCATCTTTAAGAGGGCATAACTTGTCAACTATGAGGAACCACATGACGTACCACCTACCATTGGAACTAAAATGACAAGGACTATCCATATATTATGGTTTTTCATGTATTTTCATTGTCCTTCATCCTCTTTTTCTTGAAACACCTTCAGGCTTCATGACCACACCTTGGGGGTTCTTGTAGACTTCTTCACAGCATATTCATGTGAGGGCCACTCTTAAATATACGTCATAAGGGGAACACTTTGGAGACTTCTTCAAATACACCCATCACTTCTAGAGTCTTCTGTACTTCTTCTAGGGTTGACATCAATGACAACCAATTTTCCAACATACTTGTTTAGTGCCACTGTCCTTTTTAGTGAAAACATGTTTAATGTACAATAACATTGCAGGTCTTATACGAAAAGGGTATCACAGATGTAAATGTTGTGGACATTCTATGGAGGCTAGGTGGACCAATGACCTATGAAAGATAATTAATGTCTACCCATGGGTTTTTTCTACGATATGATCTCCCTCATAAAAGATAAACATGATATTTCATTAGTAAATTTTGGAGAACCCTAGATCTGAAACAATGACCCCAACAAACTAGCGTGGGGAATCATTGAAGGAGAAGGAAGAATAATTTTTTTTTGAGTGAAATAAGGAACTTATATTGGATGATCCTAAAATTTTCAACACTTACATGAATAAAATTCCCATTGGGATTTTTACCACACAATATGGAACCTTAGTGCAAAGCCTTCACAAGGCACCAAGACTAGTGGAACATTGGAATATTTCACCATTGTCACCTAGGCAACAAATTCCCTCTCTTTAGTGGAGTAAATCCAACACAAGGGAGGCTTCCCTAGTAGCCTCCAGGTATCCTCAGGAAATACACAATCAAGTCTAATGCCTCTCGTGTAGCTACTTAATATAACACCAATAGAATGTGATAAACAAGGTACATATAAGGTGGTGAGTAAAAACAATTTTCAGATTTGAATGAATGAGGATCTAGGTCAATTTAGAAGGTTTGAAAGTCAATTTTAGGCTCAAGAGGATCCCCAAACATTACAAAAGAAGAAAAAGTTAAAGGTTGTTGTAAAACTTGAAAGAACGATATTAAATTACAACATAGATACAAGTTATCACAGCAACAATAAAACTAGCCCTTGAACAAGTAATAAATCATTAAAGAAAGAGGGCTAACCAATGAATTAAACTAGGGTTTTATTAATCAACCAAAATCTGAAATTAAAGATGCATGTAAGAACCTTAAAAACCTAGATTACAAGCCCTAGAAGGCTGAAATAACAAATCAACAATGCAATTTAGGGTTTAAAGTTGATAATTAGGTAAACAATATGTGTGAAAGTCAAAACATCCTAGTATTTTGTGGCTGAAAATGAATATATTAATGTAATAAAACCCTAAAAAAATGAAAAAAGGAATAAAATTAAGAATTTGGTGATTGACTACTGGGAGAAGGAATAGTGCCCACTATATTTTTGGGCATATGGGGTCAATTAAGGACTCCTTTGAAGAAATATGAGTGGATCTAGGGTGATATACATGGTTATTTACTACTAACCCATGAAGTGTAGCGGATTGGTATGTTCTAATACCATGTTGATATTCATCCTCTACTCAACAATTGACAATTAGCTCAAAATAAAATCACTTTATCTACTAAAAGAACAATCGAGTAATCAACTAAAAATGCAGTGGAAGCATAAACAAGGAAACCAAATCAAGCACACATAAACATTGATATTTTTGGGTATAAACCCCTGGAAAAACCTCCGAGGGAAAACCAGTCTAATGATGCTTTTATTAAGGTCAAATCAGGGCTCCCGTAACAGGGAAAATAGCCCACTGAGAGATTTATACACTGTAGACAAACCCGGCAACTCTTGTGTTGTTGTACAACCCTGTACCGACACATTTACCAATGCATACACGATTCATCCCTCTGTGAACTGCGTATATACACGACTATCTACACCGTGAATCATGTATGTGTACAAAAAACCCATACGATAACTTCAATACAATGCATATCTTTCCTATGACCTATATCCTTTGAAACCCACCTGCACCTACCTTTTCTCTCTCTCCTCCTTGACCTGTATGACATCTAGTTGGAATTACTTCTCCACCTATCCAATATCTTGAATCATGGTTGCTTGTGATCCAACCCTCTAATCAACACTTGTATGAAATATCTTCACCCAACCTATGAGATCTCCTCACTCTAGTGTAAGCAAAATTCCTTCTTTTCTCCTACACTCCTCACACTATCAAAAGTCCTTCTTTGCTATCTCAACCTTGGTCTCTCACTATAGTGACTTCCTCTCAAAGTCTCTCACAAGCGTATCTCACACAAGTCTCGATGGTGTCGACTCCCTCAACACAAGTCTCTAGACCTAGACCCTTAGTCAAAAGAATGTTACTCTTTCTCCCTAGCCTTGCTTTTATAATCATGAGTTACAATGTATTCTAATATCCAAAGTGATGTATGTACACACCCTAGCTCACTATAGACCGCGTATACCTCAAAAACTAGGGTTTTTGAAGTTCCAAAACTTTTTCCGTCATGATCTCAGATGTACCGAAACTTTGATGCATCCATGAGATCCTCCAAACACTCTCTCTCTGAATAAATCTTCAGTACATGCTCAAGAGATACATTTTCGCAAGAGACCCTTGCCTCTTATTTATACTTTCCAAGTAGCTTCCTTAGAAGCATATTGTAGGTCACTTAACCCACTTCTAGGTCACTTAATCCATTTCTAGGTCACTTAACATATTTTCCTCATTTTAGGGTTAACCACTTTTCATAATTAGAAAGTTCTCCATTACTTTATTATTTAAATATTCCTCCTTGACTTTGTCACCTCACTTTATCATTTGAATAATCTTCTTTGATTTTGTCACTTCACTTTATTATTTAAATAATCCTTCTTGACTTTGTCACTTTACTTTATCATTTAAATAATAATTTCTTCTTTGCAAGCTCTTTGACTTCTTTGACATTTTGGGGCTTCAAGCCAACATATGAGGGTCCTCGATCTTTGTAAGGCCATAACTTTCAAATCATGAGGAGTTATGTGACATTACACATACCACCGGAAATGGCATGACAAGCACTATCCATCTAGGATAGTTTCATTGACAAATTCACTCATCTTCATCTCATTATTCCACAATCAAGCATGGTTTCTCCAACCATACTTCTAGGATAACTCAATCGTAAAGCGTCTTCCTGTGAGGGCTTTCACCATGAGGGGAACACTTTTGAGTTCATCCATTTGTACTCCTTATTAACAATGATAAGACAATAATGAATCATCTTTACATCAACCCAACTATGCATCATATATCAAAGAAACCACATCGATCCATCTTCATCTTTGCATCATGTATCAATGAAAACTCATTGATCCATCTTCATCTATGCATCATATCAATGAAAACTCATTGATCCATCTTCATATATGCATCATATCAATGACACTTATTCCACTTGACATATATTCATTCTCATCAAGGATAATACATATTACATTATTATGCTATGACAATACTTTGTTCATTTGACATCAATCATCAATCCTTTGGCATAAATCAATCCCTTGACATCAATCAATCATTTGACATTAATATTTTGACATCAATCAATCAAACCTTTGGCATCAATGACAACATGATCCAAAAATCTCCCCCTTTGGAATTGATGGAAATACCAACATTGATGTCAACATGTGGACAAGGCATGCTCTATATCAATAATAATCAATCACATCAATCTGAATATCTCTCCCCCTTTGACATCAATGGCAAAGGACAATTTGTTGAACACACCGCCCACACTAAGAGGTGGGGGGGTGAATTAGTGTGTGGACTTTTCTAAATTTTCTTCTTCTTTCAAGTTAGCATTTAAAACATATTTGAACAGATTAAGAACAATCAAATCATAATCACAATAGACACAGAAGATACCAGATGTTTGTATATAATTTATATGAATACATGTGAATATAATAATAAGGATTTTCCCAGCACCAATTAATTTGTTTCAACACCAACTGAAGTAAGGATCACCAACTCCTCAGAGAGCACCAAATCTCAGGCAAGACCCAACTTGCTGCAAGACCCATCTCATTGATAGAACACAGTCTATCCAAATAGAGTTCAACCAACTCTAGTAGTAGTGATTAATTAATGAATCAATTATGTTTCATGATTAGAGGTATACAATCAACTCTCATCATGACACTTCATCCTCTATCTGAAATTCACGTCTTCTTCACTTTATATTTCCTTTGATATACACGCCTTCTTCACTTCATATTTCCTATGATATTCATACCTTCTATGACTTCTTCTTCTCTCTAATATTCGCACGGACCTCAGGTTCGTATCCCCTTCATTTTTTCCGCAGGCCTCTCTTTCTTAGTGAGCCTATATTTTCCACAAGCCTGTATACTTCTTCCACAAAGTACACCTCCAAGTGAATCAATCATGGTTGTATTTATACTTGCTTATGCTAAAAAATTGTTTAAGTTATTAAGCCAACCTGTGAAATAACCAACTTGTTCATTAACAACTTTGGGACTACCAGGGATCATCATTTCGGGTCTTCATCGTTAAACCTGGAATCCCCTTTTCTTTCATAAATTGATCATAGGATGGATCGATTTCCTTCGTCTCTGTGATAACAGAGATCAACTCTTCCTTAAAACCATGCTCATATGACCATAGGTGTAAACCACATGCTTATCAAGTTAAGCGAGGCATTACATTCTGCCCTTTAAGTCTCTTTACCATATGACCAATGGTGGTGACATCACGTGAGTCAAGACGAGCGTTTGAGTGCTTATCAATTCAACAACCAGGATTCAATCTCCGATGAGATGGCCGATTGTTGGGACTTCGGGTCTTCGCCCTCCAGGTCTTCGAGACTTCACAACCTTTCAAATATCCCGAAGCAGATTTTTTCGAACAAATCAAACGGTTCTCATTATATCACGGAACCAGATCAATGGTCGTATTTGATCCTTACATCGCTTAATCCGACGACCAAGACTTAATCAAGCAGTGAGATGGATGGTCGCCAATTACTTCGAGATTTAGACTACTATGCTTACGCTATCCTTACACTATATTTTGATCAACGGTTGAGAGTACACCCGACATGAGATCGACGATCGAGATCTCCTTCGGGTCTCCGGACTTCAGAGATTTCAAATCTCAACTCCTTCTATCCTCCGTACGTCAATATTCCGAAGTTGTCAATCCCCTGACATGTGTCCCTTTCAGATCAACGGTTGAGATCTCCTTCGGGTCTCTGGACTTCAGAGATTTCAAATCTCAAACCCCTTCTTTCCTCCATATTGATTTCACTTACTTATGTCACTTGATGAAATGTCATGATCCTAGTATCTTCCATGTGTCACTCGGATTTGTGATTTCCACGTACCTGAAATGCTGATTTCAACTTGACACTTTTCGTTCTCTGACTGTGCCACGTGTCCTTGATGACGTAGACTACTGACGTGGTCTACCAAATTTTCTTGCTAACGTCGCCGTAGATCTCCTGATGTGACACATGTTCATCTGCTTGATCTAACAGTCAGGATAATATCCGAAGGGTATCTCAGATTGACGACTGAGAGCGACTTCGAACCTTCATCCTTAAATACTTTGGGACTTTTGACATTCGTTCATGGTAAAACTCCCAAAGAAAATCTATTGAAGTGACGTAACTTTCTTACGTCACTTGTTGACATGGCACGAGCCAATTTCCTCTTTGAAACTTTTCATCATTTGATTATGCCATGTGTATTTTCCGACGTGGTCTGCTGACGTGGTTTGTCACATGTCTTTGTTGACGTTGTCTGCTGACGTGGTCTACCACATGTACTTGTAGATGTGGTCTGCTGCGTGTCCTTGCTGACGTGGTTTGCTAACCAACAAACCTGATCCAACAGTCATCGTATGTCCTCCAAATCCAATGGTCCTTATCCATTTCATATTTTCGGGCTTCAGGTAATTCAAATCTCAAACTGAATTCTTGACGTGAGATTTCTCCGGAGCGTAACCTCTTCGCAACTTTAGATACGAACTAAATGTTGTTCGTCGATCATGAAATTAGATCGACGACTCGATATATCAGTAATGCAGTTCTTCTAGCTTATCCTATCCTTCCACTTTGAACTGATCCGACGGTTGACAAAAAATTGCATTTCAGGAATTTCAAATCTCAGACTTTCCGGAGCGTAACCTTCTCGTAACTTTAGACCCGAAGCGAATGCTGTTCATTGATCATGGTCTTAGATCGATGGCTTGATCTTTCTGCGATGCAACTTTACTATCTTATCCTGTCCTTCCACTCGAAAGTGATCTGATGACTGACGAGAATTTTCATAATCGAATTCTCAATCATTTTTCCCTGCTTGTCCTATCCTTCCACTCAAAAGCGATCCAACGGTTGTGAAGATTCTTGAAGCAGATCCACGATCAAGGATGGTTGTGGAACCACGAATTACGAGTGATTTAACTCTTCACCCAAACTCCACAATTATAATTTGTGCATTGTTGGTGAGTTAACCATAATCATTGATCTTCGAAGCTATAAGATCAGATAGTCCTGACTAATTGTGGGATTGGAACAAGCACGATGTTTAATTCTCCTTTCAGTCTCCACAATTCATCCCTGTCGTAGATTTGGCGATTGTGCATTTGACAGTCACGATTTAATCTAACTTAAACTCATTGTTTGTTGGATCGACCGCAGTCGTATATCTTTAAAGCTATGAGATTTGACGATCTAGATAGATTACGGTATTGTAACTGGCGAGTAGTTTAATTCTGCTTCCGATCTCCATAATTTATCCCTGCCGTAGATTTGACAATTGCGCATAAAAAATCATGATTTAGTTTGAGTTTCATTCATGCCATCTCTTCTGAGATTTGATATCTGTGTTTGCTAACCCTCCTGAGATTTTATCATAGGATTGTTGATCCTATCGTGATCAACAATAATCACAAATTTCTTCATACTGTTCGCTTCTTCTGATATACTGTGCAATGCACTTTTCCTTCTGAGCTTTGATCATCATACTATTCTCTCCTCCTCCCGAGCTTGCGCTTTCGATCTCTGCATACTATTTTGACATATTCTGCTAACTGATATGCTGTTGACATCAATGGCGATCTCATATGTGGTAATTCATTATTAACAACAGATCATCACATCGATTGTTGACATCAATGGCAATATGTCCAACAATCTCCCCCTTTGTCATTGAGGGAAACACACTAACTTCATATACAAAAATCCCCCTGTGATGATGCTTTCCTCTTATGAAGTTTCTCTCCCCCTTTGACATCAATGGCAAAGGGGTTTTCCTCTTGTAGTAAAGTTCTGTATGTTACTGACCAGAATCTGAGATTGGGTAACTCTTCCTGAAATCATGTTCTACCTGCCATAACTGAATGACTCCCCCTGTCAGTATGCTCTCTCTCTACTTCTGAATACTCTCCCCTTTTGTTTATGAAAAGGTAGTTCTTCCTGACAAGGTTTCTTCCCCTGTTAACTAACATCTTATCTTAGTTGTTTTGGATTTTTGTGTTTCAAATGAGTACTCTTCTTGATACAAATTTTTGTAGTGATGGAGTCTTTTCAAGAATTAATCTAATTACTTTATTATTTACTAACCAAAACTTCCCTTGAGTTTTTTTTTTTTTACTGATTGTTCTCCCCCTTTGTTTCTAAAAGGGTATCTTTTTTTTTGACAGGGTTTCTCCTCTTGTTATCTCTACAGGATGTCATGTACCTCATTTTGTACATAAGAATGTTGCTTCTACAGATGCTGCTATCCTACTGGAACAATGCGCAATTGTAGCTCATCTTATTCAAACAACTCTTGGATCTACCCATTGATTCTCATCTATCTCTAATCAGATGTATCTGTCTTTATCCAATATGCTTCTTTACTGTACATTTCTCTAGATTTGTCTGAGACAAATTTATACTATGTTTGTCACATGTCTGCAATTCTTTTTGCAACAATCAACTTCACTCCTGTTCACTTGTTCAATATTTGCTATCCACATCTATGAGTGTCTTGTTTTCTTGAATTTTGTTCTCTGATCTTCTATTACTGCAACTTCATTTTTCTTCCATGTTCCATTTACTCCTTTTGTCGTACTGTATGAAGAATTTCTCATTGACTGTTTTCTTGAGTTCCAACAGTTATATACTTTGTGGCCATATCCACCACAACTATAACATCTCATAGTGTAACAATGTGCAACAATATGTCCAACATGATTGCATTTCCAACATCTTATATTTTTGTTGAACCCACCAACTTGTTTTCTTTCATGATGCCTACAATCCAAGGCTTTATGACCATATTCATTACAAGAAAAACAATAACCGTTAAAAACACTTTCATACCGTCTTTGATTCATCCATGAAGGTGTCTCTCTTCTGAACTTGCTTTGAGGTATATGAATAGCTTCTGGATGTCTTCCTTGATATGATCTTCTAATTTTTGTAGCGTTGATTTTATTCTTTGGATGTGAAGAACCTGAGTCATACATGCTTTCACTTTTTACAAATGAAGAAGCTATTTCAGATCTGTCTTCATCCTTTACTAATGAAGGACCCGTGTCAGACATGTTTTCATCCTTTACAACTGAAGGAATTGTGTCAGACCTGTTTTCACCTTTTATAAATGAAGGACCTGCATTAGACCTTTTAGGAGTACTGATATCTTCCTTGTTGTATCCAAGACCGGATTTGTCATTTGTTGATCTATGACTATCCAATATCTCATCCAGGGTCATAGAGCTATTCAAGAACTTGATTTGGGTGTCTGACTTCTCAACCTTCTTTTGAAGATCCACAACTTCTGCTTCCATCTCATGACATGATTCTTCCTTTTTGTCCAACTGGTTCCTCACTACCTCCTCCCTTCTTTTGGCTTCTTCAAGTTGGATTTTAAGATTGACATATCTTTCCCTTAGTTCTTTTAGATTTGCAAGGCTTTTGATTGGTTCATCATCTTCCTTCTTTTCTTCTTTTGCTTGACTGATTTCATTTTTCAGTCTCTCGATCTCCTCTTCTTTTGCTTGTTTGATTTCATTTTTCAGTTTCTCAATCTCCTCTTCCTTTGCTTGACTGATTTCATTTTTCAGTTTCTCAATCTCCTCTTCCTTTGCTTGACTAATTTCATTTTTCAGTCTCTTGATCTCCTCTTCCTTTTCTTTTGTTAGATCAACAACTTTTGTTTTCAATCTTTTGATATCTTCTTCTTTGTTTTCTAACTGAATCTTTTGCTCAGATCTGTTTTCTTCATTGTCTTTGAGATTTTATTTTATTTCTAGGATATGCCTTTGATTGCTAAGCTCCTCATCTTCCTTCTTCTTTTATTTAATTGACTGATTTATTTCTTCAGCTTCTCGATCTCCTCTTCATTTTCTTCTAAATGATTATCCTGCTCATATATTATCTTTTCATTGTCCTTGAGCATTTCCTTTATTTCCAAGATATGATTTTGACTCTTTTCAAGATATTATTTAGTGTAGTCATGAAGATAGCTATAGTCTGAATCATTATGATCATAGCAGTATTCACAGAGACTCCAATCAACCTTTTGTTTGGCCTTTGATATTTCTTCTTCTACTTCTTCCATGAGATAAATGCTAACAAAACATTTTGTTATTGTATCTGAGTCTTCTTCTTTATTTGCAGGGGAGGATTAAATATCAACATTATTGCAATCGAAATATTGTGGAGAGTCTTTACCTTTATTGATGGTCGAGTCTTCATATTCATCCTTGATAGGAATGCCTTCTGTGTCTTCACGTTTGATTTGATACTTCGGCCATAAGTCCTTGGCGGATGTGCATAGTCCTATGCTTGGCTTGACTGTATCTGATAGTCCATTGAGAATAATCTTCAATGCCACTTCATTGTTCTTCCTTGCTATTCTTTGGATTGTAATGTTGGATAGATTCTTTGATGTAGTTAAATCCCACGGCTTGCTTACTACTGAATTCCAAACTTCAGATCCTTTTGGATTCAAATACTATTTCATATTTTCTCTCCATGAGGAATAATATGTTCCATCAAATAAGGGAGCTTCAATTGCGGAGAGAGCCATCTCTCCACCCATTTCTTCAGGATCTACCTTCCAGTGTTTAAACTGTGTTTTGAAGGAACTTGGCTCTGATACCAATTGTTGAACACACTGCCCACACTAAGAGGGGGGGTGAATTAGTGTGTGGAATTTTCTAACTTTTCTTCTTCTTACAAGTTAGGAGTTAAAACATATTTGAACAGATTAAGAACAATCAAATCATAATCAAAATGGACACATAAGATACCAAATGTTTGTATATAATTTATATGAATATATGTGAATATAATAATAAGGATTTTCCCAACACCAACTAATTTGTTTCAACACCAAATTAAGTAAGGAGCACCAACTCCTTAGAGAGAACCAACTCTCAGGTAAGACCCAACTTGCTACAAGATCCAACTCGCTGCAAGACCTAGCTTGCTGCAAGACCCAACTTGCTGCAAGACCCAACTTGTTGATAGAAAACAATCTATCCAACTAGAGTTCAACCAACTCTAGTAGTAGTGATTCATTAGTGAATTAATTCTGTTTTATGATTAGAGGTATACAATCAACGCTCATCATGACACTTCATCCTCTGTCTAAAATTCGCGTCTTCTTCGCTTTATCTTTCCTCTGATATCTGCGCCTTCTTCACTTCGTCTTTCCTTTGATATTCACGCCTTATATCACTTCTTTTCTCTGATATTCGCACAGGCCTCAGGTCCGTATCCCCTTCATTTTTCCCGTAGGCCACTCTTTCTTAGCAAGCCTATCTTTTCCACAAGCCCATATACTTATTCCACAAAGCGCACCTCCAAGTGAACCAATCATGGTTGTATTTATACTTGCTTATTCTCAAAAATTGTTTAAGTTATTGAGCTGACCTGTGCAATAACCAACTTGTTCATTAACAACTTTGGGACCACTAGGGATCATCGTTTCGGGTATTCATCGTTAAATCCAATATCCCTTTTCTTTCATAAATTGATCACAAGATGGATCGATTTCCTTCGTCTCTGTGATAACAAAGATCGATGCTTCATTCAAACCATGCTCATATAATCATAGGCATAAACCACAAGATTATAAAGTTAAGCGACACATTACATTCTTCCCTTTAAGTCTCTTTACCATATGACTAATGGCGGTGACCTCAAGTGAGGCGAGATGAGCGTTTGAGCACTTATCAATTCAAAGACCACGATTCAATCTCCGATGAGATGGATGATTGTTGGGTCTTCGGGTCTTCTCCCTCCAGGTCTTCGAGACTTCGTAACCTTTCAAATCTATAGAAGGATATTTTTCCGAACAGATCAGACAATTCTCATTATATCACGGAACCGGATCAATGGTCATATTCGATCCTTACATCGCTTAATCCGACGACCAAGACTTAATCAAGTAGTGATATGGATGGCCACTAATTACTTTGGGATTTCGGCTATTATGCTTACGCTATCCTTCCACTATATTTTGATCAATGGTTGAGAATACATCCAACATAAGATCGACAGTTGAGATCTCCTTTGTGTCTCCAGACTTCAGAGATTTCAAATCTCAACTCCTTCTATCCTCCGTATGTCAATCTTCCAGAGTTGTCAATCCGTTCACGCGTGTCCCTTTCGGATCAACGATCGAGATCTCCTTCGGGTCTCCGGACTTTGGATATTTCAAATCTCAAACCCCTTCTTTCCTCCAGAGTGATGTCACTTACTTACGTCACTTGATGATGTGTCACGAGCCTATTAGCTGCCACGTGTCACTCGAATTTGTGATTTCCATGTACTTGAAATGATGATTTCAACTTGACACTTGTCATTCTCTGACTGTGCAATGTATCCTTGCTGGCGTAGACTGCTGATGTGATCTACCAAAATTTCTTGCTGATGTCAACGTAGATATCCCATTGTGACACATGTTCATCTCCTTGATCTAATGGCCAGGATAGTATCCAAAGGGTATCTTAGATCGACGACTGATAGCGAATTTGGACTTTCGTCCTTCGAAACTTCGGGAATTTTGACATTCGTTCGTGGTGAAACTCTCGAAGAAAATATCCCGGAGTGATGTAACTTGTTTACGTCACTTGTTGACATGGCATGAGCCAATTTCGTCTTTGACACTTGTCATCATTTGATTATGCCATGTGTATTTGCCGACGTGGTTTGCCGACGTGGTTTGTCACTTGTCTTTGCTGACGTGGTTTACCATATGTCCTTGTAGACGTGGTCTGATGTGTGTCCTTGCTGACGTGGTTTGCTGACCAACAAACCTAATCCAATGGTCATCGCATGTCCTCCAAATCCGATGGTCCTTATCCATTTCGGATTTTCAGGCTTTGAGTAATTCAAATCTCAAACTGAATTCTTGACGTGAGATTTCTCCGGAGCATAACCTCTTTGCAACTTTAGATTTGAACTAAATGTTGTTCGTTGATCACGAACTTAGATCGACGGATCGATCTGTCAGTGATGTAGTTGTTCTAGATTATCCCATCCTTCCACTTTGAACTGATCCGATGACTGACGAAAATTTGCATTTAGGGAATTTCAAATCTCAGACTTTTCGGAGTGTAACCTCCTTGTAAATTTAGACCCAAAGCAAATGCTGTTCGTTGATTAGAGTCTTATATCGATGACTTGATATTTCTGTGATGCAACTTTTCTAGCTTATCCTGTCCTTCCATTCGAAAGTGATCCAATGGCTGACGAGAATTCACATAATCTAATTCTCAATTGTTTTAACCCGCTTATCCTGTTCTTCCACTCAAAAGTGATGCAACGGTTGTGAATATTCTTGAAGCAGATCCACGATCAAGGATGATTGCAGAACCACAACTTGTGAGTGATTTAACTCGTCACCCAAACTCCGCAATTGGAAGTTGTGTGTTGTTGGTGAGTTAACCACAATCATTGATCTTCGAATCTATAAGATCAGATGGTCTTGACTAATTGTGGGATTGGAACAAGTGCGATGTTTAATTCTCCTTTCAATCTCCACAATTCATCCTTGTCATAGATTTGGCGATTGTGCATTCGACGGTCATGATTTAATCTGACTTAAATTCATTGTTTATTGGATCAAGCACAGTCGTAGATATTTGAATCTATGAGATCTGACGATCCAGACAGATTGCGGGATTGTAACTGGCAAGTAGTTTAATTCTGCTTCCGATCTCTGTAATTTATCCCTGCCATATATTTGGCGATTGTGCATCAACAATAACGATTTGGTCTGAGTTTCATTCACGCCATCTCTTCTGAGCTTTGATCTCTGTGTTTTCTAACCCTCCTGGGATTTTATCATAGGATTGTTGATCCTATCATGATCAACAATAATCATGAATTTCTTCATACTGTTCTCTTCTTCTGATATACTGTGCAATGCATTTTTCCTTCTGAGCTTTGATCTTCATACTGTTCACTCCTCCTCCTGAGCTTGCACTTTCGATATCTACATACTGTTTTGACATCTTCTGCTAACTGATATGCTGTTGACATCAATGAAAATCTCATATGTGGTAATTCATTATTAACAACATATCATCACATCGACTGTTGACATCAATGACAATATGTCCAACAATATATCATAGTTGCACAACGGAAACATGGTGGGCCCATAACCCTTTTCGTGGTAGTACGACTACCATTAGACCAAAACCTGCAGGTGATCGGTAAACTCATCACCACCAGAATTCAAGGATCCATGAGAGGTGGTTAGTCCCTTTTCATGATACAACGAGGAGCATTGACTACTTGCAATTTCGTGCAACAATTTGCCCCTCAGTGCGAGCCGAGTGTGTATCAAACTCGTGACCTCTAGCTCTGATACCATTTTCGCGGTAGTACGACTTTCATTAGACTAAAACCCGCAAGTGATTGGTAAACTCATCACCGGTAGACTTCAAGGATCTACGAGAGGTGGTTAGTCCCTTTTCATGATACACCAGGGAGCGCTGACTACTTGCAATTTCGTGCAACACAATTCTCTCCTTGGGGATGCTCCCCCTGTCTGAATGCCTTTGATCTTCCTTTGAATAATCTCTCCCCTTTTTGAACAAGGGATATCACTCTGATGTAATGCTGAAGATATATCTCTCATGCTCCCCTATGATCATTGCTCCCCCCAGAACTATGCCTCTATGCTCTTTCTCCAAATATAGGGATCTTTTACCAAGTATGCATTTGATAAATGTCTCCTCCTAGAATCACAGGTAGAAGAATGACTCCCCCTATGGGTATTTCTCCCCCTATATTTTCTGCAATATGAACAATATGCTACCACTGCAATATGCTTCTGCTGCAAATGCTACTGCTCAACTGGATCATAGATCAACCACTCTTTCTATGATGATCCTTGGACCTGTCCATGCATCAAAGCTCGTGCCATACCATGACACAAAATATATTTTAACAATGAAATAAATAATCATGAATAAAAATATCAACTATGTACATCCTGTACCAAAATGTGTGCTCACTGTGCACAACATCTATGTACATCAACCATGTCTATAAACATCATACAATGTGCCATAAGATATCATCACTGGAATGTATCAACCATATGCCTCTACCAACATGTCAACCATGTGCTTCATGTCACTCATGATATGCTTCTATCATGAACCAAGTTCCATAACCATGTTTCTCAATCAATCAAGTGTCTCAACTAGATCATCTAATGTATCATGTACCAAAGTATATGTTAATCAAGTAATACCAATGGTGTACTTTTAGCCAAGTACTTATCATTCAAACATATACCATCTATGAGTGTACCAAACCTGTACATCAACATGTATCACAACTTGTACCAAGAAAGTACATCAACCATGCACCAATACCACAACAAGATGAATCCTCATACATGTATGCCAAATCCACCATAAAACATGTGCCAATCAAATTTCTAGTAGGTGGCTCTACCAAGTGTACTAGTAGTGTACCAATCATGCATCAACTATAGATCAAGCTATGAATCAACCTGATTACCTCATCAACTCACCAACTACATGTCCCAATATGTAGTCCAACCATATGCCAAATGCATGCATCAAGATATCCAACAAGTAATATTCCAATAATACATCATAATATATATCAATGAAACTCAAAATATGTACCAGTCATGTACCCCAACAGATCAACCTCAATCCTCTATTCACTATAGAAAATACTTAAGCGATCAATATGTACTAGAAGAGTTCCTCGATAGATCAATGACATTTCTAGCTAGCATCGTCATGATATATCTCATAACAAAAGTGCCATAAATTCACTATCATAACCAACATTGTTCTTCAACAAAAAATGCCTCAATCCATACTCATGGATTAGTGCCATGCATCCAAGATAGCCTTTCATTTTATATCATCACCATACATAATCCAATATGTAATCATGAAGACCCGCAACAAACAATGTTAGAACCTGCAACAAACTATGTCATACCCCGCAACACAAAGTTATACCATCACATCAAACTGCAACCCATGTGCATAGCCCTTTTCCCTAGGCTTTACCACATATATGTGGCCTGTTGCACAAACAACTCATGTATGTATGTGACCTATTTAACTTCAGCCTGTGTATGTACATGACTGTTACCACTGTAACCCACATATGCTTCTGAAGATGACACACTTGAGCTTCCCTTAAGGCTTCCATCTTGCTCTAGTTGTTCAATATTCTTCACCCACTTCTGAAGGTGTTCTTGCTTCTCAGAACTTGAGCTCTGATCTTCCATATTTTCAAAAATGTCTCCCTTCCTAACTTCATTCATTCTTCTAGTCATGCTATATGAAGTCCTCATCATGGATTTTCTTCTTGTATTCCAACAATCCTGGGATTTGTGGCCAAATCCACTGCAACTATAACATCTCATGGTGTGACAATGAACAACAATGTGTCCTACTTGATCACATCTCCAACAACTTATGGTTTTATGAAATCTTCCATTATTTCTCCTTGCATAAGATCTGCATTCCAAAGCTTTGTGACCATATTCATTACATGAATAAAATTGACCATGAAAAACAATTTCATACCTTTGCTTTGGTGTCCATCCCCTTTGAGGTGTAAAGATGGCTTCTTGATGTCTTCCTTGCTTTGTTCTTTTGAAATTTTCCTTTCCTCGTGTAGATGGTTGACTTGCAACATTGTCTTCATCCCTTGAGAGTGAGGGACTTATATCATGCTTCTTTGAGGTGCTTGCTTCAACATGTGTATCTTCTCTCTTGTACCCAAGCCCTGATTTATCATTTGGTTATTTTTGACTTTCCAAGATTTCATTAAAGAATGTTGAGCTATTCAACAATTTTTTTGACTTTTCCTCTTTATTTCTAAGATCAACAACTTCGGCTTCTAACTTATGACATGACTCTTACTTTTCATTTACTTTATTCTTCAATAGTTCTTCTACCCTTTTGGCTTCTTCAATTTGGGTCTTGAGATGGACAATAATTTCAAGACTTTTGCTAATCTCATCATCTACCTTCTTATCTTTTTTTTTCATTCTTTAGTCTTGTGATCTCTTCTTCCTTTTATTCTAATTGAGTCTTTTTACTCTCTTCTTGTTCTTTGAGCATTTACTTTAACTTCAAGATGTGCCTTTGACTCTTCTTAAGAAACTTTTTAGTGTTATCAGAAAGATAGTTATAGTCTATATAGTAATGATCAGATTTGTATTCATATAGACCACACTCAACTTTCTTTTGAAGTTCTGATAGTTCTTCTTATATTATTTCCATGGGATAACTAACATCAAACACTACACAAACTATTTCTAGATTTTTTTCTTCACTTGTAGAGAAATAGTCAACATCATCACATTTTGAATTATTGCAATCAAGAGTTTTTGAAGATTCTTTACCTTCATTTGAAATGTCTTCAATATCTTCCTTTTTGCCAACATCATCACATGATTCTTTACCTTCATTTGAAATGTCTTCAAGATCTTCCTTTTTGCCAAAATCATCACATGTAGAAATAATGCAATCAAGAGTTTTTGGAGATTCTTTACCTTTATTTATCTTGATGGAGTTGTCTTCAATATCTTCCTTTTTGCTATAGTATGCCTCTTCTAGATTTAGCCATAGATCCTTGGCGGAAGTGCATTGTACCATTCTCTCTTTGATAGGACTTGAGAGTCCACTAGGAATGGTATTGAGAGACAATGCATCATTCTTCTTTCCTTCCCTTTGAGCTGCAAACTTTGACTTGTTCTTCAAAGAAACTGATCCACCAATGGCTGCCTTCCAAATACCCACTCCCATTTCCTTCAAATGCACTCTCATTTCTATTGTCCAAGTAGAATAGTTTTCCTCTTCAAGGATTGGAACTTCATCATCCATTTGTGTGTCTTTGGATCTCCTCCAAGCTTTTTAAGGCTTATAGTGAATGCCCCACTTTGATACCAATTGTTGGAAACACCGATTATGCTGAGAGGGGGGGTGAACTGTGTAGGGATATTTTCCCCAAAACTTCCCTCTTACACAAAAATCATTAGGTAGCAATCACCATTTAATCATTACTTATTGTTTTCATTTATAATCATTTAAATGTGAACATATATCAGCAATATATCATCAACAAATCATCACCACAAAGACCACAAGATGTATGTACAATTTTCTTTTTATTACGGACTACAATCCTTGGGTTATCAACAACAACTGAATAGAGTACAAATCTACAAGAGCACCAGCTTTATAATGCAAGACTCAACTTACATCCTCAACACCAAATGAGATGAGGCAAAAATCCTCAACAGATATCAATCTGTCAACAGGTATGCAAACTGTCGGTAGTGCAACATGCGTATGTACGTGCCCTACCAGTAATACAACTCACGTATGTATGCAACTAGTCTATACTACAAGTTGCGTATCACATCTGAGTAGTTAGGGTTTTCTCTTCAAGATGAACTCAGATTCTCTACAACCTTTAATCATATTCTCTTCTATCTTTCACTATCCAATCTGACCCATAACGAATCACAACACATCTAATCTCTCCAACAACTTACTCATACTCCTCAACCATACAATATGAATGCTACTCAATCATGTATAAGCAATAAACAAATTATGGCAATCATATCAATCCTGAATCATAAGAGTGTTGCTCACTCTTATCAACCAACAAAAACCACATCACAACAACCATACCAAGAATGCCTTAAGCATTCACTACACAACAAGCAAGAGTATCCACGAAGACAACAATGTAACCATACCAGAGTTTCTATGGCATATATGAGCCCATAGAATGTAGATCTGGAACCTGCTTCAGTCTTCAAGATCCTGACACCAGCTCACACACAAGTCTTCATGACTTCATCCATTGTACGCACCCTGTCCTCATTCATCCTGTGTATGTACGCGCCCTGGCTCACTACAACCCACGTATACATCATAAACTAGGGTTTTTGAACATACGAAACTTTTGCAGTCATGATCTCAGACTTACCGAAACTTTGATGTGTCCATGAGATCCTCCAAACACACTCTCTCTGAATAGATCTTCAATACCTACTCAAGAGATACATTTTTACAAGAGACCCTTTCCTCTTATTTATACTTTCCAAATAGTTTCCTTAGAAGCATCTTCTAGGTCACTTAACCCACTTCTAGGTCACTTAACTCATTTTTAGGTCACTTAATCTATTTCCATAATTAGAAAGTTCTCCATTACTTTATTATTTAAATATTCCTCCTTGACTTTGTCACCTCACTTTATCATTTAAATAATCTTCTTTGATTTTGTCACTTCACTTTATTATTTAAATAATCCTTCTTGACTTTGTCACTTTACTTTATCATTTTTTGTTTCACTTCAATTTATTATTTAAATAACCTTCTTGACTTTGTCAACTTTTATCTTATCATTTAAATAATAATTTCTTCTTTGCAAGCTCTTTTGACTTCTTTGACCTTTTGGGGTTTGCCAACATATGAGGGTCCTCCATCTCGTAAGGCCATAACTTTCAAATCTCGAGGAGTTATGTGACATTCCACATACCAATTTAAATGGTATGACAAGTGCTATCCATATAGGATAGTTTCATTGAAAAATTCACTGATCTTCATCTCATTATTCCACAATCAAGCATGGGTTCTCCAACCATACTTCTAGGATAGCTCAAACGTAAAGCGTCTTTCCGTGAGGGATTTCACCATAAGAGGACCACTTTGGAGTTCATCCATTTTTAATCCTTATTAACCATGATAAGACAATAATGAATCATCTTTACATCAACCCAACTATGAATCATATATCAAAGAAACCACATTGATCCATCTTCATCTTTGCATCATGTATCAATGACAACTCATTGATCCATCTTCATCTATGCATCATATCAATGACAACTCATTGATCCATCTTCATATATGCATCATAACAATGACAATGATTACACTTGACATCTATCCATTCTCATGAAGGATAATACATATTACATTAGTATGCTATGAGTTATAGCAAGGTTTGCCTCACCATTTCTATCTTGCACAGAGGGCCTTTTTCCATTTCTCTATGTAGACTTATCATCCCTTTTTGATGAATCCATAGCTAAAAGTATAGATTTTTCCACATATACATGCCCTATCAACTATACAACAAGTGTATACGCATGCTGCTCCACTACAACCCACGTACATCAGGATTTGTGCCAGAAAATACAAAAATGAAGTTGGGTTTCCATGTCATGACAAGAGGTCTCTGATCCTTGGCCTTCCATATACTAGAAACGTTCTGACTCAGCCCTTCAGTTGCATTTTGAAGGATATAAGAGCACAAATTAGAGCTATAGAAAAAGGAGGAGAGAGCATTCAACTTTGAGAGCAAAGTTACTTTGGAGAAATTACTTCATATTGAGTCCGCATCCCTTTGTCCCTCAAGTTTGAACACAATGTTCAACCCCCAAGCTCTTTCCCTATTGTTGAGAGAACCTCATTGTCTCTCTCCTTTGAGCTTGATTTTGGTGGAGGATTGAAGTGGTGGAGGCCCAATTGGAAGGAACTTGGTTTCTTGGTTTCGAACCATGCCGACACAAAAGTTTGTAATGTTGACACTTCTGTTGATCAATTATTAATAGAAATACTCCTTTCCCGTCCTATTGGTATCATGCAAATATATGATTATTATCCATGGGAATGTTTGTAATGTTTATTAATGGATTACGCTATCTAATGTGCTAACCCCTTTACATTATCATTATATGCTTGATTTTCTTGTTTGTTGAGAACTTATTGCAGGTATAAAGTTTTGGGTCGAAGTGCTAAATGGTGGAACGCCATCAAAGGTTGGATCGAGGTAGGCCTCTTTCTTATCTTGCACATTAGTTTATATAGCATACAATGGAATTGAGTTGATTTTTGCAGTCATACCTGTCTGTTGTGGTTTACCCTTGGCCATAGAGAGTTTTTACTTCGTAACATAAATGGTGACTCCACTAGGGATATATCTTCCTTCTAAGGGTTGAAGTACTTTTTCTTCTTGCATCACTCTTTTTCCTTTTTGTTTCTTGTCGTATCATTGCTTGGCAGATTTTGTTCACTATGAGTTTGAGTTTTTAGGCTGTTTTCCCTTGCCTAGCCTTGTTTTAAAGCCTGTACGCTCCTTTTTCCTTGACAGTCGCGTACACACACATTTTGTCTCTCTGCAAGCTGTGTATATACACACTATTCTTCTGAATAGTCATGCATACCACTTTTCCTTGCTTGTTTGCTTGGTTTAGTGACTGCTGGGTGAGTTTTGATGGTTGCTGAGCCTTCTTAGGTATCTATAGTGGCTGTTGAGCTTCTCTAGAATGACAGGAAGCCCATTGGGAGTTGAATTTATGGGCGTATTATTTCTCATTGTTTTTCATTTTTTGGTTTGTCCTTGAACCCTGAGCTGTTTGCTTGGCTTCTTGGTATTTTGCTTGAGTTATTTCGTTTATACACGGTGGAAATTATATATCATGTTTCTTTTAAGTCCATGCATTTTCTCTTTAATATATTGAAAATACAAAAAAATAGGCATTTTGCATTGGTTAACATTTTTGTCTTTCAACCTTTATCATTAGCTTAGTACATTTAGTGAAAGATTGCATTTTACTTTTGAATTGTAGAGTTGAGATTGAAAATTGCACTATTTTTATTAGCATATCATTCATTGAAATGTTAAAGGTAGACTTTGCATTATATTCATATTTATCTTTTGCAGAGTCATAACATCATGAGTGTCGTTTCCATACCTTATTGAGTAATCACAACCAATAAAATTTACACTTTAAACTAAAATTTATTAGTCACGATTTTATTTCTAGGGTGCACAAACTAGCCTAGGATGTAGTGCCTTGGAATAGGATTTTGTGAGTAAACTTGTTCAAGGAAATTGAATCGACATATGTGTCTAAGACAGGAGTTGAGAAGTCCATTATATAATTGGTAATATCATGAGGCTCCTCTCACACCGGAGTTAATCACGAGGTCGCATGAAGTTAGTTGAAGGGATAACCCCTGGATACTCGCCTAGCGTCAAAGATATTTCTGTGGATTTATTCGTATTTGGGGATCTTGCTAGTACCCATACCTCTATGAGAGGCAGTGCTTTCAAGGTTTCGAGCTTTGCTACCCTGCCCATACAATGATCCAGACTTACGACTGCTCGCATGTGCATCAATTATACGGTGGTTTATTAGTTTCTTGACTTAGGCATATCATAGGTTACTTTCAAGGGTTATTCTGCTTGTATCTTGGTTAAGATAGAGGTCAGACATCACACAAACTTTATGGAGGATTACCTCTCCCGAGGGATTTGACCGACTGGTTTTTAAGCCCACGAGGGCCTCTATAACTGATTCTGTTACCTCCGAACTTTAGCAGGGAGTCTCAAGTCCCTCTTGGACGAGGAATTCCTTCTTTAGCGAGGGAGGCCACTCAACCACTTTAGCGTGTTTTCATGCATATTGGACATTTAAATTTTTGGTATGCTCTTTGACTACTAGTTGACCTCCGGAGTCTATACTAAGTCTTCATTAGCATGGAAAGTGGAGTTCCTTTTGATCCCTCATTTACTGCTACCCCCCCCATGACGTTCATGGGGGAAAATCCATCCTCTTTTTATAATGGTATGCAGAATTATGGTACTCAGTCAATGCCTTGGGTCTCTAATAATTTTTCTCATGGTATGTCTGATATGTCTTCGCACTTTCCCTCCTCTATCTCGCCTCCTTATGCGAATACAAGTTTTGGGTCTGGGGGCATGATGCCTCCTTCTTATCCCTCCTTGTTTGGTGGTAGTCATATCCTTCAAACACCTCTTACGGTAGGAGGTTGGAATATTTCTTCCTACAAATCCACTATGCGAGAAGTAAGTACCCAACTATGCAATCATTCTGCTTACTACACTCCATCTGCTTATCCTTCTTCCGCCATGTCAGTTCCTACGGGCACTTTTCCCATGGCGGACCTCCGTCTGCCCTCTGGTGCTTCATCCGGGGGGAGTTATTTTTGTCATAGGGGCAACCCCCCTCACAAAGTTCCTTCATATGGGGGCAACATATATCCTCACATGAGTAACCCTTGTCATGTCACTTTTTATTTGCAAGCGGCTTCCTCAGTGTCGATGCCCTTACAACCCTTTATGAATCAGTATGGAGGAGGATACTATCCTATTGGATAGGGACATGGTGTAAACCAGGATCCTTCCTGGCCTGCAATTTCTCAGAACCAATATTTCCTTGGACCTTGGTCTTAAATGCCGCAATTCACCAGCACGACAAGTCCACTCATTGCGTGTCATACTGGCATTATATCAACAACCTCTACTAGTCATGTTGAAGATTGGTCGACAACCTCTGTGAGTCATGTTGAAGACCTGCATCCAGCCACTACAAGTCATTCTGGGGGCACAAGTCCATTCACTGCGTATCATACTAGAATTATATCACCAACCTCTAGTAGTCATGTTGGATATTGGTCAACAACCTCTACGAGTCATGTTGAAGACCTGCAACCAGCCACTGCAAGTCATGTTGGAGGCACAAGTCGAGTCATTGCATGTCATACTAGCATTATATCACCAACCTATGCTAGTCATGTTGGATATTGGTCGACAACCTCTACGAGTCATGTTGAAGACCTGCAACCAGCTGCTACAAGTCATGCTGGGGGCACAAGTCCAGTCACTATGTGTCATACTGGAATTATATCACCAACCTCTGCTATTCATGTTGGAGATTGGTCGACAACCTCTTCGAGTCATGTTGAAGACTTGCAACCAACCACTGTAAGTCATGCTGGGGGCACATGTATGGTCATTGCTAGTCACACTACACATCCATCACCAACCTCTGCTAGTCATGTTGGAGATTTGCTACTAGCCTCTGCAAGTCATGATGGGAGCATGCCATCAACCATTGCAATTCAAGCTAGGGGAATTCATATGATTGATAATCTTAGACGTCTCATACATAAGCCTAGATTCCTTTGCAGGATGTGTGAAGGAAGTCACCTTACTCATTTGTGTCCCGTTACTGATGAGATACCAGAAACATGGGGCTCACCTAAGGGCCCTTCGGGTTCTGAGGCATCTATGGTTTCACAACACTCTGTTCCTTCTTTGGTTGATACAACAGTAATGCCGATGCAATATTCAGCTGACACCCCTTTCACTCTAGAGGTTGATGCGTCCTTTGACCTTGTTGTCTCACATCCCGTTCAACCTGTGGTCCTATCGATGAAATATTTGACCAACACCTCTCCTATGTTCGGGGGTGATGCGTCTCTTGAACTTGTTGTCTCGCATCTTGTTCAACCAACGGTCGTGTTGATGCAATCTTTGACCGACAACACTCTTGTTTTTTGGGGTGATGCACCTCTTGACCTTGTTGTATCGCATCCTATTCAACCAATGGTTGAGGAAGTGGTTGTATCGATGCAATATTCGATCGACCCCACTCTTCTCTTAGAGAGTGACAAGTCTAAGGAAGCGATCGTGCCAATGCAATTTTTGGTCGATCCTGCTCTTCTAATTTTGGTTCTATACCTTCTATGCCATGTCCTTAGCATTTCTATTACTTCACCTTCTGAACAAAAGAGAGTTTTACTCTTCCCGAGTTCTCTCCCTCCAAGTCTTAATGAGGTTCCCTTTGATTGGGATGGTCTTGTGGGGTATTCAATGCCTCCACCTATGTCTTTTCCAGGAAGAGACATTATCCGATATAACAAGTAGACGATAACCTCCGTTTTCACTTTGTCCTCCTCAACTTGGAGAGCTTTGGGTCTTCCCAAGCTTGTTCTGGTTCTCCGTAAGATACTAACATTCCACAGAAGATCCACACGGGAGCCTTGGACTCCCCTGTGGCTTGCTTCCTAGAATCTTCAAAACAAGTCTTAGTTAATCTCTTTTCCGCCTCGTCCAAAAAACCAAAAAGATCGCCAAGTGATTTGTCCCTTTCACACTTGTTAAATTGGATTTGAAAGGTCATGAGTTCTAGTTAAGCTCTTTTTTGACTCGTTACCAAAAATAGAAAAGATCGCCGAGTGAACTTGTCTCTTTCACACTCGTAAATTAGATTTGAAAAGACTTCTATTTGGCACAAGTTTTTCCCCTTTTTCACACCAAGTAGACTACAAGACATAAAAAAGGATATTTTTTGGCGTCAAGTTGTGATTGCATCTCATGCCCTCACTTGCAGTATTGAGTCTTTAGCCGGTTCTCGCTTTGCGTTATAAACCGTTGCCTAAGCAGTTTTTCATCCTCAACCAAGCAGAGACTTATTTATATCCTTCAAAATTTGACACCCTATACCTTGGAGGAAACATCACCCTGAGTGTCCATCTCCCACATGCATTTCCTTTCATTAAGCGTAGGTATGTTCCACTGCTGGAACTAGTTTTTCTTACTCGTGACACTCATTTCCTCCTTTGAATCATAGCATTCATTTGTTATGAAAAAACAAAAAAATATGGGTGGGAAGGGAGTACTATATTATAATTGGAAGCAGTCGTGTCTCCTTTGAACATAGCACAAAATTATTGAGTCCTTGTGTCATCATAATTTTGGGTTTTAGCATGGCCTTAGGAAGCTGATCTCGTTACAGAGTTTTATCTACCGACTGGTTACTCTTCCAGTCCCTATAGAGAACGTTACTGATGCATCTAATATTCACATCAGGAGGCATCAATAACGTTCTCTATAGGGACTAGAAGAGTAACCATTCGGTAGAGAAGAATCTGTAACGAGATCAACTTCCTAAGGCCATGCTAAAACCAAAAATTATGATGACTATTGGGATTTGTGCCAGAAAATACAAAAATGGAGTTGGGTTTCCACTTCACGACAAGAGATCTCTGATCTTTGGCCTTCCATATACTGGAAACGTTCTGACTCGACCCTTCAATTTCATTTTCAAGGCTATAAGAACACAATTTTGAGCTATGGAAAACGGAGGAGAAAGCATTCAACTTTGAGAGCAAAGTTACTTTGGAGAAATTACTTCATATTGAGTCTGCATCCCTTTGTCCCTCAAGTTTGAACACAGTGTTCAACCCCCAATCTCTTTCCCTATTGTTGAGAGAACCTCATTTTCTCTCTCCTTTGAGCTTGCTTTTGGTCGAGGATTGAAGTGGTGGAGGCCCAGTTGGAAGGAACTTGGTTTCTTGGTTTTGAACCGTGCCGACACGGAGGTCTGTAATGTTGACACTTCTGTTGATCAATTATAAATATAAATACTCCTTTCCCATCCTATTGGTATCATGCAAATATATGATTATTATCCATGGGCATGTTTGTAATGTTTATTAATGGATTATTCTATCTAATGCGCTAACCCATTTACATTATCACTATATGCTTTCTTTGCTTGTTTGTTGAGAACTTATTACATGTATAATGTTTTGGGATGAAGTGCTCAACGGTGGAACGTCATCAAATGTTGGATCGAGGTAGGCCTCTTTCTTATCTTGCACATTAGGTTATATAGCATACCATGGAATTGAGTTTATTTTTGCAGTCATACCTGTCTGTTGTGGTTTACCCTTGGCCATAGAGAGTTTTTCCGTCGTAACAAAAATGGCGACTCCACTGGGGATAGATCTTCCTTCTAAGGGTTGAAGTACTTTTTCTTCTTGCATCGCTCTTTTTCCTTTGTGTTTCTTTTCATATCATTGCTTGGCAGATTCTGTTCACTTTGAGTCTGAGTTTTCAGCCTATTTTCCCTTGCCTGGCCTTATTTTAAAGCCTGTACGCTCCTTTTTCCTTGACAGTATCATACACACGCATTCTGTCTCTCTACAAGCTGTGTATATATGCACTATTCTCCTGAATAGTCCCTTTACCACTTTTCCTTGCTTGTTTTCTTGGTTTAGTGAGTGTTGGGTGAGATTTGATGGTTGTTGAGCCTTCTTAGGTCTCTGTAGTGCCTGTTGAGCTTCTCTGGATTGACAGGAAGCCCGTTGGGATTTGAATTTATGGGTGTATTATTTCTCATTGTTTTTCATTTTTTGGTTTGTCCTTGATCCCTGGGTTGTTTKCTTGGCTTCTTGGTATTCTGCTTGCGTTATTTCGTTTATACACAATAGAATTTATATATTAGGTTGCTTTTCAATCCATGCATTTTCTCTTTAATATATTGTAAATACAAAAACTAGGAATTTTGCATTGGTTAACRTTTTTGTCTTTGAACCTTTATCATTATCTTAGTACATTTAGCGAAAGATTGCATTTTACTTCTGAATTGCAGAGTTGAGATTGAAAATTGCACTGTTTTTATTAGCATATCATTCATTGAAAAGTTAAAGGTAGACTTTGCATTATATTCATATTTATCTTTTGAAAAGTCATAACATCACGAGTTTCATTTCCATACCCTCTTGAGTAATCACATCCAATAAAATTTACTCTTTAAACTAAAATTGATTAGTCACGATTTTATTTCTAGGGTGCACAAACTAGCCTAGGATTTAGTGCCTCGGAATAGGATTTTGTGAGTAAACTTCTCCAAGGCAATTGAATCGACATATGTGTCTGAGACAAGGAGTTGAGAAGTCCATTATATAATTGGTAATGTCAGGAGGCTCCACTCACACCGGAGTTAATCACAAGGTCGTGCGAAGTTATTTGAAGGGATTACCCCTGGATACTCGCCTAGTGTCATAGATATTTCTGTGGATTTATTCATATTTGGGGATCTTTCTAGTACCCATACCTTTGTGAGAGGCGGTGCTTTCAAGGTTTCGGGCTTTTCTACCCTGCCCATTCGATGATCCAAACTTACGACTGCTCGCCTATGCATCAGTTATACGGCGGTTTATTAGTTGCTTGACTTAGGCATCTCATAGGTTACTTGCATGGGTTATTCTACTTGTATCCTGGTTCAGATAGAGGTCGAACATCACACAACCTTTATGGAGGATTGCTTCTATGGGGGGATCTGATCGACTGGTTGTTAAGACCACGAGGGCCTCTATAACTGATTCTGTTACCTCCAAACTTTAGCAGGGAGTCTCAAGTCCCTCTTGGATGAGAAATTCCTTCTTTAGCGAGGGAGGCCACTCAACCACTTTAGCCCGTTTGCATGCATATTGGCTGTTTGACTTTTTGGTATGCTCTTTGACTACTAGTTGACCTACGGAGTCTATAATAAGTCTTCATTATCATGGACAATGGAGTTCTTTTTGCTCCCTCATTTACTGCTACCCCCCCCATGACGTTCATGGGGAAAAAACATCCTCTTTTTATAATGGTATGTAGAATTATGGTACTCAGTCAATGCCTTGGGTATCTAATCATTTTTCTCATGGTATGTCTGATATGTCTTCGCACTTTCCCTCCTCTATCTCGCCTCCTTATGTGAATACAAGTTTTGGGTCTGGGGGCATGATGCCTCCTTCTTATCCCTCTCTATTTGGTGGGAGTCATATCCTTCAAAAACCTCTTACGGTAGGAGGTTGGAATCTTCCTTCCTACAAATCCACTATGCGATAATTAAGTGCCCAACTATGCAATCATTCTACTTACTACACTCCATCTACTTATCCTTCTTCTACCATGTCGGTTCCTACGAACACTTTTCCCATGGCGGACCTTCATCTGCCCTCTGCTGCTTCGTTAGGGGGGAGTTATTTTTGTTGTAGGGGAAACCCCCCTCACAAAGTTACTTCATCTGGGGGCAACATATATCCTCACATGAGTAACCCTTGTCATGTCACTTTCTCTTCACAAGAAGCTTCCTCAATGTCGATGCCCTTACAACCCTTTATGAATCAATATGGAGGAGGACACTATCCTGTTGGACAGGGATAGGGTGTAAACCAAGATCCTTCATGGCCTGCAATTTCTCAGGACCAATCTTTCCTTGGACCTTGGTCTCAAATGCCTCAATTCACCACTGCCACAAGTCCACTCACTACATGTCATATTGGCATTATATCACCAACCTTTTCTAGTCATGTTGGAGATTGGTTGACAACATCTGCGAGTCATGTTGAAGACCTGCAACCAACCACTGCAAGTCATGCTAGGGGCACAAGTCCAGTCACTACGTGTCATACTGGCATTATATCACCCACCTCTAGTAGTCATGTTGGAGATTGGTCAACAACCTCTACGAGTCATGTTAAATACCTACAACCAGTCGCTGCAAGTCATGCTGGAGGCACAAGTCCAGTCACTGCGTGTCATACTGGCATTATATCACCAACCTCTACTAGTCATGTTGGAGATTAGTCGACAACCTTTGTGAGTCATGTTGAAGACCTGCAAGCAACTGCTGTAAGTCATGCTAGGGGAACAAGTCCAGTCACTGCGTGTCATACTGGCATTTTATCACTAACCTCTGCTAGTCATGTTGGATATTGGTCGACAACCTCTGCGAGTCATGTTGAAGACCTGCAACCAGCCGCTGCAAGTCATGCTAGAGGCACATGTCTGGTCACTACTAGTCATATTGCAAATCCATCACCAACCTCTGCTAGTCATGTTGGAGATTTTCTACTAGCCTCTGCAAGTCATGTTGGGAGGATGTCACCAACCACTGCAAGTCATGCTGGGGGAATTCATATGATTGAGAAGCCTAGACGTCTCAAACGTAAGCCTATATTCCTTTGCAGGATGTGTGAAGGAAGTCACCTTACTCATTTGTGTCCTGTTACTGCTGATATACCAGAAACATGGGGCTCACCTAAGGGCCCTTCGGGTTCAGAGGCATCTATGGTTTCACAACACTTTGTTCTTTCTTTGGTTGATACAACAGTCATGCCGATGCAATATTCAACCCACACCCCTTTCACTTTAGGAGTTGATGCGTCCTTTGACCTTGTTGTCTCACATCCTGTTCAACTTGTGGTCCTGTCGATGCAATATTCGACTGGCACCTCTCCTATGTTCGGGGGTGATGCATCTCTTAACCTTGTTGTCTCGCATCTTGTTCAACCAACGATCGTGTCGATGCAATCTTCGACCGACAACACTCCTATTTTTTGGGTGATGCACCCCTTGACCTTGTTGTTTCACATCCTATTCAACCAATGGTTGAGGAAGTGGTTGTATCGATGCAAAATTTGATCGACCCCACTCTTATCTTGGAGAGTGACAAGTCTAAGGAAGCGGTCCTGCCAATGCAATTTTTGGTCGATCCCACTCTTCTGATTCTAGTTCTATACCTTCTATGCCATGTACTTAGCATTTCTATTACTTCACCTTCTGAACAAAAGAGAGTTTTACTCTTTCCGATTTCTCTCCCTCTAAGTCTTGACGAGGTTCCCTTTGATTGGGATGGTCTTGTGGGGTATTTAATGCCTCCACCTATGTCTTTTCCAGGAAGAGACATTATCCGATATAACACGTAGATGATAACCTCTGTTGGCACTTTGTTCTCCTTGAATTGGAGAGATTTGGGTCTTCCCAAGATTTTAATGGTTCTCTGTAAGATACTGACATTCCCCAGAAGATCCTTACAGGAGCCTTGGACTCCCCCATGGCTTGCCTCCTAGAATATTCAAAACAAGTCTTAGTTAAGCTCTTTTCCGACTCATCTAAAAAACCAAAAAGATCACCAAGTGATATGTCCCTTTCACACTCGTTAAATTGGATTTGAAAGGTCATGAGTCCTAGTTAAGCTCTTTTCCGACTCGTTACCAAAATTAGAAAAGATCACCGAGTGAACTTGTCTCTTTCACACTTGTAAATTGGATTTGAAAAGACGTCTATTTGGCACAAGTTTTTCCCCTTTTCACACCAAGTAGACTACAAGACATAAAAAGGGATATTTTTTGGTGTCAAGTTGTGATTGCATCTCATGCCCTCGCTTGGAGTATTGAGCCTTTAGTCGGTTCTCGCTTTGCATTATAAACTGTTGCCTAAGCAGTTTTGCATCCTCAACCAAGCAGAGCCTTGTTTATATGATTCGTAATTTGACACCCTATACCTAAGAGGAAACATCACCTCGAGTGTCCATCTCCCGCATGCATTTCCTTGCATTAAGGATAGGTACGTTCCACTGCTGGAACTAGTTTTGCTCACTCACGACACTCATTTCCTCCTATGTATCATAGCATTCATTTGTTATGAAAAAAAAAAGATGGGTGGGAAGGGAGTACTATATTATAATTGGAAGCAGTCCTATCTCCTTTGAACATAACACAAAATTATTGAGTCCTTGTGTCATCATAATTTTAGTTTTTAGCATGGCCTTAGGAAGTTGATCTTGTTACAGAGTTTTCTCTACTAACTCGTTACTCTTACAGTCCCTATAGAGAACATTATTGATGCCTCCTGCATCTAATAGTCACATCACGAGGCATCAATAACGTTCTCTATAGGGTCTGGAAGAGTAACCAATCAGTAGAGAAAACTCTGTAACGATATCAACTTCCTAAGGCCATGCTAAAACCCAAAATTATGATGACTATTGGGATTTGTGCCAGAAAATACAAAAATGGAGTTGGGTTTCCACGTCATGACAAGAGATCTCTGATCCTTGGCCTTTCATATACTGGAAATGTTCTGAATTGACCCTTCAGTTTCATTTTGAAGGCTATAAGAGCACAATTTTGTGCTATGGAAAAAGGAGGTGAAAGCATTCAACTTTGAGAGCAAAGTTACTCTGGAGAAATTACTTCATATTGAGTTTGCATCACTTTGTCCCTCAAGTTTGAAAACACTGTTCATCCCCCAAGCTCTTTCCATATTGTTGAGAGAACCTCATTGTCTCTCTCCTTTGAGCTTGCTTTTGGTGGAGGATTAAAGTGGTGGAGGCCCAGTTGGAAGGAACTTGGTTTCTTGGTTTCGAATCGTGCCAACACAAAAGTCTGTAATGTTGACACTTCTGTTGATCAATTATTAATAGAAATACTCCTTTCCCATCCTATTAGTATCATGCAAATATATGATTATTATCCATGGGGATATTTGTAATGTTTATTAATGGATTATGCTATCTAATGCGCTAACCCATTTACATTATCACTATATGATTTCTTTTCTTGTTTGTTGAGAAATTATTTCAGGTATAAAGTTTTGGGTCGAAGTGCTCAACGGTGCAACGTCATCGAACGTTGGATCAAGGTAGGCCTTTTTCTTATCTTGCACATTAGGTTATATAGCATACAATGGAATTGAGTTGATTTTTGCAGTCATACCTGTCTGTTGTGGTTTACCCTTGGCCATAGAGAGTTTTTCCCTCATGACAGAAATGGCGACTCCACTAGGGATAGATCTTCCTTCTAAGGGTTGAAGTACTTTTTCTTCTTGCATCGCTCTTTTTCCTTTGTGTTTCTTGTCGTATCTTTGCTTGGCAGATTCTATTCACTTTGAGTCTGATTTTTCAACCTATTTGCCCTTGCCTGGACTTGTTTTAAAGCCTGTACGCTCCTTTTGCCTTGATAGTCTCATACACATGCATTCTGTCTCTCTGTAAGCTGCGTATATATGCAATATTATCCTGAACAATCCCTTTACCACTTTTCCTTGCTTGTTTGCTTGGTTTAGTGACTGTTGGGTGAGTTTTGATGGTTGTTGAGCCTTCTTAGGTCTCTATAGTGCCTGTTGAGCTTCGCTGGGTTGACAGGAAGCCTGTTGAGAGTTGAATTTATGGGCATAGTCTTTCTCATTGTTTTTCATTTTTTTCTTTGTCCTTGAACCCTGGGCTGTCTGCTTGGCTTCTTGGTATTCTTCTTGATTTATTTCATTTATACACAATATAATTTATATATCAGGTTGCTTTTCAGTCCATGCATTTTCTCTTTAATATATTGAAAATAAAAAAAATAGGCATTTTTCTTTGGTTAACATTTTTGTCTTTGAACCTTTATCATTAGCTTAGTACATTTAGCGAAAGATTGCATTTTAATTCTGAATTGCAGAGTTGAGATTGAAAATTCCACTATTTTTATTATCATATCATTCATTGAAAAGTTAAAGGTAGACTTTGCATTATATTCATATTTGTCTTTTGCAGAGTCATAACATCACCAGTTTCATTTCCATACCCTCTTGAGTATTCACAGGCAATAAAATTTAAGCTTTAAACTAAAATTGACTAGTCACGATTTTATTTCTAGGGTGCACAAACTAGCCTAGGATTTAGTGCCTTGGAATAGGATTTTGTGAGTAAACTTCTCCAAGGAAATTGAATCGACATATGTGTCTGAGACAGGGAGTTGAGAAGTCCATTGTATAATTGGTAATATCAGGAGGCTCCACTCACACTGGAGTTAATCACGAGGTCGCACAAAGTTAGTTGAAGGGATTACCCTTGGATACTCGCCTAGCGTCAGAGATATTTTTGTGGATTTATTCATATTTGGGGATCTTTATAGTACCCATACCTCTATGAGAGGCGATGCTTTCAAGGTTTCGTTCTTTGCTACCCTGCCCATTCAGTGATTCAGACTTACAACTGCTTGCCTATGCATCAGTTATATGGTGGTTTATTAGATGCTTGACTTAGGCATCTCATAGGTTACTTGCAGGGGTTATTCTGCTTGTATCCTGGTTCAGATAGAGGTCGGACATCCCACGACCTTTATGGAGGATTACCTATCTGGGGGGATCTGACCGACTGGTTGTTACCTCCAAAATTTAGCAGGGAGTCTTAAGTCCCTCTTGGACGAGGAATTCCTTGTTTAGCAAGGGAGGCCACTCAACCACTTTAGCCCATTTGCATGCATATTGGTCGTTTGACTTTTTGGTATGCTCTTTTGTTACTAGTTGACCTCTGGAGTCTATACTAAGTATTCATTATTATGTACAATGGATTTCCTTTTGCTCCCTCATTTACTACTACCGCCCCATGACGTTCATGGGGGAAAATCCATCCTCTTTTTATAATGGTATGCAAAATTATGGTACTCAGTCAATGCCTTGGGTCTCTACTCATTTTTCTCATTGTATGTCTGATATGTCTTTGCACTTTCCCTCCTCTATCTCACCTCCTTATGCGAATACAAGTTTTGGGTCTAGGGGCATGATGCCTCCTTCTTATCCCTCTGTGTTTAGTGGGAGTCATATCCTTCAAACACATCTTACGGTAGGAGGTTGGAATCTTCCTTCCTACAAATCAGCTATGTGAGAAGTAAGTGCCCAACTATACAATCATTCTACTTACTACACTCCGTCCACTTATCCTTCTTCTGCCATGTCGGTTCCTAAGAACACTTTTCCCATGGCGGACCTTCGTCTTCCCTTTGGTGCTTCATCCAGGGGGAGTTATTTTTGTAGTAGGGGCAACCCCCCTCACAAAGTTCCTTCATCTGGGGGAAACATATATCCTCACATGAGTAACCCTTGTCACGTCACTTTCTCTTTGCAATTGGCTTCCCCAGTGTCGATGCCCTTACAACCCTTTATGAATCAGTATGGAGGAGGATACTATCCTGTTGCATAGGGACAAGGTGTAAACCAGGATCCTTCATGGCCTACAATTTCTCAAAACCAATATTTCCTTGGAACTTGGTCTCAAATGCTGCAATTCACCACTGCCACAAGTCCACTCACTACGTGTCATACTGACATTATATCACCCACCTCTACTAGTCATGTTGGAGATTGGTCGACAACCTCTGTGATTCATGTTGAAGACCTGAAACCAACTATTGCAAGTCATGCTGGGGGCACAAGTACAGTCACTGCGTGTCATATTGGCATTATATCACCAACCTATGGTAGTCATGTTAGAGATTGGTCGACAACCTCTCCGAGTCATGTTGAAGACCTACAACTAGCCACTGCAAGTCATGCTGGAGACACAAGTCCAGTCACTGCGTGTCATACTGGCATTATATGACCAACCTCTTCTAGTCATGTTGGAGATTGGTCGACAACCTCTACGAGTCATGTTGAAGACCTGCAACCAGCTGCTGCAAGTCATGTTGGGGGCACAAGTCCAGTCACTGCGTGTCATACTGGCATTATATCACCAACCTCTGCTAGTCATGTTGGAGATTGGTCGACAACCTCTTCGAGTCATGTTGAAGACCTGCAACCAACCTCTGTAAGTCATGCTAGGGGCACATGTCTGGTCACTGCTAGTCACACTACACATCCATCACCAAGCTTTGCTAGTCATGTTGGATATTTTCTACTAGCCTCTGCAAGTCATGCTGGGATCATGTCACCAACCACTGCAAGTCATGCTGGGGGAATTAATATGATTGAGAATCCTAGACATCTCAGACATAAGCCTAGATTCCTTTGCAGGATGTGTGAAGGAAGTCACCTTACTCGTTTGTGTCCCATTACTACTGAGATACCATAAACGTGGGGCTCACCTAAGGGCCCTTCGGGTTCTGAGGCATATATGGTTTCACAACACTCCGTTCCTTCTTTGGTTGATACACCAATCATGCCGATGCAATCTTCAGCTGACAACCCTTTCACTTTAGGGGTTGATGTGTCCTTTGATCTTGTTGTATCACATCCCGTTCAACCTGTGGTCATGTTGATGCAATCTTCGACCGACACCTCTCCTATGTTCGGTGGTGATGCGTCTCTTGACCTTGTTGTCTCGCATCTTGTTCAACCAACGATCGTGTCGATGCAATCTTCAACCGAAAACACTCCTGTTTTTTGGGGTGATGCACCTCTTGACCTTGTTGTCTCGCATCCTATTCAGCCAATGGTTGAGGAAGTGGTTGTATCGATGAAGTATTCAATTGGCCCCACTCTTCTCTTGGAAAGTGACAAGTCTAAGGAAGCAGTCGTGCCAATGCAATTTTTGGTCGATCCCGCTCTTCTGATTCTGGTTCTATACCTTCTATGCCATGTACTTAGTATTTCTATTACTTCACCTTCTGAACAAAAGAGAGTTTTACTCTTCCCGAGTTCTCTCCCTCCAATTCTTGAAGAGGTTCCCTTTGATTGGGATGGTCTTGTGGGGTATTCAATGCCTCCACTTATGTCTTTTCCAGGAAGAGACATTATCCGATATAACACGTAGACAATAACCTCCATTAGCACTTTGTCCTCCTCGACTTGGAGAGATTTGGGTCTTCCCAAGCTTGTTTTGGTTCTCGATAAGATACTGACATTCCACAGAAGATCCGCACGGGAGCCTTGAAATCCTCCATGGCTTGCCTCCTAGAATCTTAAAAACAAGTCTTAGTTATGCTCTTTTTCGACTCGTCTAAAAAACCGAAAAGATCGCCAAGTGATTTGTCCCTTTAACACTTGTTAAGTTGGATTTGAAAGGTCATGAGTCCTAGTTTAGCCCTTTTTCGACTCGTTACCAAAAATAGAGAAGATCACTGAGTGAACTTATCTCTTTCACACTCATAAATTGGATTTGAAAAGACGTCTATTTGGCACAAGTTTTTCCCCTTTTTTCACACCAAGTAGACTACAAGACATAAAAAAAGGATATTTTTTGGTGTCAAGTTGTGATTGCATATCATGCCCTCGCTTGCAGTATTGAGCCTTTAGTCGGTTCTCGCTTTGTGTTATAAACCGTTGCCTAAGAAGTTTTGCATCCTCAACCAAGTAGAGCCTTGTTTATATCTTTCACAATTTGACACCCTATACCTTGGAGGAAACATCACCCCGAGTGTCCATCTCCCACATGCATTTCCTTGCAATAAGCATAGGTAGATTCCACTGCTGGAACTAGTTTTGCTTACTCGCGACACTCGTTTCCTCCTCTGTATCATAGCATTCATTTGTTATGAAAAAAAAGAAGAGATGGGCGGGAAAGGAGTACTATATTATAATTGGAAGCAATCATGTCTCCTTTGAACAGAGCAAACAATTATTGAGTCTTTGTTTCATCATAATTTTGAGTTTTAGCATGGCCTTAGGAAGCTAATCTCGTTACAGAGTTTTCTCTACCGACTGGTTACTCTTCCAGTCCCTATAAAGAACGTTATTGATGCCTCCTACATCTAATAGTCACATCAGGAGGCATCAATAACGTTCTCTATAGGGTCTGGAAGAGTAACTAGTCGGTAGAGAAAACTCTGTAATGAGATCAACTTCCTAAGGCCATGCTAAAACCCAAAATTATGATGACTAATGGGATTTGTGCCAGAAAATACAAAAATGGAGTTGGGTTTCCACGTCATGACAAGAGATATTTGATCCTTGGCCTTCCATATAATGGAAATGTTCTGACTCAACCCTTCAGTTTCATTTTGAAGGCTATAAGAGCACAATTTTGAGCTATGGAAAAAGGAGGATAAATCATTCAACTTTGAGAGCAAAGTTACTTTGGAAAAATTACTTCATATTGAGTCTACATCCCTTTGTCCCTCAAGTCTGAACACAATTTTCATCCCCCAAGATCTTTCCCTATTTTTGAGAGAACCTCATTGTCTCTCTCCTTTGAGATTGATTTTGGTGGAGGATTGAAGTGGTGGAGGCCCAGTTGGAAGGAACTTGGTTTCTTGGTTTCAAACCGTGTCGACACGAAAGTCTGTAATGTTGACACTTTTGTTGATTAATTATTAATAGAAACACACCTTTCCCATCCTATTGGTATCATGCAAATATATGATTATTGTCCATGGGCATGTTTGTAATGTTTATTAATGGATTAGGCTATCTAATGCGCTAACCCCTTTACATGATCACTATATGCTTTCTTTGCTTGTTTGTTGAGAACTTATTGCAGGTATAAAGTTTTGGTGGAATTGCTCAACGGTGGAACGCCATCAAACGTTGGATCGAGGTAGGCTTGTTTCTTATCTTGCACATTAGGTTATATAGCATACAATGGAATTGAGTTGATTTTTGCAGTCATACCTGTCTGTTGTGATTTACCCTTAGCCATAGAGAGTTTTTCCCTCGTAACAGAAATGGCGACTCCACCGGGGATAGATATTCCTTCTAAGGGTTGAAGTACTTTTTCTTCTTGCATTTCTCTTTTTCATTTGTGTTTCTTGTCATATCATTGCTTGGGAGATTCTGTTCACTCTGAGTCCGAGTTTTCAAGCTGTTTTCCCTTGCCTAGCCTTGTTTTAAAGCCTGCATGCTCCTTTTGCCTTGACAATATCATACACATGTGTTCTATCTCTCTGCAAGATGCGTATATACACACTATTCTCCTGAACAATCACTTTACCACTTTTCCTTACTTGTTTGCTTGGTTTAGTGATTGCTGGGTGAGTTTTGATGGTTGTTGAGCCTTCTTAGGTCTCTGTAGTGCCTGTTGAGCTTCACTGGATTGTCAGGAAGCCCGTTGGGAGTTGAATTTATGGGTGTAGTATTTCTCATTGTTTTTAATTTTTTGGTTTGTCCTTAAACCCTGGRCTGTTTGCTTGGCTTCTTGGTATTCTGCTTGAGTTATTTCGTTTATACACAATAGAATTTATATATCAGGTTGCTTTTCACTCCATGCATTTTCTCTTTAATATATTGAAAATATAAAAAATAGGCATTTTGCATTGGTTAATTTTTTTGTCTTTGAACCTTTATCATTAGCTTAGTACATTTAGCAAAAGATTGCATTTTACTTCTGAATTGCAAATTTGAGATTGAAAATTGCACTGTTTTTATTATCATATCCTTCATTGAAAAGTTAAAGGTAGACTTTGCATTATATTCATATTTATCTTTTGTAGAGTCATAACATCACAAGTTTCATTTCCATACCCTCTTGAGTAATCATAGCCAATAAAATTTACGCTTTAAACTAAAATTGATTAGTCACGATTTTATTTCTAGGGTGCACAAACTAGCCTAGGATTTAGTGCCTTGGAATAGGATTTTGTGAGTAAAATTCTCCAAGGCAATTGAATCGACACATGTGTCTGAGACAGGGAGTTGAGAAGTCCATTATATAATTGGTAATATCAAGAGGCTCCGCTCACACTAGAGTTAATCACGAGGTCGCGCGAAGTTAGTTGAAGGGATTACCCTTGGATACTCGCCTAGAGTCAGAGATATTTCTGTGGATTTATTTGTATTTGGGGATCTTGCTAGTACCCATACCTCTATGAAAGGCGGTGCTTTCAAGGTTTTGATATTTGCTACCTTGTCCATTTGGTGATCCAGACTTACGACTACTCGCCTATGCATCAATTATATGGTGGTTTATTAGTTTCTTGATTTAGGCATCTCATAGGTTACTTGCAGGGGTTATTCTGCTTGTATCCTGGTTCAGATAGAGGTCAGACATCACAAATCCTTTATGGAGGATTGCCTCTGTGGGGGGATCTCACTGACTGGTTGTTAAGCCCACGAGGGCCTCTATAACTGATTCTATTACCTACAAACTTTAGCAGGGAGTTTCAAGTCCCTCTTGGACGAGGCATACCTTCTTTAGCGAGGGAGGCCACTCGACCACTTTAGCCCGTTTGCATGCATATTGTCTGTTTGAATTTTTGGTATGCTCTTTGAATACTAGTTGACCTTAGGAGTGTATATTGAGTCTTCATTATCATGGATAGTGGAGTTTCGTTTGCTCCCTCATTTACTGCTACCCCCCCCATGACGTTCATGGGGGAAAATCTGTCTGCTTTTTATAATGGTATGTAGAATTATGGTACTTAGTCAATGCCTTGGGTTTCTAATCATTTTTCTCATGGTATGTCTGATATGTCTTCGCACTTTCCCTCCTCTGTCTCACCACCTTATGCGAATACAAGTTTTGGGTCTGGGGGCATGATGCCTCCTTCTTATCCCTCTCTATTTGGTGGGAGCCATATCCTTCAAACACCTCTTACGGTAGGAGGTTGGAATCTTCCTTCCTACGAATCCACTATCCGAGAAGTAAGTGCCCAACTATGCAATCATTCTACTTGCTACACTCCGTCCACTTATCCTTTTTCCGCCATGTCGGTTCCTACGAACACGTTTCCCATGGTGGACCTCTGTATGCCCTTTGGTGTTTCATCCCCGGGGAGTTATTTTTGTCGTAGGGGTAACCCCCCTCACAAAGTTCTTTCATCTGGGGGCAACATATATCCTCACATGAGTAACCCTTTTCATGTCGCTTTCTCTTCGCAAGTGGCTTCGTTAGTGTCGATGCCCTTATAACCCTTTATGAATCGGTATGGAGGAGGAAACTATCCTGTTGGACAGGGACAGGGTGTAAACCAGGATCCTTCTTGGCCTGCAATTTCTCAGAACCAATATTTCCTTGGACCTTGGTCTCAAATGTTGTAATTCACCACCGCCACAAGTCCATTCATTGCGTGTCATACTGGAATTATATCACCAACCTCTGCTAGTCATGTTGGAGATTGATCGAAAACCTCTGCGAGTCATGTTGAAGACCTGTAACCAGCCGCTGCAAGTTATGCTGTGGGAACAAGTCCAGCCACTGCGTGTCATACTGGAATTATATCACCAACCTATGGTAGTTATGTTGGATATTGGTCGACAACCTTTGCGAGTCATGTTGAAGACCTTCAACGAGTCGCTGCAAGTCATGCTGGAGGCACAAGTCCAGTCACTGCATGTCATATTGGCATTATATCACCAACCTCTGCTAGTCATGTTGGAGATTGGTCGACAACCTCTGTGAGTCATGTTGAAGACTTGCAACCAGCTGCTGCAAGTCACGATGGGGGCACAAGTCCAGTCACTGTATGTCATACTGGCATTATATCACCAACCTCTGCTAGTCATGTTGGAGATTGGTCGACAACCTCTGCGAGTCATGTTGAATACCTACAACTAGTCACTGCAAGTCATGCTGGGGTCACATGTATGGTCACTGCTAGTCACACTACACATCCATCACCAACCTCTGTTAGTCATGTTGGGGATCCATCACCAACCTCTATTAGTCATGTTGGAGATTTTCTACTAGCCTCTGCAAGTCATGGTGGGAGCATGTCACCAGCCACTGCAAGTCATGCTAGGGGAATTCATATGATTGAGAAGCCTAGACGTCTCAGACGTAAGCCTAGATTCGTTTGCAGGATGTGTGAAGGAAGTCACGTTACTCGTTTGTGTCCTGTTACTGCTGAGATACCAGAAACGTGGGTCTCACCTAAGGGCCCTTCGGGTTCTGAGGCATCTATTGTTTCACAACACTCTGTTCCTTATTTGGTTGATACAACAGACATGCCGATGCAATATTCGGCTGAAACCCCTTTCCCTTTAGGGGTTGATGCGTCCTTTGACCTTGTTTCCTCACATTCCGTTCAACCTGTGGTCATGTCGATGCAATATTCAACCAACACCTCTCCTATGTTCGGGGGTGATGCATCTCTTGACCTTGTTGTCTCACATATTGTTCAACCAACGGTCATGCCGATGCAATCTTTGACCGAAAACACTCCTGTTTTTTGGGGTGATGCACCTCTTGACCTTATTGTTTCTCATCCTATTCAACCAATGGTTGAGGAAGTGGTTGTATCGATGCAATATTTGATCGACCCCACTCTTCTCTTGGAGAGTGACAAGTCTAAGGAAGCGGTCGTGCCAATGCAATTTTTGGTCGATCCCGCTCTTCTGATTCTGATTCTATACCTTCTATGTCATGTCCTTAGAATTTATATTACTTCACCTTCTGAACAAAAGAGAGTTTTACTCTTCCCAAGTTCTCTCCCTCCAAGTCTTGATGAGGTTCCCTTTGATTGGGATGGTCTTGTGGGGTATTCAATGCCTCCACCTATGTCTTTTCCAATAAGAGACATTATCTGATATAACACGGAGACGATAACCTCCGTTAGCACTTTGTCCTCCTCGACTTGGAGATATTTGGGTATTCCCAAGCTTGTGTTGGTTCTCTGTAAGATACTGACATTCCACATAAGATCCACACGGGAGACTGGGCCTCCCCCATGGCTTGGCTCCTAGAATCTTCAAAACGAGTCTTAGTTAAGCTCTTTTTCGACTCGTCTAAAAAACCAAAAATATCATCGAGTGATTTGTCCCTTTCAAACTCGTTAATTTGGATTTGAAAGGTCATGAGTCCTAGTTAAACTCTTTTCTGACTCGTTACCAAAAATAGAAAAGATCTTCGAGTGAACTTGTCTCTTTAACAATCGTAAATTGGATTTGAAAAGACATTTATTTGGCATAAGTTTTTCCCCTTTTTCACACCAAGTAGACCACAAGACATAAAAAAGGATATTTTTTGGCGTCAAGTTGTGATTGCATCTCATGCCCTTGCTTGTAGTATTGAGTCTTTATCTGGTTCTCGCTTCTCGTTATAAACCATTGCCTAAGCAGTTTTGCATCCTCAACCAAGCAGAGCCTTGTTTATATCCTTCACAATTTGACACCCTATACCCTGGAGGAAACAGCACCCCGAGTGTCCATCTCCCACATGCATTTCCTTGCATTAAGCATAGGTACGTTCAACTGCTGGAACTAGTTTTGTTTACTCGCGACACTCGTTTCCTCCTCTAGATCATAGCATTCATTTGTTATGAAAAAACAAAAAAAGACGGGCAGGAAGGGAGTACTATATTATAATTGGCAGCAGTCGTGTCACCTTTGAAGAGAGCAAAAAATTATTGAGTCCTTGTGTCATCATAATTTTTGGTTTTAGCATGGCCTTAGGAAGCTAATCTCGTTACAAAGTTTTCTCTACCGACTGGTTACTCTTCTAGTCCCTATAGAGAACGTTATTGATGCCTCCTACATCTAATAGTCACATCATTGAGTCTATGCTGTCGGATTCCACCATATGTCTCATTCTCTTGTTCAAAGGAGGTCTCACAACCTGCGTCGACCACTCCTCAGAAATATTGACTTTGCATGTCAGCCATACCCTGAGTTTGTCTTAGAATCACATGATACTATGGTTTCATCATGCACCCTGGTCCTACTTGCATGATCGATAGGTGAACTTGAACCCAACAATCGACATTTCATCATTGGTCATTGATTGGTTGGTTTCCCTTGTGTTCGACGACAAGACATCTATGCACACTTTGGGATTCGTGCAGTGTCTTTGATGCCATTAGCCTTATTGATGATTTCCTTGCCTTTGTCAACAATTATCATCATTGACTGCTATTCAGAGGGTCTTTTTCGTGTACCACTTGCATTTTATACACGTGAAAGATGCAAAGGGCATTGGTTCGTGAACATGTTCTTCGCCCGATCTCCACCAAATCATGAAGCTCCTGCTTTGTTCGTCGTGCTGACTGATGAGAGATTCCTTAATGCTCTCCTTTTAGCAAGTCTCTTTCCATCGACTTCAGCTCATCTATTCTGGATATGGGACCTAGAGTTTTATGAGTAGCTTGAGGCTTGCATTCATTAGTGGCAGGCTCTCTCGCCATTGAAAAGTGGGAATACATCAATGTCTCCTGATCAACAGATTTCTCAAGTGTTCAACACCGAGTCCTTTATTCACACTTATAGGAATGTACTCAGTGCCTTGATACCTACTTTCATTATTGGTAGGCTGTCTCGCGTTTGTTAACGATATACCTCAATGACCGATAATCAAATGATGTCTCATTATGTATGACCTCAACTCCTTTATTCACATGATGTAGACTTGCACCCTTGGTGGATAGTGTAGAATACTTGAAGACACCACTATGTGGCCGCAACTTTCCTAAGATGTTGCTTCCCTTTCATTGGACCAACACCTGTTCAACTTTAGTGATCATGGGAGATAAGATTGTACTTCATGGTATACATATATCTTCAGATTGATTTTTGAGACTGGTTTTCAATGGGCCTTGTTCATGACATATTTTGACATATAACCGCAATTGTATCTACCTATTCATGGCCACAGACACTTATTTGGTATATTTTCCTCATGGATCTGCATTGTATTCTTGGCAGCCATGTATGTAAAGTTAGTACAACATGTAATAAGCAATCAAGTTCGTCCAACTAGTTCTGTACCACTCCACTCCTGGGTTATTCATAATGTATTTCGGCCATCGCAGATACTCCTATGATCTCACACATTAGGGGGCATCTGTTATAACAAGATTTGCCTCACCATTGTTATCTTGCACAGAGGGCCTTTTTCCATTTCCCTATGCAGACTTATTATCCCTTTTTGATGAATCCAGAGATAAAAATATATTTTTTTCCACATATATGCACCGTATCAGCTATACAACAAGCGTATATGCAATTTTCTCCACTACAACTCACGTACATCGATATTTGTGCCAGAAAATACAAAAATGGAGTTGGGTTTCCATTTCACGACAAGAGATCTTTGATCCTTGGCCTTCCATATATTGGAAATGTTCCGAATCATCCCTTCAGTTGCATTTTGAAGGCTATAAGAGCACAATTTCGAGCTATGGAAAAAGGAGGAGAAAGCATTCAACTTTGAGAGAAAAGTTACTCTGGAGAAATTACTTCATATTGACTCTGCATCCCTTTGTCCCTCAAGTCTGAACACAATGTTTAGCCCCCAATATCTTTCCCTATTGTTGAGAGAACCTCATTGTCTCTCTCGTTTGAGCTTGCTTTTGGTGGAGGATTGAAGTGGCGGAGGACCAGTTGGAAGGAACTTGGTTTCTTGGTTTCGAACCGTGCCGACACATAAGTCTGTAATGTTAACACTTTTGTTGATAAATTATTAATAGAAATACTCCTTTCCCGTGCTATTGGTATCATGCAAAAATGTGATTATTATCCATGGGCATGTTTGTAATGTTTATTAATGGATTATGATATCTAATGTGATAACCCCTTTAAATTATCACTATATGCTTTGCTTTGCTTGTTTGTTGAGAACTTATTGTAGGTATAAAGTTTTGGGTTGAAGTGCTCAATGGTGGAACGTCATCTAACATTGGATTGAGGTAGGCATCTTTCTTATCTTGCACATTAGTTTATATAGCATACAATGGAATTGAGTTGATTTTTGCAGTCATACCTGTCTGTTGTGGTTTACCCTTGGCCATAGCGAGTTTTTCCCTCTTAACACTATGACAAGAATTTGTTCATTTGACATCAACCATCAATCAATTAATCAATCCTTTGGTATCAATCAATCCCTTTGTAGAACACCTTTTCTGCTACTTTGTTTAATCGCTCTAATACCAAACTGTAGCACACCTTTTCTGCTAGTAAGGTTTAATCGCTCTTAAAAGAAGACTATAACACCACTTTGTACATAACTAATAAATATGTTATTTAACCCACATGCATTTAAACAATAAACACATTCAACACAGATTATTCATATGAATTACTTCCATAATCAACAAGCAATTAGATTTTCATATTAATCCATATACACATCGAAAAACATGATACATAAGCAGCACAGTCATGCAAAACATGATTAAAGAATAATCAGATACTTATCTTTATCAATGGTAGATTCCACCAACCAAGTGCAGGCCTTCCACGAACCTCCTAGCCTTAGACCACACTGCTCATCAACTCAACAGTGGGTCACCCCCGAGCTGGGACTAAGCTCCACCCCAAGGCAAGGAAATCTAGGCTAGGCTGAGGTTACAGGGAAAACAACACACAACCACAAGGAAGGGATTATCTCCAAGGAACCTCCCACGATCACTGCCCACAGACCCTCATTCCCACATGCCTGTTCCACCCCAGGAGTATACACATTCTGTGTCACCTGGACAGTCCTTTGGCTGCTAATCTCCCTTGCCTTGGGTTATAGGAACATGCCAGACCGAAAGTCTCCGAGCTCTGTGGAAGCTACAGGGTTCCTTCCAGGAGTCCTCTCCTTCCTTCGCGCACTCTCTCACCTGGAGAGAATCGCTCACAGGACAAAAAACTGTTCTTCCAACCTTAATCACCTCTCTCACCTAGAGAGAGCGTTGCACCACTGGCCAACAAGACCTCACGCATTCAAGCACTGTGTGGTCACAACAACTCACGGAGAAAACAAACACGAGCTTCCCAACAAGTTCAACAATGGCTGGTCACTTCTATTTCCCAATCCGCCAGCATAGAATAGACTCATTCTCTGGTTGTCAGGGATGCGTGACAAACAATCCACGCAGGGTCAACACAGGTTCGAACTGTTCAGTCAGGGGTTGTACCGGCTATCTCAGAAGTCAACCTCATAACAAAATTAACATGACATTCTACTATGTCGATGTGTGCATTCAGAAGCTAAACAGATTTGAATTAACACATGCCTATAGCCTTTACCACATCCGGTAGTATGCATTCAAATAATATAATCATGTGATTTAATAACATAGCTATGGCTGAGGAAATTCTTACCATAATTTCCTTTCAACAATTATGCAAAAGAGTGATAAAACTCATACCTGCATGACTGCCATTAGAATTATACTACCTGAATATCTGATAGTAGTAGAAGATTTCATGCTTCTTTTATCAGACTTATAACCAACTCTTCAGCTCTCTGTTGCTTCCTTCACGAGGTAGAAAAATTACCAATAACACTTGCGACATGCCAACATTCTTTCCTTGGGCTGGCCAATCAAGCCATAACATACTTACTGCCACAAATTGCAACAAACTTCTTTCTCCCTATGACCCTTTTCTTGCGGATCCCAGAAGCATTCAATTCTTCTAGGATTCCTACAAGTGTCTCCTACATGGCCACTGGCTATGACCACGTGCCTATCCAAAAGGTGTTTCAGGATTTCACGTATCGGGTGTTTCGATATGAGTCACCCTCGACTCTCTCTATCCACGAAATCCGAAACAAGAGTCTAGCGTGTCCTAGCTCTTCCTTTAACTTCCACCGGTGTGACCTCTAGCGAAATTTGAGGATTATCTCTCCTCCTTTCTCCCGAGGTCCGAACTCCCGAACCCCTGTTGCCTCAGATCAAAGATCCACAGCTTTCCGGGTTCGATGGTCTTGGTCAATTCCTCTCGAATCGACAATTCGCGTTTCGGGGTTTCGAAAATTAGTTTCCCTTACTTTTCTTCCGGTCTCTAGTTTTCCGAAATCTACGTGAGTCAGATCCAACAAATCAAAGCTCCTCGTAATCCAACGGTGTGGATCCTTTTTTCGTGAATCGGGACTTCACGGTTCACAAAATTAGAAAGCAGTTCTCTTCCCTCTTTCAACTTCCGTCTTCATGAAATTCAAGTGTGTC
>SNQJ01S0000147.1:24899-40830 GCA_010110895.2 Picea sitchensis
ATAAGGCTGGCTCGTGATGAGACCCCCTTTTCCTTGGCCATGCAACCAAAGGTCACTGCCCTGGCATGGTAACCAGATAATGGCAATGTCATACTGCTAGGTACCTATGAACATAATGGGTTGGCTCATGATGAGACCCCCCAGAGACCCCCCATCCTCTTGGCTAGGTCTTGTTTTTTTTTGTTATTTTTCTTTGGGTCCCTCTTATTTCTTATCGAGAGTCTTTTTATTGCCTTCTCGGGGATCCTTGGATGAGACATCTCTAGGTTTTATTTTCTATGGCTTTTATCTTTTACCAGCTGCTTTTACCCCCAGGTCCTTTAGCCCCTTCTTCCCACAGGATAAAGTGTAACCCCACAAATAGGTCATCCTAATTTCTGGACTAGGGGAATGGGATAGATGGATGGGAGATAAGATGTAAAATTATAATATGGTGGGAGCGTATGATGGCTCTTCAAAATCCCCCCTGGTGGCTAACCAAAACCTATGAATACAAGCTTGCTAGGGCACCCCGTTAATTCCCCCAACCATGGTCAATTAGGTTAGTGTAAGATCCAAGAAGTTTTCATAAATGAAAGGAATTTGATGCATATATCTAAAAGTTATAATGATNGATCAAACATGAAATATACCATGATACCTGGACCAATTACCTCACAGAGCAAGAGTCTTCTCTGATACAAGTCCAAGTTGAAGGTGATGGATGTTGCTGCTGCTGACAGGACAAGTCTGCTGAAGGAGAAGAAAGATGGGCCTTCTAGGGCTATGCTCAGGTCAATCCTTCTCTCGGTACTCCATGTCTAGGACCTATGGGCCTCAAGACATGATCTCCTAGTTATCCCTAGAAATCAGGGATAACAGTGCTAACTCCAAAGATGGAATGGACATAGGTTAACAAGGAGGAACAATGAAGTTACCAGAAATTGGCACCCCACCACTCGAACTTTCAATCAGTACTGAGATTCCATCTACTCCCTCATATGGAGTGAAAAGGCAACAAATCATTGAATCGAGATAGGAGGACCAACTAACAGAGTATCCAAGAAACTCCCCTGCCAAGGAGACGAGAGGGGCCATCCATGAAACATAACAAGAACCTACATGAGAAGATACCATGGAGCATATCTACACAGCAGGAAGCCTGGGAAATAATTTGTCCTGGGGAGATCAGCAAATTTCAGAGTCTGTAGCTAAAGTCGTCGACGTTCAGGCCATTTCTTATGACAGGAAGAGAAAATTCATGATGAAAATAATAGTCAAGAAAATAAAAAACACATTGGATAGATCTATGTTCATAACCATAAAAGAAACATTATTTGACACGGAGCATGATAAGATGACCAAACTCATTGGAGCAGGAATGGCCATAATGGATGCCACACTTGACAGAGAAAAGAAGGATGAAGAGGAGGAATCTTCCATGAGAAAATAATTGGAACATCTTTGTCATCAGGCTGAGTACTACCATACTTCAACAAAAGCGGTAGTACTCCTGAAGAGTGATTTCTGAGAAACGTATCCATAATTCACAAGAGAAAGGAATATCTTCACTACTCGAGTAGTCAATATTCAAGAAGATACTTTAATGGGCATGGAAACCTGCAAAGAGATGCATCAGTGGTTTGAAAAGGAACATCATGCCTTAGAACGAATCGACTACATCAATGAAATACATAAGGGTTGTGATTTAGAGGAGAATGGTATCCGAGTGTTTATGGATAGTAGAATCACTCGAATATGAAAGGTACTCGAACAATGGGTGTCCATGGTCCAATATCCTCGTGAAATAATGCAAGAAAGGTGGGAAGTGTTAGAACATGCATAATTTTGAGATTTTGATCTTTATATATTTTATCTCTTAAAAATCAATTTTACCCAAAAAAGAAAATAACCTAGAAAGCAGCCTTTTAAAATTAAAATAAATCCATTGGTTGTTATTCAATAATGTGCTTATGGTATCTATAATTAGTGAGCAACTCTAATTTGATCGAACGATCCTAATGATCTCTAAATTTTTTAAGCCTCCTAAGTTTTAAAACAAAGCCTTTAACAATCACTTTTCAGCTTTGCGCTTCGGGTATTCCAGCAAACTTAAACAACGAAAATCCAGAAACTCCAAAGTCCCAAAGATAGCCACTCATTAGTTTTCCTAAAGGACTTACATACACAATTCATAGCACACGTTTCCTTTAAAAATATTTTCATGGATTGACACGTGGCATGGCACTTACTTTTGACTTTTATGTCGGATGATTCACACGTTTTCAAGTAACACATGGCACCTCTCTTTCCTCGACACATAATCAGAATGACATCATCCCTGCCACGTCACTCTGAGAGATTTCTCTTCGAGAGTTTTTTATTTCATAATCCCTAGATTATCAAAGAATCAAAGTAAAGTGATTACAAAAAGTAAAAGGGGTTTCCAAGTAAATAATAAAACGGTTAACAACTTTAATTAGTCACGATTAAGTGTTAATTAATCACTTCATGGTTTCAGATTTCAGAATTTCCCTTGTGCTATATTCAAAACCTCCAAAGTCCGAACTTTAGAAATACTTAAAGTTAATATAACTTTTTAAACATGATTAATTAATACATAAAAGTGATTACTCGGAGATTAAATCCTCCGCGAATTCAGACTTCGAGAGATTTCCACCCTTTCACATACAAAACTTTTGAACTCAAACCGTCGAAGTATTAATGACATTTATTATTGTTTAAGGTTAATGATTTCAAATAAATATTGTGAATCACTAGGTAATGAATTCCATTAAGTTTAATAAATTCTTTGTGAGTAAAGCTATATGAAGATCAATAGACGTTTTGAATACAAAACTTTGAATTTCAAAATCATTTTTACCATTTGCAATTAGCATTTTTTTATTGATTATAGAGATTACAGACTCCTCTTGTCACAGGTAGGCTAATTCTGTTTCCTAGAGGATTATGGCGCCACGAAAAGCTACAATGAAGCTCAATGCATCAAGTGATGATTCAAATCCAAATGCATGTGTTCTATCAAACAAGACTACGCGAGTTGCGGACACCATTAAAACTTGGAAACAAGTTTTTGATGTGTTAGAGCATGAAATCATTAACTGTCTAGACGACTATGTCAAAGAAGATAGCAAGTCCTTTATAGCTAAGATTTTGTTGATTAAGGTTGGTTGTCATTGATGTTAACCCTTGAAGAAAGCCCCGTAGCACAAAGGTTTAGGTAATGGAACCGATATTGGTTGATGTAAAAATGACTCATTATTGTTTTTTCATGGTTGATAAGAAGTAAATATGGATGAACTCCAAAGTGGTCCCCTTATGGTGAAAGCCCTCACGGGAAGACGCTTTGTGGAGTAAGAGAACCCATGCTTAATTGTGGAATNGTTAGGCTCAGCCAAGGCGTCCTGGATGAAAACGTCCTTCTTCTTCTTTCGTGCAAAGGTTCGATCAATCACTGTCCTGTCTCTGCCCCTGATGAGGTCCCAACAACCATCTGATGGGCTCTTCAGCCCCATGGAGGTCCGAACTAATCATCTCCCCATGTGTACCGGTCTACTTGGTACCTGTCTGTCGGGCATGGTCCTGCACATCAAAAACTTCGCCCTCCATTGGCTCATTAGTCCTAGGGATCATAGCAATGTCAATCATATTTCATCATCAATTTTATCAAATGCATGCATAAAACTCCTAGCACATCATCCAATAGCTCAAAGACATTACAATGACCTACTATACAACGCTGAAGAAAAAGACAAAATGCCCTATTGGGCCAGCATCCATAAGAAAAGGAAAGTTTCCAGAGGATATCATCCAAGCCATGTAACACGAGGTGGTGTGGTCAAAGGATGTCCAGACATAGTGAAAGACAGGGGTGATATTCTCCGTGGGTGCCTTTGTAGGAGGCGAGTTGTACCTGTCATGGATGCAATTCTTTCCAAGCCCTTCATTGCCTTTATTCTTTCTTTTCTTTATTACCTTTTCTTTCTTTTTATTTCAAGGTCTAACTAGAGGACACTGCCTTGGCGTGGTGACCAGAGCTGACAGTGTTACCCACAAGTACTTTCACAGAGATGATAAGGCTGGCTCGTGATGAGACCCCCTTTCCCTTGGTCGTGCAACCAAAGGTCACTGCCCTGGCGTGGTAACTAGATAATGGCAATGTCATATTGCTAGGTACCCATGAACATAATGGGCTGGCTCGTGATGAGATCCCCCATCCTCTTGGCTAGGTCTTGTTTTATCATTTTCTTCGGGTCCCTCTTGTTTCTTGTTGAGAGGCTTTTTATTGCCTTCTCGGGGATCCTTGGGCGAGGCATCTCTAGGTTTTGTTTTTTATGGCTTTTATCTCTTACCAGCTGCTTTTACCCCCTGGGCCTTTAGCCCCTTCTTCCCACAAGATAAGGTGTAACCCCACAAACAGGTTATCCTAATGTCCGGACTAGGGGAATGGGATAGATGAGTGGGAGATAAGATGTAAGAGTGATGATATGATGGGAGCGGATGATGGCCCTTCAAAATCCCCCCTGGTGGCTAACCAAAACCTATGGGTACAAGCTTGCTAGGGTACCCTGTCAATCCCCCCAACCATGATCAAGTGGGTTAATGTAAGATCCAAGCAGTCGTCAGAAATGAAAGAAATTTGATGCATATATCTGACGGTTAGAATGATCAAATATGACACATACCATGATACCTGGACCAATTACCTCATGGAGCAAGAGTCTTCTCCGATACAAGTCCAAGCCGAAGGTGATGGATGCTGCTGCTGCTGACAGGACAAGTCTGATGAAGAAGAAGAAAGATGGGCCCTCCAGGGCCATGCTCAGGTCAATCCTGCTCTCGGTACTCCATGTCTAGGTCCTGTGGGCCTCGAGACATGATCTCCTAGTTATCCCTAGAAATCGGGGATAACAAGGCCAACATGGCTTCGTGATACTTTGCAGGATGCAGAAGGACATGCAACTCCCCGTGGTACTTTTAGGGAGAGCAAGAGACCTAAAAGGTTCTCAAGTTATATGGCATTGATGAGCCACATCATTGATTCAAAACCTTCTAGTTATGAGGAAGCAGCTGACCAACAGGTCTAGAAATATGCCATGATGGAGGAGTTTCAGTCCATCATGAAGAATGATGTGTGGGAGGTCGTTCTGAGACCAGAAGGGAAGTCGGTAGTAACTTCCAAGTGGATTTATAAAATCAAGCATGCAACAAATGGCAGCATCGAAAAGTACAAAGCCAGGTTTGTGGCAAGAGGTTTCTCCTAGAAAGAGGGAGTGGATTATGAAGAGACATTCGCTCCAGTCACCAGGTACACTTCCCTCATGACCATTATTTCTCTTGCTTCAATTATGGGTTGGAAATTACATCAAATGGATGTAAAGATCGCGTTCCTCAATGGTGTGATTGAGGAAGAAGTGTACATAGAGCAACCTTAAGGTTTTGTGATACATGGGAAGGAATCCCATGTCTGCAGATTAAAGAAGGCGTTGTATGGACTCAAGCATGGACCTAGAGCATGGTACTCTCGGATTGATGGATACTTGATGAGCTTGGGGTTCACCAAGAGTGATGCAGATCCCAACCTTTACTACAAGGTTGTTGATGGCGATCCCTTGATCTTGCTGCTATATGTTGATGATCTGTTCCTCACGGGAGCAGAATGGCTCATTATCAGGTGTAAGAGTGAGTTGGCCTCATAATTAGAGATGAAGGATCTTGGCTTAATGCACTATTTCTTGGGATTAGAGGTATGGCAGAGACCAGGCGAGATTTTCCTTGGACAAGGAAAATATATAGTTGAGATTTTGCGCAGATTCAGTAAGATGGACTGCAAGTCCATGGCTACACCTATGGAGACAAATTTGAAGAAGTTGAGTTATTCTACTTCAAATTCAGATTTTGTGGATCCCACTATGTACAAGCAGTTGATTGGATCTTTGATGTACCTGGTTAACACTAGGCTGGATATTTGCTTTGCAGTAAACACCTTGAGCCAGTTTATGGTAGAGCTAAGACACTACCATTGGGTATCAAGATGAAAGAACTAGGTATCATATCCCTATGTTGGATGGGGGGGGTGACTGACTCAAAGCAGAAGGCTCAATGATAAGAGGAGTAGACAAAACATAAGATGACTCAACACTCTCCTATGTCTCCTCAAACTACCCATCCAAAAGGCTCAATGCTTCAGGAATGATGACAAATGGAACCCCCATCCAGGCTCACTCTAATGACAGACACAAAGGCTCGACATGCGTACGATAGACATTCAAATTTTGACCCAGGAAAAACACTAGTGGACAACCATTTATTCATGAAAGGAAAAACACACAAGACACGACCACATGTTGATATAAGTAGGCAAAAAATCAGCGACACTTATGCAAAGACTGAAGTAGATAACCGAAGGGAAAAGACATTGTAAGAAAAATGTAGATTGCTGTCTTAAAACTGTAAAAAATCAGCAAGAAGGAAATACTGAAATGACAATGCGGAAAGGAAAAACAACTACCCTAGACCCAAAATTTTTACCTCAAAGCTGCCATGATTAAATTATCATACTCAAAGGACCAATGTAGCCATGCAGCCAAATATCAGTCTGACGAGAGAGGTGAACAAAGTCAACCTTCCAGGGGGACCAACCATGAAATCTCATATAACCCAAAGCTACCTTGATGTATTTGCTAGTGAAGGCATAGCTGAAGGCTGCTAGTTGATTGTAGGATGTTGGTTGGGATTTAGAACATGGTATTTCAACAGTAAGAAGTGTGAATGTATGAGAGCCAAAACTATTAGAATCTATCTGCTGAAATACCTCCATCATAGTGAGCTCGACCGAGTCATGATGAACTTTGATATCCAAGCTCTGATGAATCTCAGGACCTTGAAAAACAAGATCTGGTTGCTGGACTGTAGGTAGAGTGTAAGGGACATCATCCTCTGGTTGAACCAAAAGTGGCTCCTCCTGCTGTAATGGTATTTGATCAAGTGGTTCTTGAACCATTGTTGTGATAGGAAAGGATGAAGCCTCTACTAGGTGGGCACAAATGAAATCCTTTGTTCACTAACCTCTACGTGGTTTACATGTGGTTCCTCCTCTTGAAATTTTTCATCTTCACTAATGGGAGGAACCAATGAACACTCTTGAGTATTCAAATCTTCACCTTCATCTTCTTTGAACTCTGCTCGTGACTCAAATGGTGCAGCTATTGGTTCTGGATCATCTAAGCTTGGATCATCGTCCACCTGTTCTTCTCTTGAAATTTGACAACATGACAGGTTCTCTTCTATAGTTGCCAATTTTTCCTGCAAGGTGTGGACTATCGGAAGGAGAGGAGCTGGTATGTCTCTATTGTAGCGTTCCTCTATCATATCAAAAAGTCCCCGTAGTCTTTGGGCAATTGTAACAGAAGAAGATGCATTATTTCCATCATAGTTTTCTAGAATAGCTAACATTCCTTGCAACTCTTGGGAAGTCATAAGGATTTCCTGCTCAACCACTGATAGAACATGGATCGAGGAAAACTCATAGGCTGCAATGTTGTCTTGTTTATCTGACCATCTCTCAATGAACTTCCCTTGGAATGAATCCCATCCATTAATTGAGGCATCTGGAAGAGATTTGTACCATGCTCGTGCCTCCTCCTCGAGGGTCGACACAAGCATCCTCATCACCACATCCTCATGTTCCACCTCAAAATCGCTCATCACTTGTAAAAATTTATCTAAGTGCTCCTCAACTGAGTCTCCCAACCACCTTGCAAACAAAGGTATGTGTTTAAGCTTACAAGGGAGTTGATTGCGCCACACTTGGCAAGCCTACAACCGATACAATGACTAATTTGCTCAGAGAAGAGCCACTAGACTAGAGAAGAAGAGAGAGGAGAATGAGAAAGACACTATGCTGCTGCTGCAATGAACCGGCCAATAACCAATGAAAACCATCCAATATATAGGAGAGGAGTGTGAATAAAATAGGAGTTAATGCGCATGAGGGAATAAGTGTGAGTGAGAAATTTAGGAATTAATGCGCATGAGGGAATGGAAAGAGAGTTAACTCATGTGAAAAATAGGAGAGTTAACACATGGGGGAATAAATTAGGAATTAAACGCATGTTTAAATGCTAAATTTGGCCAAGTAATGAGTGAGTTTTAGCCAAGGGGAAATTTGTCCTATTTTTTAGGGATTTTCCTAAATTTTAAGAAATTTGCGTTTAAAAGCAAATTAAGAGGAATTTGAGGAAATTAATGCATGGAAAGTGAAGATATGTTGAGTGAGGAAAAGTTAGAGAGAAAATTAATCCTTGATTGGAGAATTTCGTCCTATTTTTTAGGGGTTCCCTATTTTTTAGGAAATTGCGATTTAAATCAAGTGAAGGGAAATTTTATGGAGTTGATGCATGGCAAGTGGAGAGGTGATTATACAGAGGAATATATGGCTAAATTTAGGCCCAGTTATGCGACTCCCTTATCTCAATTAATTAATTTATTATATGCTCAAGTCTTGGGAAAATGCGCCCTATGCTAGGCGGATGCCATATCACTCTGTAGATTGCCATATGTCGACTTGTGAGGGTGCCACTTGGCACATCATGGATGATGATCGTACCTGCTAAATATAGAACTTTCTAAAAATAGAATCCAACTCCTAAATTTTAGGAAACTATCCACATCATCTAGGAAGACTAGGTGAACGCTGCCACATGTCACTGTCTAAAAATAGACACTGCTAAACATATAAAGTTGTCCGAATGCCTTTGACTTTATACTCATTGAACTCATTTTTCCGTAAGGGATCCAAATCTGCAATCGGAATTGACATACAAGCCCTGGTGCTCAACCTGCTAAAAATAGTAAACTGTGCCAAATCATCCCGAAAAAGATCCAAAAGACTGAGAATGTCGCAAGGATCCACAATATGTGCTCGGAATCTGAATCTGGGGTCTGGAGCTCAAACTACTAAAAATAGAAAGTTCCTGCATGTTGCTCGGAAAAGTGCTATCGGGCCTAGAATCATGCAAGGACTCTCCCTGTATGCTCAGAACTGCTCCAAACTGTCAAGAGACCCACTCAAACCGTGTCTCTTAAAAAGTAGCAATGCCTGCTGTTTGTAGACATCTCTCTCAAAATGCATGGGAAACCAAGCCAACTCTAACTTCTAACCAAACGATCATGTACCGATCATATACCTGCCTTTGATGGGAACCAACCTCTTCTAACCACAAGCGCTAAACTTTGAGAGAATCTCAGAATGCCGGCCAAAATAGTGCATGCTGGCTCTTAACCCTTTAGATTTTCAAGGGTAAAAATCTAGGGGTTAACAGTCCCTAATGTGCTAGCACCTTAGAGTTTAAGCCCTACCTCTTAGACTTTGCTAGCTTCATCTTCAAAACTTATTGCATTGCTGTTGTAAAGACTGCATAGCCCTCAAAGGCACTAATCTTCAAACTCTCTTATGGTGAAAGTGATCAACAAACTCTTCATTTTAATTCTCTCAAACTTCCTACTAACTTTGCTAACCCTAACTTAAGCTAATTGACTAATAAGCTTGCTGCTGTTGGAAAAGTTTGCTACAGCCATCTTAACATAGTCTAACTTGCTGCATACATTGCTCTAATTGTGGTATAACACATACCCAAAAATTGCATCTAACAATTGGATAATGTTCTACCGAGTTAATGCTAAGTTTTCATGGTTAATTGTTGCAATTCTGAAGTGTAATCATTGCTGCTGTTATAATTATTTCATTGCTGTTGTACTACTGTTAATTGCTGCAATTTTATAACAGCCATAGCAAATTTCATTGTCTAGTGTCTTAAGGAGGTATTATTTGCATGCTTGTACTTGGAAATCATTATTTATATGCTATAAGTGTTCTTGTTCTGGGAAGGTACTCAAACCATCTTATTACCTCTTATTTCTCCTTGACCTAGACCTTGACTTAGGTGATCAAGAGAGGGGGCGGTAGGCTTGGCTAACAAACTTGCTACTTTGATCCCTTGAGGTCAATAGGGAAGCCTCCCCTGTGGTGGACCTCCATTACTAAAACGAGGGGATTTCTTACTAAGGTGACAGTGGTAGGATTTCCTATAGTTACGGAGATTTGGGGACTTGCGTTGGGGCTTTGCACAAGTACAAATCCTGCGATAAAAAATACCAATTGTTAACATAACATCCACAAACTTCTTAGTGGACGTTCTAAGCCTTCTCTTAGCATTACTTGAAGATTCTCCAGTCTCAAATATGGTGATTGTCTTCCATCTGTCTGTCAACCTTTCCATTTACTTTGATCACGTCGACAATAGTAACAACGTCTCTGTTGACTTTGACAACTGCTTTGTCAACTTCTTCCTCAGGCTTTCACAAAACACCACTTCTGTTTTTTAAAATGCCGAATTAGTTTCAGGATTGTACAACATCAGCCCTTTAAGGTCTTTATTGTATCCCCAAAAGATACACCTTTGACTCTTCACATCCAGCTTTGTTCTCTTCACCTTCATTGTCAATTCATTGGCATCACAATCAAACACCCTTAAGTGAAACTGATGACTTCTTTCCACTCCATGCTTCCTGGTTTCACAATCTATTACTTAGATTGCCTTTGTTTGTTACATAGATTGTTTCTTCTCACATGTTTATCTCAATATGTACGTATTAATTATCTCTTCTGATCAGTTTGTATATATGTTTTTCAAGGTATCAAGTCATTATTTTCTTGCTACTATCAGAGATTCAGAGCCTTGTTCTTTACATAATATCAGAGCATTTGTTCCAAGTTCCAACATAATATTGTAGCAGCTTGAGTCTTTGAGCCTGGGATTTTTATGCGAATATTTTTTACTTTGGAGGATACCTTTTTTCCTCTTATTGAAATTAATTCTTTTGTTTCTTTGGTGAAATATGGGAAATATTTAGGAGCCAGCAGAGGCAAAGAAAAAGAAGAAGAAAAAAAAGAAATCTGGAATGCGTGAGGAAGAGTCTTCAGGTTCAGCGTCTTTAAATGGCACACATGAAGCAGCCTCTACTGTAGGGGTCATGGAAGATGATAGTGTGAAAGAGGGAAAAAGGGACAATGGAACCTTGGATGGGTCCTCAGGTTACAACTTATTTCCTATCTCACACATTTTTCCTGTTTGTTGTTCTATCAGGAATGTATGGCAGTTTAGTTCCTTCTTCTTTTACAATGTTGTAATATTCTGCAAGACTGGTGTGTGAACTGTGCATAATTTGCTAGTTTTGCTACTGTTTGCATTTAGAAATCCATCATTAAATGTTTTGATTCTTGAACCTGTTCTGACATCCGGGTCTGGTATTTCCCTTGGTTCCTTTCCTTGAATGTTGCCATAAATGAGTCTGAAAGAGGGGAAAAGGGACTGGTTATTTCATTGTCCTGTTTGTTGTTCTATCAGGAATGTATGGCGGTTTAGTTCCTTCTTCTTTTACAATGTTGTAATATTCTGCAAGACTGGTGTGTGAACTGTGCATAATTTGCTAGTTTTGCTACTGTTTGCATTTAGAAATCCATCATTAAATGTTTTGATTCTTGAACCTGTTCTGACATCCAGGTCTGGTATTTCCCTTGATTCCTTTCCTCGTTTTTCTGCAATAACACAGCAGCCATACTTGAATCAGAAGCGAAAGAGAAAATTTGAAAATCTTTAGCATAATCAGGACTAATAAGGACAGGTGAGTGACACAAAGCCTGTTTAATGTCATTGAAAGCCTTCTTGGCTTCGTCACTCCACTTGAGGTCATGATCTTTCTTCAGCATATCAGATGTGGGCTTGGCTATCTCTGCAAAGTTGGGCAGAAAACGCCTCACAAAGTTGATCCTACTGAAGAATGATTGGATGCCCTTCCGGCTAGATGGGAGTGGGATCTCCATGATACCTTTGACCCTTTCAGGGTCTATCCTTACTCCCTCCTTTGATACAATGTTCCCGAGCAGCTTTCCCTCAAATACCTTAAGAATCGACTTCTTCGGGTTAAGAGAGATACGAAGAGACTTGCACCTGTCAAAAACTTTTCTCAAATGATTAATATGGTCATTTCTATTCTTTGAATAAACAGTCAAGTCATCCTGATATACCACTATGAATTTAAACAAATAATCCGAAAAAGCATAATCCATAGCATGTTGGAAAGTTGCACCGGCATTCATCAATCCGAAAGGTATATGGATATATGAATAAGTTCCCCAAGGAGTAATGAAAGCTGTCTTATACCTGTCTTGCTTGTCCACCAATACCTGATTGTAACTGGAGAAACCATCCAACATAGACATCATACCTGATCCAGTCATTGCTTGAAGGATGTGTTCCATGCTAGGCAAGGGGTAGTTATCTTTGAGACACACACGGTTCAAATTTTTGAAATCAATACAGATGCGAATCACACCTCATTTCTTCCTTACCGACAGACAATTGGCTACCCAGTAAATACACGATTGGCTCAATGATTCGTGCTTCATACAATTTTTGGAGTTCCATCTAAATCGTGGGCGCCACCTTGAGGTTCATGTATCTCAATCTTTGCCTAAAAGGTTTGACGCCGTTTAGCAATGGTATTGCATGGTTAATGATCTTTGGTTCATATGCCTTAAGCTCATCATAAGACCATGCAAAATTCAAATACATCCCTGTACTCTCTTACCAACGTGACAATCTTCCTTTTCTCTTCTGGTGAACATGCCTTACCAATTTTGATGATCCTCAGGGTATCCTTACTGCCAATGTTCACCTCTACAACCTGATCATCAATGGAAGATTTATTAGTTCCTTGAAAAGTATCTGACCTATCAAATAACTGTTCTAATGGTACTAAACCCTTTGGAATTTTGTTACTTTTCAACTGAATCATTGGGACTTCCTCGCCCTCCTGTATCTCATCAATGTTATGATTAGCAAACTCATTAGCATAATTCAAAAAGTTCAAAATATGTCTATCATCTTCAAAAACTTGCCAAGAGCCTATGTTATCCGGAACATAAGGACGAAAAGAAACCTCAACTAAGTGTGTAATGTAAGGGTTAGTCATCTAAGGTGTAAACAAGGTAGCAGTAGTTGCCAAAGAATCGACCTTTTCATTCAAAGTCCTATCAATGTGAGAAATGTTAAATGCATCAAAATACTCAATTTCATCCCACACTGCATGTCTATACCTTTTTAGTCGTTGGTTTCAAGCTTCACACTTCATTGTTACTTGATTCACGATAAGCTTAGAATCACCTTCAACCTTCAGTAGTTTGATACCCATCTTCCTAACCTTCAGCAAACCAAATAGCAAAGCCTCATACTTTGCCATGTTGTTAGTACAATCAAACTCTAAACGTGAAGAAAATGGAAATATCATACCTAAAGGAGCAGTGATGACCACCTCTGCACCTGATCCATGTCGTGAACTCGCACCATCAAAAGTCATGGACCACACCTGCGAATGCTCAAGTTCACTCTCTGGTACAAAAGGCATAGGTGTTTTAGGAACCTCTGAAAGCATGTACGCGCCCAAGTCTGTCTCTTGCGGCTATGGATCTCTTATGTCAGGGTAAAGATAATCGTTGTCTCTAACTCGAGGATCCTCAACATTGTTGATCCGGATTTATGTAGGAACACAATGAAATACATAAATACACATAAATGCAGAGATGCAGCAGAAATAAGACTTCATTTCATTAATAACAAATGACTGAAATATGCTTACAGACAGAATGGAAATAAACTAGCTAGGGCGCTGGTAGCTTATCTTTGAGAAGAGATCTGGCGGCTACTGGCCTCTGAATTGTGTTACAATGAGGCCCGAAGGCCTATTATTATTGAGAAACAATGGAAAACCTTAAACATCCAAAGACCTAACCCTAGGAGATGAAACGTCAAGACTATGGGCCTCGTTTGGGTAAATTGGGACATCAACTTCCCGGGGACGTAACTTTGGCATACGATCTCCGTTTGACATGCTCAATGCCTCGTTAGAAAGATCTATCCGACGACTACAACTTTTGGGTGAGCAATGTTGAACTTCCTTCCATGTTGCTCCCCGTTCCGGAAGTTCAGGACCCGAAACACTGCTAAAAATAGTAAACTGTGCGGAAACTGAAAAACTGAAAGAAGCAATGGTGGGGGTCCAAGTGGAATAGGTGGGTGGCCACCAATATCCACCTGGATCATTCCTCCCCCCTTAGGAAGCAATGGTCCCCATTGCGTTGAGTTCCTCCATGAGATGAGGAAACTTCTGCTGAACTTGGTCCTTGGTGAGCCACTTGCCTTGGTGGAGGAGTTGGCCTGCTTTGACAACTCGATATAGCGGTATCCTTTGTTGCCGGGTGCGCTTGATCTGTGTATCCATGATCTGATCAATTGTGGCTTGTTCCATGCAGTCTGGATTTAACTCTGTTGGTGTGAGTTGTTCTGCCATGTCGGATGTGTCTAGTAGAGGTGGAAAGTAGGGCCGAAGGCGGTGCACATTGAACACTGGGTGCAAACCAAGGAATGGTGGAATGCTGAGCTCAAAGGCATTGTCCCCTACAACCTTGGTGATGGTGTATGACCCATATCAGAGCGGGCGAAGCTTGTGGTGGGGTCCAGCGAGGCGCTCCTTTTGCAAATGTAGCCACACTTTGTCGCCCACCTGGAAGTTGTGTGGCACCCGATGTTGATCATGTCGCTGCTTGTACTTAGCATTGGCTCTGTCCAAGATGTCATGAACCTGTTGGCGGATGTGTTGAATGCGCTCAATGAAGTTGTTTGCCTTGTCAGCTTCAGACTGGACATGAGCTGAATCTTCCTGAGTAGCCACAAATGGTATGGCTACGTCAATGGGACATAGTGGCTGGAATCCCAAGCCCACTTGAAAGGGGCTGTGGCTGGTTGAGCTGTGGAGAGCCCCGTTGTAGCTGTGTTGTACATAGGGGAGGCTCTCATCCCATGTGCGTGGATGCTTTGAGTTGTACATGCGCAGAATGTGTACGATCATCCGGTTGACGACCTCTGTCTGGCCATCAGTTTGCGGATGGAAAGCTGTGGACTTGGNGTTCCTGAGCACATGCACGTTCCTAGAGTTCGTGTGCTGATCCAGATTTATGTAGGAACACAATGAAATACAAAAATACATAGAAACACAGAGATGCAATGGAAATAAGACTTCATTTCATTAATAACAAATGACTGAAATATGCTTACAGATAGAATGGAAATAAACTAGCTAGGGCGTTGGTAGCTTATCTCTAAGAAGAGATGTGGCAGCTACTGGCCTCTGAACCGTGTTACAATGAGGCTCCAAGGCCTATTATTATTGAGAAACAATGGAAAACCCTAAACATCCAAAGACCTAACCCTAGGAGATGAAATGCCAACACTATGGGCTCTGTTTGGGTAAATTGGTACATCAACTTCTCGAGGACGTTACTTTGGCATACGATCTCTATTTGATGTGTTCCATACCTTGTTAAAAATATCTATTAGAGGAATACAAATTTTGGGTGAGAAACATGATCTATCATCCATGTTGCTCCCCTTTTTCTCAAAAAACATCGTTTAGGGCCTCAAAACTGCTCCAGAAGTTCAGGACCCGAAAAACTGCTAAAAATAGTAAACTGTGCAGAAACTGAAAAACTGAAAGAAACAATGGTGGGGTCCAAGTGGAATTGGTGGGTGGCCACCAATATCCACCTGGATCATTCCTCCTCCCTTAGGAAGCAATGGTCCCCATTGCGTTGAGTTCCTCCATGAGATGAGGAAACTTCTATTGAACTTGGTCCCTAGTGAGCCACGTGCCTTGGTGAAGAAATTGGCCTGCTTTGACAACTCGATATAGCGGTATCCTTTGTTATCGGGTGCACTTGATATGTGTATCCATGATCTGATCAGTTGTGGCTTGTTCCATGTAGTCTAGATTTAACTCTGTTAGTGTGAGTTGTTTCTCCATGTCGGATGTGTCT
>SNQJ01S0000147.1:47106-75132 GCA_010110895.2 Picea sitchensis
ACAAAAGGTACTATTGGAATTGCACACCTCTCCAGTAGGAGGGCACTCGGGATTTTTGAAAACCTACCATAGAGTCAAGAAGGATTTTTTTTGGGATGGCCTTAAAACTGATGTTCAAAGGTTTGTGGCAGAGGTTTGCCAACAAAATAAGGTGGAAACAATTAAGACCCCAGGTCTTTTACAACCATTAGCCATCCCAAGTCACCTGTCTTTTTCATGTGGGACCGACTTCTCTTCCTGGGTATTCAATTTTACTTTATTGTTTTCTGTCTTTTACTTGTGGCGGATGAATTCTCTTCTTGGTTCTTCAATTGCTTCTTGGGGATTCTTTAATGGTTAGATGGGCATCGTCTTGTCTTCTTGACACTTCTTCTTTTCTAGAAAGGTTGTCCTTGAGCCTGGTTGATGTAATCTTCTCTGGCATGCACCTAGTTGATGTGTTCATTTCCCACATAGCACCTCGAGTCTCTAGCAGTCCTTGTCAAGTCACATGATCAAAGGATAGAGACTACACCTGGGCCATTCTCCTTAGCCAAGTCATATGGCCATCTAAGAAGAATGTTTGCTTGATGATAATACATGGAGAAAATCAACACCCTGGGCCATTCTCCTTAGCCAAGTCACATGGCCATCTAAGGAGAATGTTTGCCCACATATGTCCCTCGAGTCTTTGTTGGTCATTGTCAAGTCACATGATCAAGGATAAAGACTATGTCTAGGCCATTCTCCTTAGCCAAGTCACATGGCCAATCTGAGGAGAATGTCTACCCAATGTTGCACAAAACATCAACAGTCCCCTTTAATTTGCCGTTACAATATACAAAAATAAAATTTTACATGAAATAAAACCCTAGAATGGTGACGTAGGCTTTCTAAGTGCAACGTCAAGCATGAGGAGGGAGATGTTAGGCCTCCAAAGGCCATGTGTCATGATGCCAGGTGCCAAAGTGTCTTGTCAGGGTCTCCTCCTGTCAAGCCACCTCTGAAACCATCTCATCCATCAAACCCTAGCCCTCCAAGGTGACGTCAAGGGCTAGGAAGTGACATCCTAAGCCTCCAAAGGCCAACGTCCAAGTGGAGAAGGGTTCAACCTCATCCTCTAGTGATGCCAAAGTGCCTCCAAAGGCAACGTCCTCCACTTCCGAAGTGCAGCGTTCATCATCCATGGTCTTCCACATGCGGGGTCCAGTGTCCATCCTGTGGGCTAGATCCTGCAAAGACAAACAAGTACATTGTACGCCCTCCAAGGGTCCACAAGTCACATGAACCATGCCAAGTAAGCCACATTTAATATAAGAACCACCCAATCACGTGCATCAAATCCCCCTTTTTCAAATTAAACAAATGCTAAAAGACCTTATAAGTTTCGCCAAATTTAGGTATGGGAGGGGTGTCATCGTGCCTTATTGGGTAAGCCAATCCCCAAGTCAAGGAATGTATCCCAAGAAGACCCTATCTAGATCATGTGATGAGTATGAGGTGAATTGGGGGAAAACGTTTGGGCATGGGGTTCTTGACATATCGTATTGTCTCATTTATGGGTGCCTTTGTGGAGGGTGTGTTGCATCCCTCGTTTGCAATGCAACATTTTTCATTTTGCATAAAGGAGATGAAGGCGTACAGCCTTTCAATCTTCCACTTGGCACCTGTCATCTTCAAGGAAGAAACCCTCACTTGACCTCTTTTGATTTGAAGCCGAAACCCTCTTGTAGTCACTCACCAAATCAATGATCTCCTCAAGCCACCCCCTTTGCTTTTAAATCTCCAGCTAAGGGATTCTATGGTGGAGATTAAATCCCCAACATGTCAAATCAATGGCTAAGATCTAATCTGAAACTCACTTTGACTTTTGGATAAGATCGAAGAAGCTTCTCACAGAAAGTTAACTAATACTAATTAATTATCGTCATTTCCTAAGTTTAGACTTAGGAAAAATTTAAATGATAATTAATCAAATTAATTAATCTCATTTTCCTAAGTTAGACTTAGGAAAAATTTAAATGACTTGGAGAAACATTAATTCATGTGTCTTTGGCTTGCATGACACCTTGCCTAAGCCAAGACACCTGTCCTCTCTACAATATTTCAACAATTATTATATTATTTCCTTTTAATTACATAGTGGACGTAAGTTACCTGACACGCCCATACCCCCCTCCGTGTCACATGGCATCGTGTCCAACATGACACAAGGCCAATACGTGCTAGACACGAGTTTGCATCGTGTAACTCATGTCCGACACGTGTGAAAATCGTGTCTTGAAGAAGCGACACATGTCCCTCGAAAAAGAGCGTACGCAGCCCATAAAATCGGCAATTCACTTTTGTTTTTGCTCATTTCTCTCACAGGTTGGAGCATAAGGCGATTTTGAGTGCAGCTAAGGGTTTTTGTGGAGTGTGAGAAGGGATTCCAAGTGCCAAGCAAGTGGATTCGTCCACCATTCTTCAAGTTTTTTGTCGGAGCAACTGTCCAAGAACTTTGCTACAACAGTCATGGCTCAATCATCAAGGGCAACTAGAAAAGGGCAAAAAAAGGGAGAAATTTCCCCACTAATGTTGTCCCCCCTCCTTCATTTTCAACAGGATCTGCTAGTGTTCCATCTGTTGGAAGTGGGGTTGCAGCAACAATTTCAAATGCTGAAAAAAAACACTCTTTTAGCAAGACAACAGGGTCAAGATTCAAAGTATCCACTGTGGAAGTATGTAACAAGACATCAAGGTCCCAGGTCCAAGTTAAAGTGGGGAGGTAATGTTCTTTGGACATGTAATTTTTGCAAGAATCAATTTAAGAGCACCTACTTCCGAGTAAAGGGCCATTTGTTGGGTGCACCTTGTGGACTTGGACCATGTCAAGGAGTGAATGAATCCACACGAAGAGAATTAGAAAGAGAGGTCAATGTTGGCGAAGGGATCATGGCAGCAGCATCTAGGAGAACCAAGAATGAGGATCCTTTTCCATTCTTGAGGAAACCATCTAGCAATTACCCATTTGGGGGTGGGAGTGCAATAACAAAAAAGAGGCCCACAATGGGTCCAAATGACAAGATATTTCAGCAAGAGAAGCGAGATGAGATGGATCTTACCATTGGGTTTTTTTTCTATCTCAACTTCATCTCATTTAATTTTGCATGGTCTTCTTTGTTTATTGAGATGTGTCGAGGACTAGCTCAAGGGGCTCCAACAAGGTACATGCCTCCTGGTTCAGAGAAGCTTAGAACCACATTGTTGGTTAAGGCAAAGGAGGTGGATAAAATGCTAAAGCCTATTAAATCAGCATGGCCCTCATCTCGTGTTAGTATTGTTTTTGATGGATGGATAGATGCAGCACGCCATCCACTCAACAACTTCATGGTGTCTTCCTTGAATGGACCAATCTTCTTGAAAGCGGCAGATGCTCTTGGAAAATACGAGGCACAATATATGGGTGAGTTGTTCATTAAAGTTATTGAAGATGTAGGTGTTGATACTTGTGTGCAAATTATTACAGATAATGCACATGTTTGCAAGGCTACTGGCATGATTGTGGAAGCTAAATATCCGCAAATTTTGTGAACACCTTGCATTGTTCATTCCTTGAATTTAGCACTTAAATCCATTGCTTTGGATGTGACATGGATCGGAAGTCTTATTGAGGATGCACACCATATGCACAATTTTGTACAAAACCATACCAGTGCCCTCACAATCTATAAAGAGTACATGCATCTATCATTGTTGAAGATTGCAGATACGCGGTTTGCCTCCTCATTCATCATGCTTAAGAAGTTGATGGAGGTCAAGCCTACTCTTGGGTCCATGGTTATTTCAGAGTTTTGGTCTTTTTGGAGAAAGATGGATCAAGCTTCTTCAAAAAAAGTCAAGGATACAATGTTAGATGATGCTTGGTGGGAGAGGGTAGATCTTACCATTAAGATCATGGACCCTATCATCTCTTTGTTACAGTTTGCAGACACGAATAAGCCTATCCTAGGAGAAGTTTATGAGGGGTGGTATTCCATGATTGAGTTCGTGAAGACCATTATTTTACAAAATGAGTCTCTTGAGTATGGGACACCACCAAAGATCTTTTTCACCACCATACAGGATATTCTTATCAGCAGGTGGGATAAGAATTGCACACCTTTGCATTACTTGGCTCACTCATTGAATCCCAAATACTATAGCAATGAGTGGCTCAGTGGTGGCACTTCACGCAGATTCCCTCCTCACATGGATCATGAGCTTTCAGATGGGAGGAAGGAAGCATTTAGATGGATATATCAAGATAGAGCATCCCTTGATGAGGTGGAGGTGGACTTCGTAGAGTTTTCCACTGGCACTGGGAGATTTGCTAGCTATGATGTGCTTAGACACAGAGGGACTAAGCAGCCCTATGCTTGGTGGGCAACTCATGGGGCAGCATGCCCTCTTCTACAGCAGTTAGCCATGAGGATCCTCTCTCAAGTTACTTCATCTTCTTGCTATGAGAGGAATTGGAGCACATATGGGAACTTGTACAATTTGAAGAAGAGCAGGCTTGAGCAGTCCAGGACAGAGACAATGGTGTATGGGCACACCAACCTCCGTCTTATTTACAGGCAGAGGGAGGAGTGGTTGAAGGGAAAGACAAAGATGTGGGATATGTTTCCGGATTATATGGGTTCGGACAACAATATTGAGTTGGCAATGACCCAGTGCTAGAGCCGGTCACTTTTGAGGATGATATTCCTCTTGAGGGGTCATCCTCCACAGCAGCAGATCCAGTTCCACATATTGGATTGGATGTAGAGGAGTCGGAGGTTGGAGGAGAGAGCAATGTCTGTGGCGCTGAATTTGATGATGATGACATGGAGGACTACTGACAGTCTCATGCTATGGGATTCTTCCATCTACGGTTCTAGTATCCTCTCATCCACATTTTGTTTATGTCATAAGAATCTATTAGGCCTTTCTTTGTATTTTATAAACTACTACTAAAGAGTGATAAGATTCAAGAACTCCTTGCTAAACAATGGAATTGACCAAGGTATCTCGCCTAAAATTAACCTCGTGGATCAGCCAATCTCAGAGAAATAATGAACTCTATGTTCCTTGAACAGAAACGTAACAAGTACTCATATAGGAACTGCTCCTAGAGGGCTTGTATAAGGATCAAAGAACAATAATGCAACTTCCCCGGACAGGCCTGGCCTGTTTTTGGTCGAGATATGCTTTGGGAAGGCTTGATTTCATTAATCGCCATGAATAAAGCGATAGAAATTTTTCAGTAAAAGACATTTTCCCCTTTGCATTTTTTATATCCGTCAAATTTTACTTAAAAAAATAAAACTCCGCACTAATGCCAAACCAGACTTCTAACAGCACTGCACCCGTCCCCCACCTGAGAAGCCTAGAAAGTATAGTCCGGCACTATACAGAGTGTTTTGAACTTTGATATCTTTGCAACCAAGAATCAAACTTATTGACTAATTCCATAGTTTAATCTTCGACTCTACATAAGCATAAAATACAAATGAATAATAACCGGGAGTTTTCTGTGACTCCAAGAAGTTCGACCTGCTGAGCACCTGCCAGGGGAAAGAATAGGAAGGGCATGAATGATGGAGTGGGGAATGGAAAATAATGAACTTACAGGTCCATTTTCGGGGCCATCTGTGTGAGATTGCTGAAGCTGAAGGTCCCTGAGGGCCTTGGCCGCCTCCTCTGATTGCTCGGTCAACCCCCCTGCCATGACTTCCCTTCCTCTTCGTCCTTGCCTCTCGACTGTTCCCCTTTCAATACAAACACCAACGCCATCAACTCTTCTTTCATTGTTTATTCAAATCTTCTTTCATTATTTTTTGTTTTTCCCTTTTTGATGAAGACTTCCAAAGCCTTGGCCGCCTCCTCTGATTGCTCGGTCAACCCCCCTGCCATGACTTCCCTTCCTCTTCGTCCTTGCCTCTCGACTGTTCCCCTTTCAATACAAACACCAACGCCATCAACTCTTCTTTCATTGTTTATTCAAATCTTCTTTCATTATTTTTTGTTTTTCCCTTTTTGATGAAGACTTCCAAACTTCTGCGTATTTGTTTTTTCTCGGTGGTAAAAATTATGATGAGACAGTTATCAACGTACAGTAATTCATCACTTTTTTTTTTCAACTGGAAAATTTCTCTATCACTTTTTTTTCAACTGGAAAATATCTCTATTAAAATGATATATAATAGATTCTCAGATCTCGAAAGATACAAAACGCAGCCGAAGAGGTTGCTGAAAAAAGTGTGAGAACTTTCGTCTATAACAGTCTCTCGATCAGCGAAGAGGGAAAATTGGAAGCTGCGCTTAGAAGAGAGTAAGAAAGAGAAGAAGCCCCTCATGACCATCTATCAAAAACTCTATGATAAGATGTTCTCTTTTTTTTAGAACTGTTTTTGATAATTGATCTACTGATTTGTTATGCTAGCCATAGATGTGTTTGAAACTAAGATTTTTAATTCGGCCCTTCCAAACTAAAAAAAAATAACTTGTAAACTATCACTTAATGTTATCAACTAATACAAACAATATTCCACTTTAATATATTTATTATCAGCTAATACCAACAATATTCTACTTTAATATATTTATTAAACATTAATTTAATATATTAATTTAAGATAATAAAAAAATATTATATTAATATAATATTCTACTTTAATATATTTATTAAACAGTAGTTTAATATATTTATTAAACATTAGTTTAATATATTTATTTATTATTAAACATTAATTTGATATATTTATTAAATTTAGAAAAAATTATTTAATATGGAAAGATTTTAAATTAATAAAGACAAATCCCCATTCATTTTATTCAAATTTACTTTAAATGTTATAAGTTATTTTCATTTACTACATTTCTTTGTTGTGACACTGTGACTTTTAAAAAACAAATACATATTCTTAAATATTACATCCATCCAAGTCGTAATAAATTTTGTGTATATATGGAAGATTTCAATATTACATTGATTTATAAACTTAGTATTTAAATATAATCAAAACTTATAATTGAAGTGTGAAACATTCATTTATGTTATTATATTTAATAAACAAATTATAATAAATCCCTAATTTATTTATATTAAGGAAAAATTAGTTTAATGGTAAATAAATTAGTAGAATTGTAATCTAAATATGTTATAAATTGGTTATTTTTCAATATTTAAAATAACCAGATAATAAATTAGCATGATTGGCTTAAAATCTCGTAATAATCATTTTGAATTGATGAAAGTGCATATATCAAATGTTAACGTTACACAATACAATTGCAGTAGGGGTTATTTGAGGGTGTTGAATCCGTTTTTACATTGAAAACAATAATTTCTTCCATCCAAAGTTGCAAGTTTGGCAAAGATTATCTAACCAGATTTTGGTGATGGCGGATTGGAAAAGATTGAAAACATAGAATGTTTAGCCTTCTTCAATTAGAAAAATGGTAATAATACCCATGGCATTAAATAGTCCCTACCCCATCATAATTTTAAGTCCATGTAACAGCACCATGATAGAACTTACACCAAAGACCAAGAAGTTCTATAAGAACACTTTCACACTAACACTAATTTTGTGCTAAAACAAATATGTGTTAAGGCCCTTGTAATTGTAACAACCATGTGAGCACCAATGAATAGTGAGCCCATTGAAATAGAAGACATAATGATAATCAAAGTTAATTAGGTCATCAACGAAGTCACACATGAATCAATGATCAATTTTGATTAAGTCAACATAGACCCTTGTCAACCTAATTTCATGCATTGAAACAATGATCTTTAACAAAATGCTTACTACCAACCATTAAAAATCACAACTAACCCTTGGTATGATAATGAGTGTAAAACTGCTAGAAAGCCTTTAGGGATGCTTCCAATGAATCATTAAAATCTAATAAGATAAATTGATATAAATCCTTAATTAAAAGGGAAAAAAGTCATTGCATAAGTAGAAAGCAAGAGAAGCTTTTGCAACTATCTAAGCTAGATCCTAAGAAATTCTCGAGACAAATTCTAAGTTGTAAAACTAAAGAAAATAATAGGATTACCCTGAGGAACTAGAATTCCTACCTTAAAAATATTTGTGAATCCCTTGTTGTCATGGAAAACATTCTGAACATTTCTACAGATGATGAAGTATTTTCTATAGAAGACATAAAGTTTGGGGTTAAACGACTCGCAAAAGGGAAAGCTAAGGACATTGAATGCTACCAAGCTGAAATCTTAAAAATTGGAGGGAATATCCTCATCCCTCACATATATAAACTCTTCAATTTAGCAGTTGAGCAAGGCTTTCCAAAACCCTAGACTTAAAGTCTCATTGTACATGTTTTTTAAAAGTGGAGATAAAAGTAATCCCTCTAATTATAGATCCATTGTGATTACCCCATATTAGTCAAGCTATACGAAAGTATTTTGGAAAAGAAGATCAATATATGGCTAGAAAACCATGGAAAAGGAGTTAAAGGTCAGGCCGGGTTTAGAGGCTATCACTCAACTTTAGACCACCTTGTTATGCTTATGATCATTGTAGAGGAGTGTCACAATAATAGAACCAATCTCCTTTGTTGTTTCATTGATTTTAGGAAAGCTTTTGACATGGTGCCCAATACCAACCTTTGGAATACGTTAAAAGAGCTAAAAGTTCCTTTCAAGTTAATAGTTGTTGCACTAAGGTTGTATTAGAACGTTATTTCCAAGTTTAGGAACATCAAGGGCTAGTTAGAAGAAATTAACTGTAATATAGGAGTCAAGCAAGGTTTTCCCCTATCCCCTACTCTTTTTGGCATCTACATTGACAAGATAGAAGATTGTTTAGAAGATGCAGGTTGTGTCGACCCGACTCTCACTGGTATAGTCATCATCCTTCTTCTTTACATCGATGATATTTTTCTTACGATGAAGAGTCCCTGTGACCTCGGTAAGCAACTAAGAATCCTCAAGGACTTCTACTCTAGTATGGGTATGACTATGACCACTGAAAAAATGAAAGTTGTGATAATTAAATCCAAAAAGATTGCCTATGATACTTTCACATATGACAACAATAGCTTGGAGGAAGTGCTTTCGTACAAATATATCATAATCAATATTCATCAAAAGCTCAATTGGAACTATAGTGTTGAGAAAATGATAAATGGAGGGTGAAAAGATTATTATGCACTCAAAAACAATTGTAAATTATAGGATTTTTGGCTTTGGGATTTAATAAATAAATAAAATCATCTTTGAGACTCTTGTCACTCTAGTTATCTTATATGGATGTGAAGTTTGGGGATGCAATGTCTCTAGAGAATCCCAGAGAAAGATAGAGCAGATCCAAAATAATTTTATAACTTATAATCTCAAAATTAAAGGCAATATGTGCTATCATATCCTCCTCATAGCAATGATCCTTTCCTCCATTGAGAGCATGGCTATGATTAGGTACCTAATGTACAAGAATGAGATAAACAACATGGATGACAAGAGGCTCCCCAAAATTGCTTCAAACTCCAACTAAAACCATTGAAAGATCAAGCAAGGATGGCATAAAGATACCAAGTCTTCGCTAAATCATTGGGGAATACAAGAAGAAGTCATTCTGCAAGATACTAGTAATATTAAAAATAGTATTACATCTAAATTTAAGGAGAATCTATGGTGCGATAAAGAATTAGAGGATAAAGGAAAATTAAGATACTACAAGGAGGTGGTCAATCCTCGTCTAGAAGATCAAAAATAGCTGTTTGTTCTAACTGGTGCAAAGAAAAAAACAACATTGTTAAAATAGGAGCAAACTTTCATGATTTGTGTAGTGAAACTGGGCATTGGACAATTCCCAAAAGACCGTGGGATGAAATAATTTGTCATCTCTGTGACACTAAGAGGGTTGAAGATGAAAAACATTTTCTCATAGAATGTCCTATGTATACCCAAATTAGATCCCAATTTCAAAATATTTGTCATAATACTGACCTTCCTAACCTTTGAAGTCATCAAAACTATGGTGATCTTAGAACGCTTCTCTCGATGTTTTTTTAGCGCATATATACAATTTTAAAGAAATCCAAGGATCTCTTACCTTTCATAAGGCCTGATAGACCAATTTTGGTCTCGATGGACGTTAATCATCATCATCATCATCATATACTAGCACAATTTACCTTCCATACATTCATTTTACCTGGATCTCTAAAGTTCGTTCATGATTTAATAGTCATACCTTTTCATTTTGTAGCATTTTATAATGGCAATAAAATGTATGATTATAGAGCCGTGTATCTAATTTCTTAATTTGCATGTGTTATCTTTGTAATGTTTTTTATGCTCTTTAATTCATTATAACATAATCATGTAAATAAGTAAAATATATTCTAACATTACATAAGTTATATGTAACCTTTTAAGTATTTTTGTTGTATATAAGTTGAGTACAATTTTTTAGTCTAAGGGGTTAGTTTAACTAGTTGTTGGGCATTTGGTTAATTATGCGCCAACAAGAGCTACTTTGAGTCCCTTGGATGAGGTGCACTAATTTATGCTAATGGACTTACTAGGAAAACCATTCACAAATGCGAAGAAACATCCTTCAAATCTTCCTACAAAAATTTCCTTGAAAACAAATCATACTTTATTTTGGATTACTTTATTATAATATTTATTTTTAACTACAAAATGCTCATATGATATCTATATTAATCATTATATAAACCCACTATGCAAATACTCTAGTCAGTAGTGCAACTGTTTTTGTCATTATAATTACGCATTAATATCACTTTTGTAATCCATATCCTTTATTTTAGTCTCTCTTTAAACCTTTTTTCTCCAAGAAAAAAAAATAGTTTTCATTCGAGGAGAATTAAAAATGCATTTCACGTGATGCATACTTGTCAAAGTTTGTGCTACTATCTATACATATCACTGAAAATGTCTATAGTTCTACCCATTATTCATCAAAAATATAATCCTGAAATTCATGTCAAAAGGACTTATATTACATTTCATCAAAACACCTATCAAGCAACCAAATCAAAGCCTCTAAAAAACTTACATTGAAATCCACCCATAGAAAAAAATTAAAGCTCAAAAACATTAGTGGACCTGGAGGAGACTAAAATCCCCTCTTGATATTCATCTTCAATGATCTGATTTACCATCAAATGTAAAGACATTTGATGAGTGGATACATGCACTTAAATCCTAATTTGATTTAAGGCAATATTGATTGCATAGACCTATTAGGAATCTCATAATTGATCATGTGCAAACCAAGTTAGGCATATCATGACTTTCAAGCCATGCATAACAAATCCCACCTCTTGGAGCATTATGGATATTAACATATACGATAACGCTAACTTCACCACCATCATGATCTAACATGTTTAAGATTCCACAAGTGACCTCCACAATCTCATGGATCATCTAAATATTTAGGAGAGCAAACACAACCTAATCCTTAAGTATTGTATCAAATTGCACCAATACATCCAAACTAAGCTCAAGTTTCTGTTAATCTACTATCTCAAGGATGCACATAAGTTTGTCTAAGATATGAAAGAGAAGCCACGACCACTACTATACATGCAACCTCAAGAAAACTTGAAATTTTTTAAATACGTGACCAAAATTAAAGGTTAAATTTAATTATTGAATCTCAACAATTAAAATACTCATTCTCTCTTCATCCAAATCAACTTCATTTAGAAGTCCATATTGACACATTGCTCGAATATACATTGGACCCTTCACAATATGAGAAATGTGAATATATGAGTAAGCATTGGATTTGGATTGCTTCTAATAATTAAAAATTCAAAACCCATGTAATCTATAAGTGATTGGCTCCCTTGCATGATTTTCTTATTTACAGAAGTAATCTAAACAACATGACAAGAAATTTGTATGTGGCACAAATGGTCCAATGGAAAATGAGATAAGAGTGACATTGAAGTGTTCATTTCATCGAATAACAACTCACCACTCTTATTTGTAATCCATTATGAGAGAAATGAAACTTCAACTTAATTTGGGGGATCACACTATATTGCAATGGGATTTCGCCACGCCTCAAAAAGGTGAACCATGTCTAAGACATTTCCCTGGTGTGAATCTATTCAAGATGGAATTAACCTTGAACAAACAACACTAACTCATTCACTCTTTCATGGATCAAGGTTTTCAAAATTTCTTATATGGATACCTTGTGCATGTGTTTTTATTCTCAACATTTTGAATTTTATCTTAGTCCATATTCAAGAGATTTAGTTTTCTTAAGAAAGAGGTAAGATGGTACTCCTCATAAATACTTATTTTATAGAAAAGAGTTAGCATTGGACAACCTAAAGTCAACTAAGTACTCTAACATTCAAAAGGCAGTCCAAAGGAACAAATAGGAATAGATTTCATGGCTTGTGTGGAATTAGGATGAGGAGAATTCCCTTTTAGAAGTTAGATAATAGGGTTCCAAGGGTTATTAAAATTCCACCCATCATCACAATTAAATTGTTCTGGTGTGTTTCAATTCCAGTAGCTTCTCTAATGTGTCTTCTAGTATAATGATATACTCTTGCAACGAGCTTTTCATCCTCCATGCAAATATGATGTTTTGACATGTGAGAATGCTTAGGTAGGGCACATCTGCTAGTATGCTCATATGTTATGTTAGCACCACGTTCCTTTAGTCTACGTTTTATAGAATGATCAGTTTCACCGTACCTTACCATACGAACATGGAATTAAGTAAACCCTTTTTGTTTCTTGGGATCAATTTTATCCTTAGTTGACTCAAGCATGTTCTTCAAGGTATTAAAGAGCAAAAAGGAAATCCTTATATTATGTATTTCAAATCCTTGTTATTTTATTAGTGGTTCCATGGATATATGATAACATGAACATCCTTCCACTATCATTATTTGATTGCCTATTACATACATCACTTTACATTTGTTGCAAAAATTTTATTCATTTGTCTCTTCTTGTTTCCATTTCTCTCAAGTACCTTCAAAATATGTTCCAATTCTTGGTCAAGGGCTTCCTTGTCAAATATCTTGATGACCCTAGTTGCTAGAGTATTTATGATGCATATATTCCATGTAGGATGATGTTAATAATCAACTTGTAGATATATAACTATGTCTATTTTTCCCGGTAGACCTAATGCACCATTGAACCATCTATTTTCTTGGTGATTATAACATCCAAGTATGGGACAAATTATCATGCTCAACTTCCATCATGAATTTAATATGCTTGAATTGGTTGTTTGGGTGATTTAGGAAGTCATTCAACCTTTCCCTTATGTTAATAAGGTTTTTAAAAGTGAAGGAGTTACACATAAGTACAAGTTCAAATTAAAACAATGCCTTCTCACTTATTTGCTCTAGAAAAGGTGGAAGGTGGAGGTTTGTATGGAAAAAAATGCATTATTGTGCCTTAATCATCTAAGCACACCTATGCACTATATGAAACTATGCTCTAGTGCATAGAAATCCAAGGCACACCATACTTAGGGTAAAATAAAAGTAATTACCCCAATCAATTTTTCACTTTTACCATCCTTTAGTGCTTTCCTCCCCTCCAAGCACTGATGCTTATTTTCACTATACAACCTCTTCCCCCTGGTGTCTAACACTTTTGAATTGTTTAATTTGGTCCCTATTCACCATTCGTAGTGGATCAAAATTATTAATTTGATTAAAAAAAGACCTCCATGTATTTTTTTCTCGTTTCCATGGCCATGCCTTGTCAACCATGGAGAGAAAAGATGTAATTTTTTTTTTATGCTTACTCTACATTTCTATCACTGTTTTTTGCTTTTAGTGTAAAATTAGATTTTTTTTTTTTTTTCTTCATTTTTTTAATGTCGGTGATGTGCCTATATACAATTTTTGTGCACAGTTGTCGGTGCATGCACAAGCCGCATGAATGTGGTGCATTTAGTTTTTCATAACGCATCATGACGATGCGACACATCATGCATCGACAATGATGTTATGACTGAATCACAATGCATGGTGTGTCTAATCAAATAGAACACATCGACAAGAGATATGAGGTGCATTCAATTTGATTAGATGTGTGTGCATCTTAGTGCACTAGTTTTAATGCGCCATGGTTCATACCTCCCTCAATGCATCTTGAAAAGCTCAACACACCACTAAAGCAACCACATGTAAAGTGCATGTTGTGATGCTTTCCATTTTCCTAGATGCCCCATTCTCGATGTTGGGATAACACACTACCATATGTGCCAACTTGTTAATGGGAAGGTGTGTCTTTACGTACACCATATATGGGGCATTAATTTATCCTAAATGCATCAAAGATATTAGGGATGATCAACTAGCCTTAGTTGGAGCCTTTAGGTTAACTCTACTCACCAACTATGGCACAGGTAGACAACAACACAACAATGCATGGTTGGATGCACTATTCATGGTGCTTCCTAGCCATGTCAGTGCACCATAATACCTAGACAAACACTTGTCTTCATATCACGATGCACTATTGTTTCTTGGACACAACTTGATAGGTCAGATAACACACACCAACAATAGAATGATGTGTTGTACTTATGATAATGCATCACATGTGTTGTTATGTGTGTGCTTTCACTATTTGTGACACACTAGAATGATGCACTTTATGTATGCTATTATTATAGTGCACTAGTGCATACCTATGTAAGACACACCAGTGCAATTTATACTATATAAAGTGTTGAATTTGAAATTACATATTCGATGAATCATATCATTAATATTTTATGAATGCCTTGATCTTTTATTTATATATTCGATAATGAAGTTTTATGTGAATCAAGCACATGCACTATGAGTGAATTATTTGGTGTTGTAGCTTCAGGAAGCATGCGAGAAGGAGTGGGAGAGATTTCCTCACCCTATTTCACTAGCCACACATTCTCTCTTGATGGGTGTTGGCCTTCTCAAGTTTTATGAGGAAGTTACATCTCTCTAGGGGAACAATGATTTTCTAATCCAATTGATCCATCTTTGGGATTAGGGCCAAAAGGTTGGGCCTAATATGTGGTACAACCCCACTGAGGAGGATGTTTATTTCATTACTAGGTTATTATGTAGGGGAAGTTACTCCCCGGTCCCCCTAGATGTCGCATGGGGTTCTTGCATAACTCTAGCTATATTACATGATTCATTATGTCAATCTCGAGGCAACTACACCCAATGAATTCCAATTTGATGAGAGATAACTACATATTACCATTTTGAGCACGAGGGTGCACAAGTTGTTTGCCTTATCCTTAGTGAATCATCCCGCAATTGTAATTATAGATAATGCATTAACTGCACTCTTTTGAGTTATGTGAATGTAATTGTTAAGCATACAAGATTGTACATGTGGTCCAATGTTTTTTTAAAAACTTTTGTCATGCTCTAGCATTAAATTTATACATATAGTATTGCACTTTCAATCCAACTGTTAATATAATCAATAACAATTAAAATTAAAATTAATATCCCTACAACTTTGTATTTTCAACAAAAATAAATCAATATTAATTATAAATGTTCACATTGATAAATTATTTTAATTACATATTGTAACTACTTATAATATCTTCAAGTGAAATCCGACTAATGTCAACATAACTATAAAAGTATTATTAATATTATAAAAGTGACATTTATTTTTCAATATGATACTCAAAATAAATTAATAGTGAACAACATAATTTTTAAAAAGAAAATAAAAATATTCTAAATATTTAGAATGTGTTTCATACTTAAAGATACTCGAGAGTCGAGACTTTATTAAAATAAATTGTATTCTCTCAATGGATTTTGTTCTCTTCAATTTATTTTTTTAGTTGGGTTGATTTGTATTCTCTTAAATATTTTAATGGTTGGGTTGATTTGTATTCTCTTAAATATTTTGTATTGTTAATTCTATGGATGGTTTGAGTTTGATGGGAATGTTATCCCTATATATGCCCATGGTTTTATTGGAGATACCCATGGAATGTGAAATAGAGTATGAATTTTAAAATGCAAAATAAGATGAAAGTGATAATTACTACGATGATGAAGTAATAGTGTCCTTGTTTTTTTTTTTCAACGAGAAATTAACTCGATTTATATTAGAGATATAAATCATTTACATCACAAGCAGTCATTACAATTCGTCCCGGAGACCCAGCCGGATTTGACCTCAAGACCTCCTCCCAACACTTGGAGAAAGGTACTTGTCATTACCAACCGCGCTGTCTCACGGAACTGTAATAGTGTCCTTGTTAACAACTTTTAGGGCACTTCTTTGAAATATTTGACAAAATCCCACATGTATTATGTTTTCACACGCAACTTTTCACTAGATTATTTTTGCTTTGACAATGTTATTATTATATAATAAGATGAAAGTGACAATTACTATGATGATGAAGTAATAGTGTCCTTGTTAACAACTTTTAGGGCACTTCTTTGAAATATTTGACAAAATCCCACATGTATTATGTTTTCACACGCAACCTTTCACTAGATTATTTTTGCTTTGACAATGTTATTATTATATAATTTTTTTTTATTAGTTAGAAATAATGAATAAACATTTAATAAAAATTATAATTTTATATAACGAATAATAAAATATGAAGAATGCTTTGCAATAAGTTAGTGATTGATTACATTTATTTTTTATTAATTTTTCAATTAAAATTTGTAAAAAACTAGTTCTTGCTAAAATTCCACAACTATAAATGATTATAAATAATTAATTATCAATTATAATAACAATAAAGTTACTAAATAATTTCATCAAATTTTTTTGTTTTATTTGTCATTCACACAATACTTAATTTATTTTATCAATACCATATTTTTAAATTGAAGTAGCGGAATTATTAATAGATAGCATAGTGAAATCATAGTAAGATATTACATCCACAACTTAAATGTTCAAATAGAATATGTGCATTTTAATATTTGTTGCCATCACCTTAATTCTCTTCTTGACTTATCATGACAACAATGTTGTTTTAAAAAAAAACAGGTTTTGATCTAGGATTGTGTCTTAGTATGAAGCACCAATCCTATCCAATACATATGGGTAAAAAACCACCTGGTTGAATTGTCTTGAAAAAATACAAGGATCCTTATTTTCATCCCACACTTTTATAGAAATACATATTAGCGCGCTATCCCAATCTTACCCTGCACTACTCTAGTCAAAGGTATCTCACCACTTGCAGCTAAAAATAACACATTGGAAAGACAAAAAGTCCACTTGCAAGATCTTTTGTATTTTTGCAACGTAACCTTACTTTCCCTATGTTAGGTTCTAATTGTTAGAACACTTAAAATTTTCAACTTTTATTCTTTTGATTTTGCCTCTTAGAAATAAAAATTTTATCCAAAAAAGGAAAAAACTTGGGGATTTGACTTTTAATTTCAAAATAAATCCATTGGTTGTTATATATCAATAAAGCACTTACAATATCAATTGTCGATGAGTTACTCTAAGTTGATCAAACGGTTCTAATGATCTCCGAAGTGTAGAAGTTGTCTGAGTTTTAAAATAAAATCTTTAATAGTTGCTTCAAAGCTTCACGCTTTGCGTATTCCAACAAATCTAAACAACAAAAACCCCGAAACTCTGAAGTCCTGAAGACAGTCACTCGTGATAATTCCTAAAGGACTTACAAACGAGTCATAGGACACATGTCTTTTAAAATATTTTCTTGGGCTGACACGTGGCACTTATTTTTAACATTTTCGTCAGATGATTCACATGATTCCAAGTGACACGTGTCACCTCTCTTTTCTTGACACGTCATCAAGAATGACATCATCTCTGCCACGTCACTCCGGGAGATTGCCCTTCGGGAGTTTAATCAAAGATTGAGTTCACAAACCGCCGAAGTATCAAAGTGTCGAAGTAATGAATATTACAAAATAGTAAAAAAATGTTTCAAAGAGTCAATAAAATAATTAACAACTTTAATTAATCATGATTAAGTATTAATTAATGACTTCACGAATTAGGCCTTCGGAGGATTTATGTCATCCTTCATCCAAAACCCCCAAATACCAAACTTCTGAGTTATTTAAGGCTAACAAGATTATTTTTTAAAACGTGATTAATTAGAACATAAAAGCAATTATTTAGAGATTAGCTTCTCTGCGAATTCGGCCTTTGGGAAATTTCTACCCTGTCAAATCAAAACTTCCGAACGTTGAACCGTCGAAATATTAATGAAATTATGATTGACTAATCTTTAATGATTTCAATAAATATTGTGAATCATCATGTAATAAATTTCATTAAGTTTTTAATAAATTCTTCATCAGTAGATCTATACGAAGATCGATAGACTTTATGAATAAAACACTTCGAATTTCAAAATCATTTTACCATTTGCAAATAACAATTTTTCATTCAATGAAGAGCTTACAGACTTCTCTTGTTACAGGTAGGCTAACTTTATTTCCTTAAGGATTATGGCGCCACGAAAAGCTGCAAGGAAGCTTGATGGATCAAGTGATGATTCCAATCCAAATGCATATGTTCTATCAGACACAACTCCGCAAGTTACAGATGCCATTAAGTCTTGGAAGCAGGTTTATGATATCTTAGAGCATGAGATTATTAACTGTCCAGACAACTCTACCGAGGAAGATGACGAGTCCTTTTCATCCAAGCTTAGATTGGTAGCACAGTCAGAACTGCATAAGATTGTTGCACGACCTAGAATTATACCATACAATGATATGATAAATTGGGCTTTGGAACATGTCGAAATTCAAACCAGAAGTGTCATTAGCAACCAACAGACCTTCGTCGACTCTTTTTGACCAGAGAATCTGCAAGTAATGTATACGATTTCTCCCACACCCAAATATACTTACAATGCAACATTTATCCTAGATTTTGAGAGAAAATAATGCACTCAATACAATAGAAATGGCCATGATATAATCAAGTCCTGGTGGGGACATCTGAATAAATTCAGAGCCGACGCTCATGGTATGTATTCCACGACGTCCTTAGATGCTCATATATTATATATATCCATGATGCTCTGTCATCTATCTGGTAAAAAGAACCCTGCGCATTTTTCAGTTGAGTGGGTAGCCATAATGAATGAAGTAGCTGAGGGTTATACCTTCAATTGGGCTAAAATGTTATCTGATAACTTGGCCAAGGAAATTGTCGAGTATCAATCATTGAAATCAAAAGGGAAACCTGCTCCTTTTTACATGTCTGCATATATCATGGATTCCATTTGTTTCATGGCCCCATTCCCCCTAATGAACTGGAGTTGGACCCCGGCCAGTTATGAGATAATACATTTTTACCACTCCAAATTATGGGAAGAAAATGCCAAAGATTTCTTTTACGAAATCTGTCACAGCGTAGTGGTACCTATTCATATAGCTATCTATGGCCACCCACCGCCCATGATTTCAGAAAGGATTATGGGAAACTTAGGCACACTTGTAGACTGGTTCATCGAGGAGAATTTCTCCTACACTAGAGTATTTGGTTGTTCGGTTCCTCCTCATGCCCTTCCACAATTTTTATTTGATAGGCTTGTGTGCAGAGAAGTGGCATACCAAACAGTAGCAGGAGGTATCACCAAGGATTTGAAAGAATCTCAAAAAAAGGTATGGCCAACTTTCCCCATTCAAGTTGGTATGTTCAAATTGTTATATTTTGGTCATTCCAAAGTCGAGGTTGCAGCCCTGGAAGATGTCAAATTAGTTGACATCGAATTCAAGAGACATGATCCACATACGATAGTGGAGAATCATTTGGCTCAATATAACATGAAAATATACATCAATGAGGATTCTCCTTATGATGAGATGTTCAGGGCAGTTAGATCCTATGAAGAAGTTCAAAGTAGATTGCAAACTCTGCCTCCTGACCAACAGGCTAGTTTCCTCGTCTTTCAAAAGCATAGACGAAACAATTTGCCAAAGATATTGCAAGGAGAGTCAAAACCCATGCCATCTTCACAGGAAGCTAAACCCACAGTATCTGAGCCAAGTTGCTCCACTAAGCACAAAGATGAAGAAGTCCCAAAAAGTTCAGAAGGGTTATTTAAAGAAATAAAATCATCGTTGCTAGGTCTAAATGATCAACAAATATTAGCCTAGTTGAAGCTTTCATGAATTAGGGACAAGATGTTCCTCATTCAACACCAGCGACTCCTGCTAGCACCCCTAATACAATAGGTCAAGAATATTCCACAACAATCATTTCTCCTATTCCATCATTAACCCCTTTACAAACTAGTTTTGGAGCCTAGTTCAGAGCTCATTCATGTAGGTGATCTTACTCCTATCTTTCCCTAAGAGATGCCTCCCTCAAGTTTATTTTTCAGCAAGAAACGAAAAGCTATTGTAAAAAGAGAATCTCAACAAAAGGATGGAGTAGTCACTAAAAGGCAAAGATTGGTGTATGATGGGAAAGACCAAGATGATCCTAAGTTTGCAAAGGAAGTTGCAGATTTACTAGGGGATTTTGCCACTACCAATCAATGGTCAATGGACAATTTAACCAAACAATTGCAACATAAATGTCTCTTGGTGGAGCAATTGTAGAATGAGATACACAATACAAAACATATTGTCAGAAGCGGAATGAATCAAGAGATAGATCAAATCAGGGTGAATTATCAGCATCAGATTAAGCAGTTACAAGATAAACTCGAGTTGATTTACCAAAGTTCATAGACCAGCAAAGGTTTGATTACTCAGCGAGATAATTTGATAGAACAGTTGCAGGCGAAATTGGCCCTAACAGAGAACACAAAAATAGACATGACTACCTTCAAAGCACAAGCATTAGAAATCAATGAGAAGATGGAAGTTGTCTAGCAGGAGCTATATCAGAGGGTAGACACTATTCATAAATGCTATCAGGCAATAATCTTTCTCTGAAAAGTATTTATGTCAAAGAAAAAGATGCATGTGCGGCTAGATCCAAGTTTCAGGAATTTATCATATGGAGGCATAAAGCTAGTATCCATGGTCTCGCCCCTTTCTCACATTATGAACAAGTGAAGGGCTAAATGGCCTTGAAAGTTTGGGAAACAAATCTGGAAGAAATTAAGAAACTTGCCAAAGATGCAAAGGAGTCTTGTCTGGAGGCATTATCTTCTGTAGATAGAAAATTAGTTGAATTTGAAGGAAATAGTATCTCAGAGGCATTGGGGCAGATTGGAATAGAAATGAATCAAGAAAACTCCAGAAAGAATAAGGAAAACATTCAATTTTCCATCCAACAGATGAATCAGATTGATTTAATCAAAATCAATGAGTTGTTGGTGAATTCAAGTCTACAGTGTCAAATCACAGCTCGAGAAGTAAACAAGATCCATGAGAAGATGCCACTAGTACAAAGGAAGATGTTCGCCTTTGAATTGAATGAGAAGATTGAGCCTTCGAGATTCGTGGTAGCCTTGATGGACATGTGTACTCAATTCAATGAGTAGAGGAAAACTAGTGCACCTGTGAGCAAATGAAGGAACATTTGAAATGCCAGCTCGTCAAATCATGGCTCAACAATATCTGCATTATGTTTTCCATTCATATTGTATTCTATTTTTAGATCAGATATTATGGAAAGTCCAACTACTTTTAGTTGAGACCATTTTCTATAAATAGATAGATTTTAGATCTATTCAAGGTTGATTCTAGCATAATATATAAGAGAAAACTTTTTGAATATCAATACAAGTGCAGACAGAGATTCTGAGTTTCGTTCAATTTGAGTTATGTGTTTCCTCTGTGTTTCCATCTCTCTAAATTTCTTTCTGTAGTTCTGGAAGAGTGAATGATTACAATTTAGTAATACATCTACCGTGATCATAATATATCGAAAGTTCATTCAATAATAACTTTTCCTCTATTATTACTGTGAGAAAAACCAAGACCCGTGACCTGTCTGAATTACTATATTCTTTATCTCCTTTCAAGGGTACGTCTTCTACTTTTCTTCTATTGCAAACAAGGCGAGACTTATCTGTAATTGATACCTAGCTTTGTTTTAACAGTTTTGCAAATTATTTCTACATCACTTGACATTATAATTGTGACTCAGATAACGAGATACAACCTCTGTACTGTCTTATCATAAATTTCATTTAAAGATTATTTCTCAGAAACTGAAGGTAGAAAAATGCACTTATAAAAACATTTCATTTAAAATCTTTGATGCCTGACATTATTCTTTGAGCCTTAGAATCAATCTCAGGAACAACACTAATCATGGTGGTTCACACAATTATAAATGCCAAAATTTATATTCACTCCACAATCAAGTGTGACATGTCCATCATTGACCTCCTTGGTGCAAAAATGATCTACATGTGACCACATAGATGGAAATGAATGTACCTATATTAATGCGATCAAAGGACAATGCCACATGTCTAGGAACCCGAGCAAAACAAAATGATGTATGTTATAAATCAAACGTGCGATATAGAATGACTAGTTGACTAAGATAATTTAATACAACATTGTTGCACTTGATTCCTATGCTCAATACATCTTCTTCGCAATGCAGGTATCGGATAGATGGGCCATATTTGTTTGATCTAGTCTACCACACAATTGTCGAGACTTATCATTGACATATTTTCTTTTAGATGACTAGGATAAGGCATGCTTCTACCATTTGAAATTTTTCTTATTATTCTCCCATTTTATTCTTTTCTCTTCATACAACATGACTCATGGTCTAGTTGCCTCCATGTTGTAAAGAATAAATTTATTATTGACATACATTTATGCATCTCCTGATATTTTTATGAAATTACAACAAATAGTATGAGATCAAATAAATATTATCAATTTTGTAAAAAGTCATTCTATATAGAATACTTATTAGATAATTGACTTGTCCTTTATCATTTGCCTTCTTCTATTAGTTTGGACTAGCTCACCCTCCATTTTGTCCTCATCCTGATGGTTGTCCCAAACCATGTTTAATTGGTCATCAATTTGCTTGATAAACTCACTAGCACAATATAACAACTCACATACAATGTACCTCTCCACCATAGACCCCTTAGGTTTTTCTCTTTAGCAACAAAACCCTTCATCTTTTTTAATGTACCTCTCCAAGAAGAACATCCAACGACATAAAACCACTCCTACTAATTCATTCCCATCAACTAGGTGAATTATAAGATGGATCTAATCATGCAAGTCTATGGAACTCATGGGTAGATACTTCTCCAACATACAAACAATCTTAGATATCTCTTTATGCCATCATGGAAAGCTAGCTATGTGAATCTCCTTTGATGTAAGCCAACTTATAAATGCAAATAAATTTTATATGGCACATCACAGGTCCTGGGGGAATTTGTGGTTCACAAAACCATGCACGAGCAAAGGATAACGAAACTACACAATAAATATGTACACGATTAACAAATAATAACAATGTAAATGTATACCACATAAAACTATAATGCAAAAAAAAAGTGGCATGTAATCCACGTACCCTTAGAAATTTCAAGTGATTATGTAATTTCAACTCAACATATGTCTATCCACTCGAAAGTGGTGTCATAGAATTGACTCATATAAAGAAGGTGCCTTCACATCCAATATAACATTATTCACTGGAAATATGTCATTTTTCTTCAAAATCCATGGGACATCACCTTCTTTACAAGACCATGCGGGACTCGCCTCTCCTTTACATTTTTCATGTGTCCTATGTTGCTTTTTAGTTATGAATACATAACATCCTTCACTGGGAATATATCATTTTTCTTCAAAATCCATGGGATATGTAACATACCGCCTTCTTTTTTGATCTTATGTTGCTTACTGATTCATTTCTACTTCCCAAACTAGTAGGACTCAAGAAGATATGTTCAAAAGGGAAGTATGGTGGCAAACCATAACATGTCAATATCCTGATGAGCATCCTATATATTAATTATTATTTTTTATCCCAAGTCATTTTCCAAACCTGGTCTATCCTGTAGAAAGTATCTTTGAAGAGCCAAAGAATGGAATTTAATGCCAAATTTTAATACAACAAATAAAGTTTAGGATCTAACTATGACTCACCGTATAGAAAAACATTACCTCTTAAACTTTTCAAAGGATTATACCCAATAGAAGAACCAACAGATCCTTTGTACAACTTTTTCTATCCATCTATTTATCATGTTTCTCCATTGTGAAACTTCAATGTTACTTTTTCTCAAGGCATTAGCTGCCAAGGTTTGAACATAGAAGTAGATAATGAACTAAGGAAATAAACTAATTGCATAAGTCTGATCTTTAGAAAGAGTACACATCCTCATTCTCTTTATTTTTCTAAGAGTTATTAATATGACTATGCCATGTTGTAGATGCACCATAGAGTAGTCAGAGAATATGTTAGAGATTGTATCATTACATGGAGTCTACATTATACCACTGGAAGAATTTTATACAATCTCATCTTGTTCCAAATATGGGACACTTAATGCCCTAAAAATAAAAAACTATCCGGAATGACTATAGTTAAAACTTCCTATGCTATCTAGCCAATGTCTCTAGAATTGTTACTCACCATTTACTTTCCATGACTTTCGAGTACAAGATTTGTAAGTTATTCAAATGATTTTTGCCCTTGAAATATTATTCCATAGTATTAATGTAAATGGATTTCAAAGGTTTGGAATTGTCATTAATGTTGCTCCTAAATAGAGAAAGGTACAAAGCTCCCAATTCATGTAATGTTAAACTCCTGTAGTCGCTTATTTAAGAGGAACCAACCTTTAGTATACTTTATCATAATAAGTGAAGAAAACTGAAGAAAACACAACAAAGAGACACCTGGTTATAGTGAAGAAAACCCCCATCATCAATTTATGGAAAGCTTATATAGCATTGAAGAGATGCCATCGTGTACTGGGAGTAGGACTACTTCACTTTTAATGTTGGTCGAAAAAGTGATTTGGCAAGATACATTTGAACAAGGTTTTTTATTGATTGAGAGGATTGTGAAGAAATCCCTCAGCCATTTATGAACGTCTATGGTCACCAAACTAAAGATATTTTGTCATCTAAGTTTGCAATTTCCGATGGGTCATCTCCTTGATCGTAAACTTGTGGCACATCTAATTCCATTGTGGAAAAATTATAAATCATTAAACAAAATTCCCTATGTCTCGATATCATTTGACCTCATCTCAAGAATATGCAATATAGTTTTCTATGCAATGTTGAGCAAATAGAAATCTAGCATATAAAGAAATCAAATTTGTTACAGACACGAAGAAAGAAGAGAAATGAAAAGCATGATGAGAAGGTTGGGTGTCCTATGTTTGATAAGTTGGAGGTGAAACCTTAAAGGGGAGCAAGTAGTGAATTGTTGGAGATAAACTGTAGGAGGTTGAATGTGAAAGAGGATCATGTTGAAGGCCAAATGTGAAACAACTACCTATAGGAATCTTTCCATATAACCATCTCCAAACATCGATAAATCATTGAAACACACAAGTATAGAAAAACCTCCAAAAATAGAAAGGAAACATTTATTTGTTTTTCCATAAACCATGTAGATTCTTGAAACAAAATATACATAAGAATTTCTAGAACATAGCTAAAAACTTATCTTTTGAATGTTGCAAAGCAAACAATTAGCGGAGCAAGCAATTTCCACCCAACCATAGGTAGTCTGCTATGGACACCACCCCCTAGTCGGGCTATGATACCGCTAGGGTGAAGAAGTAATGCATAATACTAAGGATAGTCTCTTAATTCATAGAGCAAGAAGATTGCTAAACCCATATTTGTTGTTGCATTTTTGAATACAAAGTAGCCCTTGGCACCCATAATACCTAACCACACAACACAAGGAGGTCTTCATTCTTTGCTCAACAATCCCTCAAAAGTATCCCCCCTTCAATGTTCTTCAATGTGTGCATGAAAAGGTCCAAGCTGATGTCCCTCAACTCCAGTGGAAATTATCTTGGTTCTGGGCTTTTCCTAGATCTCTTATGGCTTCATTTCATGGTTGTTTTATCACATGTTATGACAGTTCCCTTTTCTCAGCAAGAAATCTCATTTTTCTTGTCTTCCCCTCTTCCAAAAATTATCTCCCCTTTCCAATTCAAATTTCCCTTCTTTTTGCATAAGTGAAAGATGGCAAGAGAGTCCTAATTCAACTCTTCCTAGTTCCAAAATGTAGGGAAGACAACTTGCTATTTTTTAGGAGATGATGGCTTAGATTGAGGAATTTGTTTCGTCCACTCCTCTTAACCTCTTTTTACTTTGCAAACTCATATTTTGAAATGAGTGAAGGTTCAAGGTAACATAAGGTAGATGTTTCTAGGCATAAATCCCCCAAGACACCCTCACCCTTCCCCTCTTGTGGTATCATAGCCCCTTTAGGCACTCTTGCTTCGCCGACTTGGTCATTTTTTTTTATTGCAGAAATAAAATACTTACAATATTTAAGATTCATCAACAAAATCAAGCCACTAGCTTGCATGATTATATATACAAGGAATACCAGCTATCACATCTAATGCAAGAATTATCATTAAAACATCCATCTAGTGCATATATCTATTTGGTTAAGTTTGTCATTCCAATCTAATGGTACAAAGGATCATTAGTACTAAGGGTGCATCTTCTCATGAAGATACCAATTGTTTTCCAATAATAATTTCCTTTTCTTTCCACAAGAAAGTTGTCAATTTACTAGGTAGGAGTCGTCGCCCTATTAATATGCCCAAGTTTCCATATATTTTCCTTATTTGAGTACACCATTAACTGCCAAGTAAGCCCTAACTTCTGGATCCACAATCTCTAAGCATGTATTATTTCCCACGTGGTAGCATTTGGTGAAATTAAACATAAGTTATTACTAGCCTTACTAACATGCCTTAAATAATCAATATCAAAATTTATATTCTCATCCTTGTAAACTTTTGATCATTAACCAAGGTTCTTATGTCACTTACAAGAATAAATGGTTAAACTCTAGTGATTTATCCACCACCTAGTAATTATCATTGTTCACCCTTAGAAGGATTAACTTACATAACTCGTAATTAACATTCAAGCTTATTACTTTTCATGCTAGGTGTTTTCTCATCGGTCTGTAAGTCTCATTTATAACATAGTCTATTTCCTTCGTCTTTGAAGATCTAGAAACTAAGAAGTATACAATTGTTATACTTTGATCATTTAAACATATAATTCTTTTTCAAATCTATCATTTGTCATTACTTGCCAATTACAAGTGTTCTAGTTCATATCTTCCTAACTTGACACTTTAAATTATGTAGGTCATCACTATGACCCTTACCAATCATCCTTATTCATCATTCATGTTTCTCAATCTACTCATCTATATCCTTAATAGAGCTTCCTACTTGGACAAGACACCCCTTTACTATCATTACATAAATTTTCCTTAGACTTTATTACGGCATGACAAACAAGCTCATGCAATTATCATTAATAATTAAACTCATGAATGCAACCAATTTAATCATGCACATAAGCAATTAAACACACACAACAAAATTCATATATAAAATACAAAGTAAATGCAACATTTAATCATAGCATTAAAACTTAATGACCAAGTAATTAAAACACTTATATTTTTAAAAACATTGTACACAATTGGCTGTAGACGAAGGACATTCAAACTAACCACGTAATCTTCTGCTCCAATTCTCTTAGCATCAAGTCACCCCTGAGCCAAGGCTGTGAGTCTACAAGGACGGAAAGGCTCATATGGGTGTCTACAGTCCACTGTAACAACTCCAAACTCATTAAAAACATAGTGATGTGACTCCTACAACAATTCCAACCACCCAACGCTCTTCTCCATCAATCTTCATGTTATGATCCAATGCCTTAAAATGATAAGAAATCAATAAATTACGGCCCACTTCGAGGAAGAACCCTCCTTAACAATATATCCACTTCAGAACACAATATGGGTTGAGATAAGATGATCCTAATACTAGATCACCTTGGTATATATATATATATATATATATATATATATATATATATATATAT
>SNQJ01S0000147.1:75182-97758 GCA_010110895.2 Picea sitchensis
TATATATATATATATATATATATATATATATATATATATATATATATATCGGAGACAAATGTTTACAATTATGATGAAAGGGTGCAATGAAGGGTTCTAGCCGACCTACTAGAAATGTAATAATTCAATATCTAGGGCTTAATAAGGGGTTTTATACATAACATGGGGCTTTTGTCTAGGGTTTAACATGCCCCTCTCCTTCAAACAAGTGTTGTCCTCAACACTTGACTAACCATGCATGCTTCTGCATGAAGAACTCATCTTCCCATGTCACCTCTTCCACTAGTAGGTTCCTCCATTTGACGAGGTACTTTGTAATTGCTCGATTTCTCAGCTGCTTAATTCTTGCTTCAAGGATTGTTTCTGGCTCTAGTGTGATTTTTCCTTCTTCATTGATCTCTAGTAAAATAGTTTGGACTAGTATCTTGTTGTCGATGACCTTCTCTAAGCAAGACACATGGAAGACTGGATGTACACGTGAAGATGGAAGCAACTCCAATTTGTAAGCCATACTTCCAATCCTTTGCAAAACCTTATAGGGGCCATAATTTTTTGGGTGCTAATTTATTGTCCTTCTTTTGTTTCTTGAGGGGCATTTGTTTGTATGGTTGTAGCCTTAGAAAGACCCAATCCCCCACTTCAAATTCCCTTTCACTACGATGTTGATTTGCTTGTTGTTTCATTCTATTTTGTGCCATAACCAATTTTTCCTTCAATAGTTTGAGGACCTCTTGTTGGTTCCCTATGTGGTCCTCCACTGATTGAACCTTTGTATTCCCTTTCAAGGGTGATGTGATGGATGGAGGATGATATCCATAAAGTGCCAGAAATGGGGACATTTTTTATGTAGTATGGAAGAAACCACTTTACCAATTGTGTATGTTTATTGGATGCAAAGCAACAAAGATATCCTTCTAGACATTTATTCATAATCATAGTTTTCCCATCAGATTAAGGGTGGTAAGATGAGCAATGAGCCAATTGAGTACCCAAAAAAGAAAAAAATTTAGTCCAAAAATTTCCCGTGAAAATTGGGTCTCTGTCACTTACAATAATCTTGGGGACTCCATGAGTTTTTGAATTGTTTCCATGAATGTTTTTGCTACTGTGCTTGCTTTAAAAGGATGAGGAATAGAGAAAAAATGGGCATACTTTGTTAGTTGATCCACTACTACCATGATGACAGTCTTTCCTTCAGATTTGGGTAAACCTCTAATAAAATCCATGGAAACTTCTTCCCAACATTGGCTTGGTATAGCTAATGCTTGTAGGATACCTGGAGTTTTGATTGTCTCTCCCTTATTCTGTTGGAAGACCAAACATCCAAACACAAACTTTTGAACATTATTTTAAAGATCTTACCAGAAAAAATCCTTGTTGATACTGTGGTATGTTTTCAAGAATCCTGAATGTCCCCCTATAGTAGAAGTGTGCAATTCCAGAAGGATCTTATGTTTGAGTTGGGAATTCTTGCATAAGTATAAGCGATCACGATACCATAACAAATCATTCTTCCATACCAAATTATCTATTGAAATGGGGTCTTCATGTAGTTGTTGAATTATCTTGCAAAACTTTTGATCTTGATTCCATTCTATCCTTGCTTCTTCCACCCAATCAGATTGCAGGATAGAAATAACACATAATGAACCTTCTATTTCTTCTTCTTTCTTGAAAAGGGCATCTACCAAAGCATTATGTTTTCCTTTTTTTTGTAGATAATTTAAAAGTCATAACCCAACATATTTGTAACCCATTTTTGTTTCTCTTATGAAGATAATCGTCGCTCCAAGAAGTACCTCAAACTTTCATGATATTTTTTTACCTTGAAGTGTCTTCCTATTAGGTAGGGGCGCCATTTCTGAACTGCATGTAGTATGTCCAACATTTCTTTTTCATAAATGGGTTTGACTAAGTTTTTTCCTTTAAGTTGGTTGATTTCAAAGGAAAGGCGCCTTCCTTCTTGTATTAAAACTGCACCAATTCCATGGCCAAGTCAGGTGTGGCCAAGAAGGGAATTGTTCACATAGCCTCCTTAAGTTTTTCAAAAGATTTGGTTGGTTCTTCGGTCCAAGAAAATGCTTCCTTATTTAATAATGTTGTTAGAGGTGTTGCTATTTGACCATAGTTCATGACAAACTTGCGGTAATAGCCTGTCAATCCTAATAATCCCCTAAGTTTCTTCAAGATTTTGGGAATTGGCGATTCCCTCATAGATTTAATTTTGTTAGGGTCCACTTTTACACCTTCATGAGATAAAATATGACTCAAATATTTGACTTCTTGAACCCCAAAGGCACACTTGGAAGGCTTTGCATAAAGTTGTTTCTCTTCCAATAGTTGTAATACTCTATCAACATATTGTACATGCTCTTCCCAAGATTTGTTGTAGATTAGTATGTCATCAAAAAATACCAACACAATTTTTCTAAGGAAGGGCTTGAAAATAGAATTCATCGAGCTTTGAAATGTTGAAGTTGCATTAGTTAGTCCAAATGGCATAACCAAAAACTCATAATGACCTTCATGTGTTCTAAAAGTTGTTTTAAGAATGTCTTCCTGTTTCATTCTAATTTGATGATATACCAAACGGAGATCTAACTTAGTAAATAATTTTTCTCCATGTAATTCATCTAATAATTCATCAATGACACTGATATGAAACTTATCTTTGATGGTCATTTTGTTGAGCTGTCTATAAACTAGACACATACGCTATGAACCATCTTTTTTTGTAACCAACACCATTAGTGAAGAGAAAGAACTTTGGCTACGTTGAATGATGCCAACCTCTAACATTTCCCAGATCATGCTCTCAATCTCACTCTTCTGTGCATATGAATACTTGTAAGGCCTAATGTTAGGTGGTACACTTCCTGGCTGCAAATGAATAACACGATCATGATCTCGAGCAGGTGGAAGACCCTTCGGCATTTCACCAAATACCTTTGAATGATTGTTGTTAAGTATTTGGAGATCTAATGGAGCAGGGGCTATAGATGTTTGAACATCAAGTGAGCACAATTGTGCAATTACACCTTGGTGTCCCTTTTTGAGTAATTTTTCCATGCTATTAGAGCTTATCACTTTAGAGGGTTTCCCTTGGATACCTCTAAGCTCAATTTCCTTTCCGTTTGAGGAAAATCTCATGAAAAGATTTTGAAAAGCAAAGGCCACTAGTCCTAGTGATTGCAACCATTGGACCCCTAATACAACATCAACACCCCCAATTTAGATGGAAATCATGGGGATATCCATAAAATACTCCCCCATGTTGAGCTTAATACTATGGCATTTCCCTGAACAATTTATGGTACCTCCATTTGCAATCATTACTTGAAACTTTGGTGCAAGATATACAAAGCAATTGAGATCTTTTTCTAATTTGTAATTGATGAAATTATGGGTGCTACCCGAATCAATCAATATTGTTACCTTTTAATTTTTTATGTATCCTTATATCTTGAGGGTTTGTGGAGTAATGATGTCGACCAATGCATGACAAGATATTGTTGGAGTAGTCTCTTCTAGATCTAGGTCTTGTGATGTATCCAATTCCTGATCTTCTTCCTCTTCACAATCTATGTAGAATAATTTCTTCTCACCACATTTATGCCCCTTACGGTACTTGCTGTCACAATTGAAACATAGTCCTTTTTCTCTTCTTTCATCCATTTGTTGAGGTGTCAAACTTGTTGGTTTAGGTACACTATTTTCTTCCTTTTCACAATCTATCTAGAATAATTTATTCTCACCGCATTTATGCCCTTTACTGTACTTGATGTCACAATTGAAACATAGTCCTTTTTCTCTTCTTTCATCCATTTGTTGAGATGTCAACCTTGTTGGTTGAGGTATGGTTGTCTTATGACCCCCAAAACGATCTCTACTTCCAATGTTAGACTTGTGTGTAGGCTTATCTTTGGCATGAATATGACGAGCATTTTGCAAAGCTTCCACAATATTTATGGGTTGTTTTAAGAAAAACTCATGTTTAATGTCTTCTTTTAATCCAACCATGTAAGCTTCCAATAAGTGTTTGTCACTTATGTTATCCACCCTTGTGGCCAATACCAAGAATTCTGAATTATAATCTTCAATATCACCTAAGTGCTTGATTCTTGTCAATTGACTGAAGTAGTCATGTTCCAAAACTTTCCCATATTATGCTTCTAAGTCTCTTGTAAATAAACTCCAAGTGTAGTGATATAAAGGGGGATGCCTTTTCACCATTTATTGATACCATTTATATGGTTTTATCTCAAAGTTCAAGGTTTCTATGTGAATCCTTTTCCTATCATCCATAATATTATGTAGTTCAAAATATTGCTCTGTTTGGTTCACCCAAGTAAATACCTTGGTACCATCAAACTTCTTTGATTCAATTTTGGGAAAGTTGAATTTAGGAACCCCCACCATAATTAACTCCACTATTAGAGTCAAATCCACTTGAAACTTGCTTATTATCAGTAGGTTGTTCAACATGAATACTACCTTTATTTTCATGGGTTCTTGGCATTTTCATATCTCCTTTAGGGAGTCTCTCATCTAGAGCCTGAAGGATTATGGAACTCGTAGATTTTTTGTATTTCTTCTTTATATTCATCCATCTTACTTTTCATATCATCCATATTCTTTTCCATTTCTTGAATTTATCTTGGTGTGTTTACCCAATTATTAGATATGTCACTCAATTCATTAAGTTGTTGCTCCAATTTGGACAACATGTTATGTATGTCTTCATTTTCTTCTTGAGTCATAGATGAAACTTATGGAGGTTTAATAGGTGTTGTCACATTTTTTGGACCCATGTGGATTAATAGTAATAATACTCCTCTATTCCATATTTATCACAAATTTTGAATCACTAGAAACAGATCTTCCAAAAAAAAGTTATGCCAATTGTAAGTTGCGTACCTTTTAAAACCTTAATTTGGAGTTTGTCCTCTTGGTTGACCTTCCTTCTGGTGTATCTCTAAAATTTCGGCCCTTCTGAGTTTGGAATTTCGTTCTATAGTCCTCTCAACAATGCCACAGGTCTGATCAAAATTGGATGTGCCAAATAGAAGTTATGGTAACTTCCCCACACCTTGCTGATTTTTGGCCTTTCCAAGAGAACAAACTTGTACAACATTCCTTGCACAAAATATTTGATATCTAATTCTAAAAATTGTACCCAAAATACTACAGACCATCCTCTTTCAAATGCAACTAGTCTCACAGAATTTGGAGCCTCACTGAAGAAGATATGATGATTTTACTCGAAACACCTGTTTGAGACTAGGTAATAGGATAGGTCAGATACCCTATCTTCCACAGGGTGTATCTCCGAATTTATGATGACCCAGAAGTTGGAATTTTTACCACAACGCCCTTGTTATGTCCTCTAAATAAGCTCCAATTTTTATGGTCTGAATCATCATAGAAAAAAAAATTATAGTGAAAATTCTAAGATGACTGGCTTGGATAAGAAAAACCCCAGGATCAATGAGCTCTAATACCCAATGTTATGATCCAACACCTTAAAAATGACAAGAAATCAATAAATTACAGTCCACTTCGAGGAGAAACCCTCTTTAACAATATATCCACTTCATAACACAACATGAGTGGAGATAAGATGATCCTAATACTATATCTCCTTGAAATATGTATAGGACACAAAGGTTTACCATTATGATGAAAGGGTGCAATGAAGGGTTCTAACTGACCTACTAGAAATGTAATAATTCAATATCTAGGGCTTAATAAGGGGTTTTATACATAACATGGGGCTTTGTATAGGGATTAACACTACATGACCCAAGGGATGAGATTTCCTTCTCTACATCGCGGTCCCTTAGAAAATCTCCATCCCCTCTAAGGCTCCAACACATACCGACCATGAATCTCTCTACTAGGGTCTCTAGGAAATCTAACTCCAATAGGAATGCTCACACAACATTTATAATTTATCTTTGGTAATGTCCTCAACAAAATCACTCACATGCATGACAACCTCATTCTCAACATAATTACTAGCATTAGTAAGTTTCCTTCCATACACATTATGGCTAGCCACTCTTTTTATAACACTTTCCTCTAGTTTTCATAGTTCTCCATGTCACTTTAATGTTATCCATTAGCTATACCCCTCAAGGGAGTTAAATGAGATTAAATAACTGCTCTAATCGTAACAATTCCATATTGTTGTTATCACCAATCTTTGACTGGCTAGGAGAATATTGCCTTTCTACTACAGTGTTTACCTCCTTCTTGTGGAATTTTCATAATTTATAACTGGTTTACTTTGTCCCATATTATAGGAACTTATAGGTTTTTTATCTAATGACCTACATCATTATCCCATTCATCTAACTTCATTGGTTCATCTCATCCTTCCAAGTTGGTTATGGTTACAAGTCTACCATTCAATATTGTAATTATAAAATTTCCAGTTCATCCTTTACTCTTCCTCCATAAGGTAACTTCATGGGATGCTTAATAAGTTAGATATATATTGCTACCACTGGGGATCAAAACTTAGAAACCTTCCTCTCTTATAATGCTTGTATCTCTCTATACTTATACTATTCTTCTAGGTGTAGTTGCATATTATATATATATATATAAGTTTTGACTTCATTTGATGTGTACTGTCAGGGAATTGTATTGTTGTTCTTTCGATTTAACCAAGTCCTTTACCATTCTTCCCCTCTTTAAGAAGCAACGTCCTCGGAACAATGTTTACCAAATAATCATTACTTATGACTTAAACTACTCATGTTTCAAACTAAATCATCTCTTCAAATTACAACATTATTGCAAGGTTGCCATTTTTTTTTCACATGGTTTTTGCTAGATTGTCAATTTCATCCATTCTCTTTTCTCATGATCATGTGAGGAATTGGACATGATTTCACCCTAACATTTTCTTTACTATTACTTCTTTTTATACAATGAATTACCTACTTGATACACCATGTTTGAATGAGACCATAAAAAATGTAAAAAAATTCAAAGAATCAACAACACCTTTGATGATCACAAGGAAAATAGTTGCAACCCCAACCAAACAACAAACACAAAATCTGAGAAGACATTATCCACACAAAATCAAAGACCACACAATATGACTGACATAATTTTCATAAAGGATACAATACTACTAGATACAAATATTGGCAACATAGCTAAAGGTCATGAATCATAAATGTAAGTCAAGGATATGAATTCCCCAACAAATTATATAAAAAGAATCATTAACACTTTACAAACTAATAAACTCTTAATTTTCTTTTGAATTACTATCACCTTTTATTAACAAAATACCAATTATCCATTTTCTTTATGATAATTTTATATGTAATAATAAAATAAAAACCAAAATAATATACCATTGTCATAAAAATAAAACATAAAAAATAATGATTACTAATAAATTATCACCATAATATAATAATAATAATAATATAATTCTTTAGGTGGGCATGATAGTTTGTGCTCTTGAGTAATATCGATTCAGAACCAATATTGTGAGAAATTTAGATGAATATCATTGCTATGATTTTCAAAATAGAAACACTAAATGGTAAACACCAATGCAACTACACAACTTGAGTGAATCTAATGGTTAAAAACATGTGCTTCCTCCTAAAAGATCACAAGTTCAAAACCATAAGGGGATTAGGGTATGTATACCTATGTAGACTTTAGCAGTCAAGTCGCTAGGTGGAGGGGGTCCCTTGTCCCATAAACAAGGGGGTCTCAAACACCAATTTGGTGTATGGCTTGGCCATGACCTTTAAATTAGATTATTGTTATTATTATTATAAAAAGTTCAATTCCTTGAATGAGAATGGCCAAGTATCATCATATCCATTATCTTTCTTTTACGCAAAACCCAGGTGGACTTCGAAGCCTTCTTCATCGTCATGAAGCAAAACAATGTAATTTGGTTTATTCACTTTCAAATTATTGCAAAAACTTCAACAACTAACTTATAATTTTTCTCTCTAAAAACAATGGCTATGCACACATAATGATTGGAATAATTGTACGCATAGTATTAATAATCTATGCGATATTCACACAAGAAAATACAGGAAAGTAACACTACATATGTTGGATACTCATCTCTTATATAAAGAGGGTGGAGATAACAAATTTATAACCATTCAAAGAAATACTTAAACACATCATCAACAACCCATGTCTTTCTAAGGGTGGTCGTGACTACTCCATCCATACTCACACATACTACAACAACCTTTATAATATTGAGAGGATCTTGGCCAAATAGTGTTTCAAAGAAGAGTGTGAATAGCGCTGAAGTTGAAGGGTCCATAGATCCTACAGGTTGAGTCTGTGGCTCTGATATCATATGTAATGGCCCAATTTCTAATTTAATTAAATGCATAAATAAACCTAGTAATGTGTAACCATTAAACGTAGAAAGTAGAAATACATTGATTATGATCATGTAATTCACAAGGATGAGTGAGTGGTGAGAATCTTACCCGAGAGTTGAAGACATCGGCTTACTTACAACGCTATAAATGTCGAACCGTTGCAATCGAAACTTTGATCCAGCATGCTGCAACAAAGTGTGGGGAATAACTCTCCTCCCAACCAACTTCTCAGTCATCGCGACTAAGAGCCCCCGATCTCTCAATCAACTACCTATGCCAACTTCCAAGCCTTTCCATTAGTTGCACCGACAAAAGCTATCAAACTTTGTTCTCCACCTTCATTATATAAAATTCTTTTTACCCATTCATGCAAGAAGTTACATGCAAAAGTTACACTTGTCATTAAATAATTAATCATGTAATGTTTTGTCTTTTCTTAATTTATCTTTCCATAAATTTATCTTTTCTTATTTTCCCTTTATTCTATTAATAAAGTAATTCCTTTTATTTATTTACTTTGATCTTTTACTTTATTTATTATTTCTTTACTTTCTATTTTTATACCATTTAAATATTATTATAATTATTATTATTATTATATGGGGCATTACACATGCCAATAGGCCTCCATGGGAATTTTAAAAGCTACCCACCTTAGGATGGTGTGTTTCATGAAAAGAGCAAGACCAAGAAAGTTGATCAAACTTATTTTCAGATGAGTATGCATTCTATATATATATATATACACACTGCCCTCAAGGGATAACAAATGCATATGTTTTCTAATCAAATGAGCCAAAAAGCAATTGTTTATTGCAACTTCATGTTCCTTCCAATATGTAAAGCCAACCAATTTCATAATTTGTGCAATTATATATGGGTCTGGAATGTAGAGCTTGGTATAGAAGGTGTCAAAAAATCAATACACCAAAAACACTGTCATTGATTTCCCTTGAGCCCATACAACCCTGAGTGTTGTAACAAAGCTCTAATGCCAATTGTAACATACCTCCTTTTTAATTCTTATGTTGCTTACTAATTCCATTCTACTTCCCAAACCAATAGGATTTAAGAAGATATGTTATGCCCTATCCTCATAAGGCAACAAAAGGGAATTATGGATATATATTGTTATTGGGTGAATCGGTGAATGCAGACATAGACTAACCCCCCTAGATCCACCTGGATATAGAACAAAACAAGACAGGACATGACGCTTTCCCTAGKCTCTAATCATCAAATTTACTACCGAACAAAAGACGATAGACATACCTTTAAATGTCGCTTCCTTATGTCTTTGTTGTTCCTATTTCGCTCCAGTGCTCTTGTGATACTGATCCTGCAGTGAGACACAAACCAACCAAAGTGAAAGCAGAGAGAGTATATTCAATGACAACCTATGCATATGATCAAGGAATTATGCAATAAAATAAAGATAATTCTATGGGAAAGAAACATGCCACTGTATTATATTAATAATAGGAAGAGAGATTACAACTAGATGCCTTGATGTCGTAAGGTTCCTTCCAACAGTTCCTTGCTTCCCACACACTTTTGATCCAAGAATTCTGAGACTATAGATCTAACACCTATCTTGACAAAAGAAAAGCTCAAAGCCACTCTAACCAAGCTAATAATTCCAAGCCAAATCCAACTACAAAATCCAAGCTCCAAAACCAACTAACTTTCTCCATGAGAGATCCTCTCATTTTATAAGTTGAAGAAGATAAGGTGAGGAGGTTAGGATGATCCCACTAAATCATGAAAGCGAGTAATATCCAAACCATTCAGAGGCCACCTCACCATAGAAGCTTCTCCTTCTAGAAGAATCGAGAAAATGCTCATTTTTCCCACGTATGAAGGCTGCCGCGACCTGGCTAGAGTGCAGCCTGCGAAAATTCCGTGCCCTAGCTATAGTGCAGCCTACGAAAATCATGCATTTCCGCACCCTAGCTATGGTGCAGCCTGGAGAAATCCTCCAAAATAGGGTTTTTACAGAGGAAAACACAACTTCTTCTCTCAAGGAAAGTTCTTCTCCCTTCTTTCTTCAGGAATTCAGGCCACTGACCCCTCTAAACGAAACATATAGGTTCAGATCATTAACGTTCATAAGGGTGACGAAAATAATGTGTAACAGAGAGCCCCCCAAAGTATGAAGCGAGAACAGAGTGATAGCTGAAATACTTTGTCGAGTGTGTGTAGGGAACAAGGAATAGTCGATCGGAAACTTGCCAACAAACAAGGAAATACATTACAATAATATATCATCACTGAGGTAGGCATTCCCATACTCAGAATACAAATGACTCAAAGCATAAATGCCACATGCGAAGATCCATGTCAAGTAAGACAGGCCATGGCCACCAAACATACACTGTGGATCCATGCCAATATGACTCAAATATGAACATAGCCACCAAAAATACATTGTGGATCTATGTATTAAAGACTCAAATTTGAACACAGCCACGAGACATACAATGTTGATCTATGCAAAAATACAAACTGAATATACTCCAACGCAATCTGAATCTGTGATAAAAGGTTCAGGGTCTTCATCTCCACCACTCTAAGTACGAATCTAACCATGCGAATACATGTGTTGAAGTCGAACATGGTATAAACCACTTGATTATCGACCAATGATGAGAACCGTTAACAAGTGCGAGGGAAATCACCGTTGATGTCAATGACTCCCAAGGTACTCTAGTACAATCCAACAAATGAGAATTAATGAGCTGAAGTCAAACACTCGACGGAATCTCCCGATCAAGGGTCAATAATGAAAACCAATTGTCGAAAGTGAGGAAACCTGCCATTGAGGCATGCATGTTCCAAGGTACCAATTGGTTTCTAAGTCTAATTCCTGGATAATGAGTTGAAGTCGACAGGAAAAGACTCGTCACAGGAAGGCCTTAATGTATCCTCCATCAATGACACGAAACGGGTAAAAATATTTGATATAGATCAGAGTAACAAGTGATTCAGGACTGAATCAGGGATGGACGACGCAATAGAAGGCTTAAGGACTGCAGAAAAGGCTAACGTAATATAAGGATTTTCGGGTTGGACTTCTCTTTGAACATATTGACGACACGACAACTGTCTTGGAAACACTGAGTCAACAACATGGATCACATACCAATTTGTAATCTTATAAAGGAGTATGATCAAGAGACAAGTGGATTTTCCAACCTAGACACAAAATAAGAGAAAGAGTGTCATGTTCAAAGGTGACTCTTCCATCGAATACAGATTTAGATACATTTCTTTCCCAATTTCCCCCCCTCCATTTCTGGCGAGTACCTCTTTATTTTTACGCAAGCTTGAGGAGGATAACATATGCTTGTAATGTAAACTCATCCTTCGGATGAGTCCCTCATAGTATGTTTAACGAACCCTAAGAAGCAGTGGTTCGGTCCCATATGGGCCTTTCGATGTTTGTTTTACGAGTCCAAAGAAAGAAAACTCAGGGGTTTTTCATGTTTAGAGAGACTGAAAAACACTTAAATAGAACTCTCTCAGTTCCTTTTTCGTAAGTTAGTTTGATGAGACTGAAAAAGAGATAAACTTTCGCTCAACAAACATTTTCTTCAAATACTTTCATGAGCGTGAAAAGAACAAGGTCGCTCGATAATCTTTTCATGTTTAGAGAGTCTGAAAAGAGCTTAAAGGGAACTCCAGGGGGTTCCTTTTTCGTATAACCTTTACGAGTCTGAAAAAGTGATAAAAGTATACTTGGTTACATTCTCATTGATTTACGAGCACAAGAAAGAACAAAGACTAAGCTCGACAACTTATTCTCATGTATTTACGAGCATGAGAAAGAACAAAGACTAAGCTCGGGATTGTTTTCATTTTTACGCAAGCTTTAAAACAAAACAAAATTGTGCTTGGGATAGATTTTATATTTTGCACAAGATTAAAAACTAAAAAAAACTATGCTTGGACTTGGTTTCATTTTTACACAAGCTCGAACTAGAGGAAACTATGCTTAAGGTAGGTGGTTTCATTTTTACACAAGCTTGAACCATATAAAACTATGCTTGGACTTCCTAAGGCATGAGACAAAGATGGTTGGTACTTAACCCCCAGCTTAAGAAACTAGTGGCTCTAACTTTAGCATGAAGTCCAGAGGTTGAAAGCATTGCCCCCCAAGCTTCATTTCCTCCAACTGCAAAGGTGGATTAATTGAAGCTTCAAATACTGATGCAGGAGCATCTCTCCACGTCAGTCAGCCAGCCAGCCAGCCACGTCATCACGTGCATTCAAAGGTCGCCTAGAGAAGGGAGTCAACACTCCGTTGATTTCTTACATCTTGAAGATTCGTGGGACAAGAGAGTGAAGGTTCGATGCTTCAATCCGCGAAGTTGCGAAAAGCGAAAAGCGTCAAGGGAGGAGTCAACCCGACGTTGACTTATCACGTCTCGGGAGATTTCAACAGGAGGGCACGAGAGTTCGACCCACGAACTCACGAAGGTGCGAGTTGCGAGAGGCGCTGGTATTCAAGCCCTAGCCTACGGTTACATGTGGAGGGTGATGACAAGGAAAGGAGTCAACACTCCGTTGACTTCTCGCGTCTCGGGGATTCATGAGATGAGAGCACGGGAGCTCGACATTGAAACTTGCGAAGGCGCGAGTAGCGAGAGGGGATAGCAGTTAAGCCTAGTTAGCGGTCGCACAAAGGAGGCGCTGACAGAAAGGAGCCAAAACCATTTCGTGATTTCGGGTCTCGCGGGATTGGAAAGGAGGAGTCGGGAGCTTCAACTCGCGAGACCGCGAGTTACGACAAGTGACTTTGGAATTGAGCCTTGGTCACAGTGCTATGGTCGCACAGAGAAGGGGAGCTTATGCCTAGTGATGTTCGCATAGGGAAGCCACCAAAAAGGACCCGTGGATCGATAATTCGTGATTCCAGCAGGGAATCTAAAGAGCCGATTCGGCTCTGAGGAGATAAAGAATGATCCTGTGAGCAGATCTAGGCCCGAGGGTCGATAGGTCTGCGTCAGTTGGTATCATAGCACATATTCTATTTGTATATCGCAGACAGAAGGAGCAGAAAGGAGACAGAGTGCTGGAGACTCTATGAATGATTGCTTACAAGTGAGCAGCAGGTTTGCCAGGAGAGCAGACAGGGACAACGAGATGGCTACTGAAGGCCGTAGATATGTTGGAAGGAAAAACCCAGAGCTGATGAGCAGATCTGAAATAGATGAAGAGCTCACTAATATAAGGGCGGAGATAGAAAATCTTGCATTGCGGATGCAGCAGAATGCCAGGTCGAGATGGGTATACGAATGGCCCATGAGGAAGCCGAAGGTAAAATGGCCAGTCAAGCAACTGATGGTCATAAGGCAACATAAGATATTAAGAGGATGGTTGAGGCATGTTGAAAACCTCAACAGACTAGAGAAAAGGGTTTAGATATGTAAATAAGAGACTGGGAGAAGTCTCAGTAGTAAGGATGAATTGGGATAAACTGAAGATCTCAAGCACTGCCAGGAGGGCAGAGAAGAAATTCCTAATTGCCAGGTGGGCAAAGAGTTGAGATTACTGCAGGATCTCACAGATTGTCATGAGGACAGCCAGGGAATTTCACAGTGCCAGGTGGGCAATGGATCGAGATCATTGCAGGATCTCATAGACTGTCAGGAGGACAGCAAGGAAATCCCAATTTTCCAGGTGGGCAGGGATGAGCAGATGAGATTATCTGGGAGTCTCATGAACTCAGAAGTGAGTTTGGATCAACAGATGCAGCTGAAAGAGGAGGAAGATCGGAGAAATCTTCTGATGATTGGGGGAATTCAGATATTCCTACCATTTGGCCAAGAGGAGGCAGAAATCTTTGTTGCACATGCAACAACAGAAGAAGGACAACCAACTGAGACTGTCAAAGAAGCATTGGAGCAGAATTTGGAAGATGCCCAAACAGAAGAAAAAAAAGAGAATGAGAATTATGAGGAATGGCTCAACATTTTCAACCAGGAAGCTGAAAAGAAGGAAGCTGCAGCATTGAAGCTAGCAGCAGCAGAAGAAAAAGAGCAGGCGGATAGATTTCTCACTCCATGGGAGATGGAGTTGAAGATGCTGGAGGATTGGCTGAACAATCCAGAGCCAGCAGGAGAACTAGCAGAAGTTGAGCTGTCAGAGAAGATGACTGAACAACAGGTCAGTCAAGAGGAGACTGCAGAGCTGAAGTCTGCAGCAGAGTGGACACTTAGTGCCACAAAAGAAGAAGATGAGGATGGCATGGGAGATCATGATGATATACCCATTTGCATAAAAGAAATGCAACTGAGGAGACTGCAAAAGCAAAGCCAGCCACTGGAGCAGCTGGACGAAGCGATTGAGGAGATCAGGGAGCTGATGTTAGGGTCAGTAGAAACTGTCAGCAAGGAGAGGCTGAGCAGAAGGAAAGAAGCAGCAACAACATAGAAGCAGCAGCAGCAGCAAAGAGATGGAGCAGATGAACAACTCCAGAAATTTGTTTGGGATCCAGGAGAATTTCCAAAGCTGAGAGTGGAATCTCATGAGTAGGAGCTCATGAATTTTTCAGCAGAGGAGTATGATGCAGGAACATCTCTCCACATCAGCTAGCCATGTCAGCGCATGCATTCAAAGCTGAAGAGAGGCGCAATCCTTGTCTTCCATTTTGAATTTGAATGTAATTAAATGTTTAGGCTGTTGAGCCGTGAGTTCGTGCCTTTGCGCATGCATTAGAGTAGGTAGGCCTTTAATGTTTGTAAGGATGAGATCTAGATCTGATTTGCGGACTAGACAACCCATTCAATGTAATTGAATAGGGTAGGTAGATTGGAGGGAAGATCTCGAAGAGCCCCTCTTGTAAAAGATCAATTTCGATCTCATTTTGGGATAGTTTTAGGAAGGAGAGTTGTAAGAGAAGAGAAGAGAAGGAGCTGAGACTTCGATATAGTTCTTTCTCAAGAACACCTTGTAAAAACAGGCATTTGCCATTTAATACAGACAACAGTTTTTCCTGCATATTTCTTGTGTTGAATGAATGTCTCTGTGTATTCAATTTATGCTGTAGATGTATGCTAGACATTTGCAGAGAGTTGTTTTGATTTCAGGCTTGAGAGGTTCTTTGTGGTTTCATGCCAGGAGGGCGTGACAGAGTACTACGGTCTCTGAATACCAGTTCCTAGATACACTTATGAACTCTGCGGAGTCAGACAAAGACGTGCAGGAGGGCACAATAGCTGAAATCAACAAGTCAAGAGGAAGACCTTTGAGGTTGCTGAATACCTCAGGAGGCAAGGCTGTGTAGGAGGAACACAATTGCATACAGAATCTCTGAGGATTTCTGTAAAGCTCTGCCAGGTGGGCATTGAGTAGGTGCAAGGAGTGCATAGAGAAAGAACTCTGTTGTGAGTTCGTAAGAAGCAAGAATCATTGAGGATTCTTGATACTCTGCCAGGAGGGCATTGAGTAAGTTCCAGAGCGCACATGAGGAACTCTTTGAGTTTAGAGATAAAGAAGAATCCAGGGAAAGATCTTCGCAGGGTTTTCGAACACCATGAGTACTCAGCAATAAGTTATTTGAGTAGAAGGATAGCCAGGAGGGCATCTGAATTCTCCATCCGAGGGAGAAAGGAAAAAGGATGAGTTTCCTTGGAGGTCGAAGCTACAGGAAAGCTCAGGACGGATAACACCTTATGTACGCAGAGGTTCTGCAAGAAGTGCAGAAGCCGAACAATCCTTTGGGGATTCAAGGAGAGAAGCTCAGGAGGAACGATGCCATTGTGAACGCAGGCGAGACTTAAGACTAAGAGCTCGCAGAAGCAAGGTAAAGGTCGAGGCATTTAGCCATGGAGAAATCTCCCAAGCAGCGGAAGGAAGCGCATGCTCAGGAGGGAGAGTACAACTGCCATTGGATCAGACCAGAGAAGAGATCTGAGCTGTCGGATTTCCCACATCCAGGGAGCAGCGGAGGAGTGCAAAGAGAAGGGACGGATCTGAACCGTCAGATCTTAGCCATAGAACCCGACAACCTTTAGATCTGTCAGGAGTTTGAGCGCACAGAGAAGGGACAGATCTGAATCGTCAAATCTTAGCCATAGAAATCGACAGCCTTTAGATCTGTCAGGAGTTGTGAGGGAGTTAAGCCCTCATATAGTAGAACAGAGATGAAAGTCCTGAAAGGCGTTGGCATATCGGGATTTCGGCATTCGGGATATCGAAGGTCCTGAGGACGAGCAGTCGGGACACTCCACATCGAAAGTCCCGAAACAACGAATTTGATCTGAGCCATCCATCTGCGGGAGGACGGATGTCGTGGAATCATCCATTTCAGAGATTTCGACACCGGGATTCACAGAGGTGAACATCTTGATTTCGCGAGTAGCGAAGTCTCGAGGAAATCTGAGCCATCCGATTAGAAGGACACATGTCGCGAGATCGCCCATATCGGGGATTCGGACATCAGGGTTCAGGGAAGGAAGTCCTTCGACTTCACAAGTGGAGAAGTCGTGAAAGGATCAAGACCGTCCGTCTGAGGAGGATAGGTGGTAGAGATCTAGGGATCTCGTGAACTCAGAGGTTCGCAAGGTAAGAGACCAAGAGTTGGGCGCTCCAAGTCGCGAAATTGCGAAGAGCGAGGACAACCGTCGGATCCAGGTCACAGGAGGACCGTTGGATCTGGAACCCCATCGCCTATCGCGCGTTCGGGTGTTCGTAGGTTGGAAGGAGTCATTTTCGACTTCACGAGTAGCAAAGTGCCGAGAGTCGGGCATGAGAGGACACGTGGCAGAGCCATACGGTGGGCCCCACATGATAGATAGGCAGACACACGTCGCCTAGAGAAGGGATTCAACACTCCGTTGATTTCTCATGTCTCGGAGATTTGCAAGTCAAGAGAGTGAAGGTTCGATGCTTCAACCCGCGAAGTTGCGAAAAGCGAAAAGCATAAAGGGAGGAGTCAACCCAACGTTGACTTATCGCGTCTCGGGAGATCGCAACAGGAGGGCACGAGAGTTCAACCCACGAACTCGCGAAGGTGCGAGTTGCGAGAGGCACTGGTATTTAACCCCTAGCCTACGGTTACATGTGGAGGGCACTGACAAGGAAAGGNAAGTCAAGAGAGTGAAGGTTCGATGCTTCAACCCGCGAAGTTGCGAAAAGCGAAAAGCATAAAGGGAGGAGTCAACCCAACGTTGACTTATCGCGTCTCGGGAGATCGCAACAGGAGGGCACGAGAGTTCAACCCACGAACTCACGAAGGTGCGAGTTGCGAGAGGCACTGGTATTTAACCCCTAGCCTACGGTTACATGTGGAGGGCACTGACAAGGAAAGGAGTCAACACTCCGTTGACTTCTCGCGTCTCAGGGATTCACGAGATGAGAGCACGAGAGCTCGACATTGAAACTTGCGAAGGCGTGAGTAGCGAGAGGGGCTAGCAGTTAAGCCTAGACGACGGTCGCGCAAGGGAGGTGCTGACAGAAAGGAGCTAAAACCATTTCGTGATTTCGGGTCTCGCGGGATTGGAAAGGAGGAGTCGGGAGATTTGACTCATGAACTCGCGAGACCGCGAGTTACGACAAGTGACTTTGGAATTGAGCCTTGGTCACAGTGTTGTGGTCACACGGAGAAGGGGAGCTTACGCCTAGTGTCGTTCGCAAGAGAAGTCGCCAAAAAGGACCTGTGGATCGATAATTCGTGATTCCAGCAGGGAATCTAAAGAGCCGATTCGGCTCCGAGGAGACAAAGAACGATCCTGTGAGCAGATCTAGGCCTGAGGGTCGATAGGTCTGCGTCAAATACTATACATAACAAAGTACTTGACTCAATCGAAGAGGGGGAAAAAGTATTTCATTTTTCAATGAGCTTGCCACAGAGAATAACTATGCTCATAACCTCTGTTTCATTTTTTAACGAGGTTGCCACAAAGACGCAAAAAGCTATCCTCACAGCTGGTTTCATTTTTTAATGAGCTTGAAATCAAAAAACCCTGCTTAAAGCTGGTTTCATTTTTTAACGAGCTTGAAATCAGAAAATCATGCTGGAAGCTGGTTTCATTTTTTAATGAGCTTGAAATCAGAAAATCATGCTTGAAGCTGGTTTCATTTTTTAACGAGCTTGAAATCAGAAAATCATGCTCGAGGCTCTTCTTGATCACGACTTCCAAGAGGACAATGCTCTAGAAGGACACCATGTCAAGGGACAAAACTCGGTCATGGCTTCCAAGAGGTCTTCATTTGACGGAAGAAACACACTCTAGAAGGAACACAGATCGAGGGTTGCGATAGGAGTACAAAGATCAAGCTCTAAAATCCCGATCGAAGAGATCACCATGTCAACTACTGGATCCAAATCATCAGAAGCTGAAGTCACGGGAGACAACACCACATAATTAACATGTGGCGGGGGTGATACCGTCTGCATATAAGAACCGTGTAGGGAGGTAATCCAATCAGGACCGATGAATGAAAGTTGATCAATAGTCACCATTCTTCCATCGTGAGGGAAAGATATCACACGAAAAAGGGTGCACACAATAGCTTTCATGGCAAAGACATAATCCCTCCCAAGGATTAAAGTGAAATCCAAGGGGTCTTGGACTACCGTGACATCAATAAAGACAATTTTTCCTCCCAAAGTTACAGGAAACCGAGGAAGGGTCCCTAAAGGTTGATTGGTTCTTCTATTAAAAGCTAACAGATTTTGTGTAACCGGGGCAAGCTAAGGACAACCCAAAGCTTGCCAAGCAAATGAGGACAAAATACTAACGGATGCACCTTCATCTATCAATGTCCGAGGAACGTCCCGACCACAAACTTGCACTGTATTCTGGAAAGGAATGTGAGAGGGAAGACGAGGTCCAATTAGCACACCCCAATCAAAACGGATGGCCTCATTACTTGGAGGGGGTTCCACGGGAGAAGAAGGAATACCCCTCGGTACGATAGAGTCTGTATCAACGAGAAAAACATGGGCAGTATCAGGTTTACTCTCTAGCGGGAGAGTAAGATCGAATGATGACGAGGTTAGATCGACCACTTGGGTTTCATTCTCCAAGGGGAGAATGGGGTCGACGGGTAGAGACAGATTGACCGCTTGGATTTCACTCCCTGGTGGGAGAGTGGGATTGACCGAGGATGGGATCGGATCAACCACTTGGGTTTCACTCTTTAACGGAAGAGTGGGATCGACCGAGGATGGGATCGGATCGACCACTTGGTCAACTGGTTCGACTACAGAAGTGACCAGGTTGATTACATGATCAACCAGATTGATCGACGAAGGGGCCAGATTGATTATTCCATGAACTGCAGGTGGGTCAAGAGTAAGCTTGCGATAAGCAGCTGGAAGTTGAGGCCGAGGGACAGTCATGTCTTCTAGTAATTTCGAGGCTTCGTCCATACAAGGACAAAGGTGAGTTAGATGACGCCCTTTGCATAACAGACACGGGAACTTGGCTCTACTTTTGTTCTTCCCAACTATGTCGTGACTAGTTGATGGGAGGTCATCAGCATGTTGTTCAGAGGCTAGCGACATGGGTTGGCGAGGGTGTATAGACCATGATTCTATAACCTTGGATAGACCAGGGCAATCCTTAAGAAGATGGATACCCTTGCAAATCCTGCAAGGGTACTTGGTCTTACGGGTTGTTTGGGTGATCTTGACATCATCAACACTCCCAACACGATTAACAGTAATTGATTTCTTTCCAACATGTCTAGCAGTGGTTGGAAGTTTGGATCCTTGTTTATTTTTCTTCTTCTTATTCTTCTATTTCTTCTTCTTCTTATCCACCGAGTTACTAGCTTTGGAGCTTTCACTCGGCGAAGAAGATGAAATGGAAGAAGACCTTGCAATTGAAGAAGGTGAAGAAGATCTTACTGGTGAAGAAGGTGAAGAATCAAAATGAGGTTGATGTTCTTGGGGGGAAGTGCTTACAAATGGAGCACTAACTGCATTCAAGACTACCTGAGTGGAAAACAACCATACCGGTAATCCAATTGTGAGACGTAGAAGGCTCAAAGTAGCGATGTGAGGAGGACCAATGTTTTCGTAAGAAGGAAAAACAAAAGGTTCCTTTGGAGTAGAGGTTCCTTCATTGGCCATTCCGGAAACTGACGCCATGAAAAACAAAAATCCAATCTAGAGTCCACTAGGGAAAACAAACAACACACGCTAAAAATATAGTAAGCAAGCAAGGAAACAAAACCTTCTCACAATGAGCTCACTAGTTGGTGATGAAATCCAATGTTGCGGGAACAAAGTAAGAAGTGGCTGAGATAGAGCGGGTGGAAAAGTTACGTTGACGACCTGCTTAATGGACTTACACCTTGGTGCAAGATCCCACACATAATCGTGGGTATACCCTCCAAGGAGCCCAAGTGAGTTTGGCCAATGTCGATTCCAGGTATCGTGAAGACTTTCCCCTCCACGGTCACCTCGTGTAAAGACCCTAAAGAGATAGGCCACTTAGGTTACCAATTACTATAGTGATGCCTGGGGAAACAGTCGACAGTCTAATGCACGTGCAATGGCAGGGTATCTCGTCCGAAATCAACTTGAAAGGCTTCCACTCATCATTGTGGGTATACCTTTCAAGCGACCCCCATAATACGCGCAATCTATACACTAAGACCAACAAAACATGGTGAGTAACTCTGCCAGTCTCAATGCGACCTCGTGATTGACCCTTGTGTGAGAAGGGCTTCCTAGGACAAAATGTAATAAGTGGATTTATCGCTCCCTAACTCAAGATTCTATGTTTGTTTGTAGCTTTGGAAAGTTATCTTTCACACCTATTCCAAAGCCCTACAACTAATCTAATGTAGGTTTGCTACCAGAAAGTATAAAAATGTCTAATCAATTTTTATAAGTGGTTTATTTTAAGACTGTTGTTACTCAAAAAGAAGATGGCGTGGACAATATGGTGTTTTGACCGACTCGAAAGTTTATGCAAAGAGATGAAGATGAAATATTTTCATTTCGATGAAAGCTATGCTACGAGAAGGAGAAAACATTTACCATTCCCATATGCACAATGTACCAAAATCTTAAAACTCATCAATATCAATATTTTCAAGAAATGAGACAAAGGTACTGTACACCAATACATGATTTATGGCCCTGCCATGCAATTTCACTACTTCAATTTAAGACCAAGAATCATGCAATTTCACTACTTCAAATGCAAGGATGTCCCCAAGATTAATGCAAATCAAGAAAATTAAAACTTTGTTTCAAAGATAACTAAAAGCAATAGCCAATCTATGTAAAACAAAGCAACCCAAACAAATTTTCTCTTTTAACATTAATTATTCAATAAAAGAAAAAGAAGTTCTTCTACCGAAAAATTCTAAAGAAAAACGATGCTTCGTAACTGAAAGACACTCAAATCAAGAGACCGAATCTTTCAAAAGAAAACAAAGTAAAGATGGCTAAAAGCAGCTAAAAAACTATCAAGTAGACTGTACACAAATCATAATCAAACCGAAAAATTCACCCCAAAACCAAATCCAAGGTCTGGGTAAGGAAAACCATTAAAAATCAAGAATTTCACAATTTCTACAGGCTGGAAGACTAGCACAGTGCAAAAATCACTGATTTCCAAAAGCCAGATATGGGTAGGGCACGACGTTTCTGCACTGGTCAAAATAGGTAGAGTGCGGAAATCCTAAGTCGCCGCACTGTGCCTCAAAGCAGGGTGCGGAAATCAAACAAAAATGGAAAAAATTAAAAATTGAGAAGGTTTTCCAGTGAAGTTTAACAATCAGAGAGTCAAGCTGGATCTTCCAGTGACTCAGAAAACATAAACCAAGCAATCAAAGAAAGAAAACAAGGATAACTAGGAAATATTCTGTTCCCCAGTGGAGTCGCCAATTTTGTTATCGGGTAAATCAGTGAATGCAGACATAAACTAATCCCCCTAGATCCACATGGATCTAGAACAAAACACGACAACACATGGCACTTTCCCTAGGCTCTAATCATCAAATTTACTACCGAACAAAAGACGATAGACATACCTTTAAATTTCGCTTCCTTGTGTCTTTGTTGTTCCTGTTTCACTCCAGTGCTCTTGTGATACTGATCCTGCAGTGAGACACAAACCAACCAAAGTGAAAGCAGAGAGAGTATATTCAATGACAACCTATGCATATGATCAAGGAATTATGCAATAAAATAAAGATAATTCTATGGGAAAGAAACA
>SNQJ01S0000147.1:97968-193903 GCA_010110895.2 Picea sitchensis
GCTCCAAAACCAACTAACTTTCTCCATGAGAGCTCCTCTCCTTTTATAAGTTGAAGAGGATAAGGTGAGGAGGTTAGGATGATCCCACTAAATCATGAAAGTGAGTAAGATCCAAACCATTCGGAGGCCACCTCACCATAGAAACTTCTCCTTCTAGAAGCATCGAGAAAATGCTCATTTTTCCCACGTACGAAGGCCACCGCGACCTGGCTATACTGCAGTCTGCGGAAATTCTGCGCCCTAGGTATAGTGCAGCCTACGAAAATCAGGCATTTATGCACCCTAGCTATGGTGCAGCCCATGAAAATCCTCCAAAATAGGGTTTTTACAAAGGAAAACACAACTTCTTCTCTCAAGGAAAGTTCTTCTCCCTTCTTTCTTCAGGAATTCAGGCCACTGACCCCTCTGAAGAAAACATATAGGTTTACATCATCAATGGTCATAAGGGTGACGAAAATAATGTGTAACATATATATATCCTCTAGAAAGTATCTTTGAAGAGCCAAAGAATGGAATTTAATGCCAAATTTTAATGCAACAATTAAAGTTTGGGATTTAACAATGACTCACTATACAAAGAAACACTACCTCTTAAACTTTTCATAGGCTTCTACCCAATAGAAGAACCAACAGATCTTTTGTACAACTTTTGTGATCCATCTATTTATCACTTTTCTCCAATTTGAAACTTCAATGTTACTCTTTCTCGAGGCATTAGCTGCCAAGGTTTGAACAGAGAAGCAAATAGAGAACTAAGGAAAGAAACTAATTGCATTAGTACGATCTTTGGAAAGAGTACACATCCTCATTCTCTTTATGTTTCTAACAATTATTAATTTCATCATGCCATGTTGTAGATGCATCATAGAGAAATAAAAGAGTTTGTTAGAGATTCTAACATTGCATAGGGTCTACACTATATAGCTGGAAGATTTTTCTACAATCTCCTCTTGTTCCAAATAAAGGACACTTAATGTCATAGCAATAAAAAATTGTTTGGAATTACTGTAGCTAAAACTTCCTACATTTTCTAGCCAATGTCTCTAGAATGGTTACTCACCAATTTCTTTCCATGACTTTCCAGTGCAAGATTTCTAATTTATTCAAATGAATTTTTCCCTTGAAATATCATTCCATGGTATTAATGCAAATAATTTTCAAAGGTTTGGCATTATCATTAATATTGCTCCTAAATAGAGAAAGGCATAAAGCTCCCAATTCATGTAATGTTAAACTTCTGTAGTAGCTTATTTAACAGGAACCAACCTTTTGTAAAATTTATCATAATAAGTGAATAAAACTAAAGAATACACAACAAAGAGACACCTAGTTATAGTGAAGAAAACCCCCATCATCAATTTATGGAAAGCTTATACAACATTGGCCCAAAAAGTGATTTGGAAAGACACATTTGAATAAGGTTTCTGACAGTTTGAGAGGATTGTGAAGACTTCCCTCGGTCATTTATGAGCATCTATTGTCACCAATCTAAAGACATTGTGTCATTTAAGTTTGCAATTTCTGATGGGTTGTCTCCTTGACCATAAACTCGTGGCACATCTAATTTCATTATGGAAAATTATAAATCATTAAACAAAATTCCCTGTCTTGATATCATTTGATCTCATCTCTTAGAATATAAAATATAGTTTTCTATCTAGTTTTGAGAAAATAGAAACCCAATATATAAAGAAATCAAATATGTTATACACACAAATAAAGAAGAGAAATGCAAACATGATGAGAAGGTTGGGTGTCCTATGTTCGATAAGTTGGAGGCAAAATTTGAAAGGGGAGTGGGTAGTGAACTATTGGAGCCAAACTGTAGGAGGTTGGATGTGAAAGAGGAGATTGTTGGAGGCAAAGTGTGAAACAACTACCTACAACCATTTTCAAACAGATATAAATCATGTAAACACACAGGCATAGTAAAACCTCCAAAAACAAAAAAAACGAAGCATTTAATTGTTTTTCCAAAAACCATGCAGATTCTTGAAACAAAATATACATAAGAATTTCCTAAACATAGATGAAAACTTATCTTTTGAATGTTGCAAACCATACAATTGGTAGAGAAAGTGATTTCCACCCAACCATAGGTAGTCTGCTATGGACACCACCCCCTATTTGGGTTACAATACCACCAGGGTGAAGAAGCAATGCAAAATACTCATGATATTATCTTAATTCACAGAGAAAGAAGATTACTAAACCCATATTTCATTGCCAAGTTTTTGAAGACAGAGTATCCCTTGGCACCTACATTATCTGCCCACACAACCCAAGGAGGTCTTCCTTTTCTTCTCCACAGTCCCTCATATGTATCCTCCCATCAATGTTATTCAATGTGTGTATGAAAAGCTCTTGGTTGATGTCCCTCAACTCCAATGAAAATTGTCTTGGTTCTTGGATTTTCCTAGAGTTCTCATGGCTTCATTTCATGGTTGTTCTATCACATGCTATGGCAGGCTCCTTTTCGCAACAAGTACTGCCATTTTTCTTCTTTTCCCCTCTTATAAAAATTATCTCCCCTTTCCCATTCGAATTTCCTATCTTGTTGCATGAGTGAAAAATTGCAAGATAGTCCTAATTCAACTCTTCCTAGTTCCAAGAATGTAGGTAAGACAACTAGCTAACTTTTAGGAAATGATGGCTTAGATTGAGGAATTCGTTTCCTCCACTTCTCTTAAACTCTTTTAAATTTGCAAATTCATAGTTTTAAATGAGTGAAGGTTCAAGGTAACACAAGGTATATGTTTCTAGGCATAAATCCCCCAAGACCCCCTCACATTTCCCCTCTTGTGGTATCATATCCCCTTTAGGTGCTCTTTTTCTGCCGGCCTTGGTCTCATTTTTTTATTAATTGCATATATAAAATACTTACAAGATTCAAGAGGGTCAAACCAAGATATTACATGACATCGCCTTCTTTACAAGACCATGAGGGAATGACCTATCCTTTACTTATTCGCGTGGCATATGGTTCTTTTTAGTTATTGAAGCTGTAATATCTCTCATAATACTCAATGTGTTATTTTTTTTTTACGATATGTGCCTCCATAAAAATGATGGAACTTTTTTGAATATGTGCTTAGGAATGATAACAAGTGTGCAATATTAAGATGCTCCCAATATGGAAGCTCTTAAAACACATTTTTTATTTTTATCCCAATTGGCATTTTATCTATGTTGGTGTAAAAAAACCTAAGATCATCAAACATACTTTCCCCATTTGACTCAAAAAAATCTGCATTTTCCTTCTCCTTCTCTATTTCATATACCCTAAGTGAGTTTGTTGGTGTCATTGTTTTAGGTGTAGGGGTTCTCTTAGATTTCCCATTGAAAGTGAGTGTTTCTCTTTTGTAAGGGTGATCTATTCATGAGGGACTCAAATCTCCTTTACTTATATTGTGTGGCATATGTTTCTTTTTAGTTTGTTGAAGCCGTAAGATTTCTCCTAACACCCAATTTTTTATTTTTTTTAATGATATGTGCCTCCACAAAGAAGATGAAACATTTTTTAATATATGCGTAGGAATGATAATAAGTGGGCAAACTTAAGATTCTCCCATAATGGAAGCTCTTAAAACACATTTTTTTAATTTCATCCCAGTTGGCATTTTCTCTATGTAGGTGTCAAAAAACCCACGATCATCACACTTAGGTTCCTCATTTGACTAAAAAAAAATTGCATTTTCCTTCTCCATCTTTATTTCATATGCCCTAAGTGAGTCTGTAGGTGTCATTGTTTTAGGTCTAGGGGTTCTCTCAGATTTCCCATTGAAAATGAGTGTTGCTATTTTGTAAGGGTGATCAAGATCTAGGAGAAAAACCATTGAAAAGTCATAAATTGCTTTCCCTACATCTTCAGACCATCAAATCCTTATAGAAGGTACACAACATTTGCATCCGTGATACCCTTTTTTTACAAGACTTGCAATGCTATTATATAAAGAACACATTAGTGTCAAATTGAAAAGTGGCACCAAAAATATGTCAATCAACATTATGGATGTAAACTAACAAATCAACATGCTTACAAGAGAAAACACCCAATGATATGTCATTTTTTGGATTGTATGTGTAGAGTAAGTCATTAATCATAACCCATGTCTAATGAGCATTACTCAGAATGACCAAATTTGTCCTGATAATCACTTGTGGTGTATGCACATAAGCCATACAACTAAAGAGACCTATTCGCCAAAATGGGCCTTGATACATCATATACTTGTACACCTTCCCATTAATGCTTCAATTCATTGTTCATTGTTAGAGGTAGACATCCATCCTCTTGACTTGTATTATACTTAGAATTATAGGAGCCAACATAAGATGCTCATTCTTCATGGACCACCATGGAGGAATATATTTATTGATGGCTACCACTATCCAAGCAAAATAGTTGGTGTTTTAAAGGGAATACAAGTTAACTCTGTCCATGACTATGCTCAATTGCAAGATTTGTTTTTCATCCTTGAATTTCTTGGCCCATGTATCCTCTATATGCTTCATGGTTGTTAAATTGGTTGGGATACACACAACTCCAAGCTCACTTCTGTATGAAGCATACCATCCTTGCAAAGTGGCAAATTCCTTATAATTAAAGATCCCTTGAATCCTTGGTAGTATAGGAATGTGCCTCGATATATTAATGGGAGGACCTATTTTACCATGTTTTATTTATTTAGCTTGTTTTTTTTAAACTTGTGATACTGATCATGTCCACCTTTTAGACATTGGAGTTTCTACATATTATTCTATGTAAATAATATAATCATGTGGACAAGTATGATACGATACATACTGAACATCCAACTTTTTTAGTTGTTGCTTTGCCCCTCCATAACTACTAAGGAGGATATTGTCAGTGGGAAGTACCTTATCTTTGAGTAACCTACAATTTGTAAGCAATACCAATGTATAATGTCATAAAAAACGTGATCATATCCCTTATAAATCGCATTCATTAAAATAGAATGAACTTAATGGTTAGTTGCCTCAATAGTGATGGGAAACACATGCATAACATACCATACATTTGTTTCAAGTTGTACAATAATAGGGTTGTCCCTAGTTGTGTAGATCTTGACCCATTTCCAAAGAGAGGAGTGGTGGAAGTAGATCTCAAGCTTTGGAAAAAGGTATCAATGATATTAGCATCATCCTTGAGCTCGTCTTGCTCGAATGCATTTAAAAACATTCCCTCCAAGGCATGATTATCTCATAAATAATCATCCATACCAACTTATGTGTCATTGTTTTCATCCCTAAGATGTGAGGAACCAATGGTATTATAGACATTCTAAATCAATGACTAAGGACATAGTGAGAATTGAATAAGTGGTTGATCCCATGCTTGGTATGCTTCCTCTCCAAGTTCTACTCATTTATCAATCTTCTCTCCATTTGAAATCATGGTGGGGTGCATCGATAAATGATAGATGTGTCACTCATCATATGAAATCTAAATGCATAAATACTAAACATTAAATAAATGATATTAGTAAGCATGATGCATTTAGTATGTTGACACATTCACACAAACATTTATTTAAAGCATGATCAAAATATTCAAATACAATTGCATCCAAATATTTTAGAAAACAAATTTCGAATTAAGAAAAACATTTACATCAATTTCATTAAACATCCAAAATACAATTACTTCATCTTTCTCTTTAGCCTCATGGGGATGTCTAATAGTAGTCCCCATGCAAATCACCTTTGACAAGCTGTTGGTGGTCTATGAAAGTTATAATTAATTAATAATTGATCATGAGGAGACAAACTATGTATTGCATGCATGCACAACAAATCTTGAAGCCTTGCTTTTCATAAAGAACTCTTTGTCATTTAGGGTGGCAAGTGTCGGGGGAGAGTTTCTTTGATCTCGATGGAAAAAAAGTTTTAAGACCACTTGGGGTTTTCCTCTAATAACAAGGTATAGGTACTCACGACTCTCCAAGGAATCAATGTGTTGCTCAATTAAAGCATTGTGCAAGTTTCAATATAAAGGGATTTAACCCGTGTCATTCAATCACTTATTCTTGGTCAATCTTTGAAAGAATCAAGGGTGCGAAGAATCACTTGGAGAGTGGTCTCCCTAGTTATAAAATTTAGGATTGTATTCTTCTTCCAGATCAATAAAGAGCTTAGAAAAGAAGTAGACCGCATGGAAACTAAAGGAGCAACCATTCTTGAAGGTGCATTCATTTTGAAGGATAGTATGTGGACAAGATAATTCCCTCTCCCCTGCCATAATCATGATCTTGGGACATGTGTTTTACCCCGAGGGGGTCGCATCTGATGGCATTGTAGGGCATGAGACTCTCCCCTTTCCACATGTAAATTCCCATCCATGAAAATTACAAGAGATATAAACAACTTGGGCTGCCCTCCCTCTGATCCTTCCATCACATTGATGGTGGTCATTAATACAAACATTTGTCCAACTGACCTTTGTGCATATAATTTGTCAAAGTGTAGCTTGTGTTTAATGCTTGTTGATTGCTTTCGGGGAAAAATACCCTACAGTGGTTGGATTACTGCAACAAATCGATGACCGTAAAGAAAGCAAATTCCAAAGAGAACACACAACAAATATATTATTACAGAATTAATTGAAATAACTAATTATCTTGAGGAGAAGAAGGATAAACTCATTGGTAGTCCTACGTTTACGTCGTTCCCAAATTTTAGAATCTCCTCGCTCTTTTTTGATAGTTTCCTATGCAACCTGAAAGAACCTCAAACATACAAGCCTACACAGAGAGGTAGTTATGTTAATAACTACACGTTAATCCAATTAAATTTAAAGGAATAATTAAAGCAATTAGTGTTCTACAAAGCATATATGAAAGGATTTCAAATTAAACATTACAAATACAATGCTTTTCGAAGGAATGAGTTTCTATAAATATTCAACAGTTTTGGTAGTTACAAAGTATGCATGTCTTGTGTAGAGATTCCTTGTCAAAGGAGACTCTGGGTCCCTCCACTCAAGCTCCTACTATAAAGATTAGTCTTCATGACTTTCGATCCACCAACAGGCTAAAGGAGGATATAAGGGAAAATCTTAGTTAGATAGGAAGGTGATCAAATAGGGTGGGAAGCAAGGTTTTCCAAGAAAATAACTAGAAACAACAAGGATGTAGGGCTTATAGACATGGTGGTTGTAGCCAAATGGATGTTTGCCTTGGTGTGCAATGAATCGTTACCTTTCTCCTTGGACCAAATGCTCTATTTATGCCATCTCTAGTTGTTTAGAGATGGTTGAGTACGGGTAAAAGGAGTTAGGAAACTAACCAAACTTGTAACTCAACATTTAAATAGACAAAAATATATATTTTTAAGCATTTATTAACATGTACGTGACATTCCTTGGAGCAACACGTGTATATGCATGTTGCATAACTGCCAGGGTGCGTACAATTTCCAAAAATGTTTTTTAGAAGGTATCAAGGAGGTATGGAGAAGAGTTGTTTGCAAGTAGGATAGGGACTAGGCCAATAAGAGCATCAATGCTTTAATGGTGGCAATTGACGCTATAATAAATTCCCCCTAATGTGTGAGGTCAGAATATAAACTAATGGTCAAAATATATTATAAGTCTTCGAAGAGTAGTAAGATAGGGTGAAGGTCACCATAATCCAATTTAAGAACAACAACCAACCACAAAAGCAAGTCAGAAAACTCAATTCCCGAGGCAAGCATACCCATGCTCAGGTGTGATTACAAGCATGGCCGCCAATCAAGTACACTGTGGATCCATGAAGAATGTATGTATAAAATTAGTGATCATGGCCAAAAAAGAGATAAACGTTGGATCCATGTTAAATAGATATCATAGCCACGAAAGAGATACACAGTGGATATATGTCTAAGAATCAGTGAAGGATATCTGGGGGCAAGAGCTGGATAACTGATCCTTCATGAGTACCGATGTGAGGAGTGCTACTATCCAATTGAAACTTGAGCAACAACAAAAAAGAGGTGATGCTACTACGTTCCCGAGGTCTTCAAATCAATTGTTGTGGTACGAATCTGCACTATGTGAATAGATGTGTTGAAGTTAAACACAATGAGACAACGTTTGATTACTGGTCATTGATGTATACCATTAACAAACATGACATAACCCACTGATAATGATAATAGGCATCAAGGTACCTAGTACAATATAACAAGTGTCAATAGAGGATCTGATGTTAAACACCTAATAAAATCTATTGATTAGGGGACATTGATGTATTCCTATTGTCAATAGCGAGGGAACTTGGCACTGATGATTGCAATCCCCAAGGTACTAATAATGATTCTAGGTCCTTGTCTCATAGAAGGATGTGATGAAATCGATAGGAAGAGGTCCGATGGAAGGAGGGCATTAAGGCATCCCCCATCAACCAACACGAGGAGTAGAAGAAGTCCAAATATTTGGAAGGATTCATATGAATGATTGAAAGGACCACCACAAAGTACATCTCCCATGTGCACCATATGTAAATAGCACATGAAAGAGACCCTATAAATAAAAACCAATGATGAATACCACTGACAAAGACACGAAAATCACCAATGAGGACAAATGGAATCCAAGGTATTGCACGAATCCCAATGTGTGAATAATGTTCTTACCGTCGAACACAAGGGAAACCACTCAGTCAATGACCAATGATGGAATGCCATCTGTTGAGCACAAGGTCACCCGTCAATAATATAAATAGGGCTAGGGTGAGACTCTAGGTCAAACTCTTAGAGAAATTTTTCATATTTGATAAGAACTTAACCCATTGATAGAAAGTGAATTGAGACCCTTCATACCAGCACGAGTATAGGACAAAGACACTTTTAATTTTGAGATGTACTTCACATACGGGAAAGCCTACTTGCAAAGTCAAGATTTCTTTGGAATGGCCGACACATGCTACAATTTCCTATAAACAAGAACACGGCACAGTATGTGACTTAGGAAGAATGGAATGAAAATGAACATTGATGTAATTATGTGATGCAGGAGGCAACAAAAAACTCTCCATAGTGACTGGAAGAATAACTAGTTGGAGGAGTAAAAATCAGTGTAACTGGTTCAATTTCCTAAAGTCATACTAACCCAACTTGTTGAGTCTACACTCAATATTTTTTTCTTTGTTCAAAGGCAACTTGACTGCTGCCAATAATGGTAAAGAAGAGTCATTCCCACACTCTTTTTTTTATTATTTGATTCTTTTGTCTTTTTCATATTGGAAATCTTGAAAAAGAATAAAAGAATTCTAAAATACATGGAGGAAACGAGTGTTGCAAGCAAGAAAACTAGTTCCAAGCGCAAGGAACACACCTATGCTCAATGCAAGGAAGAATGTGCATGATATGGACACTCGGGGGAATGTTTCCTCCTAGGGTACAAGTGTCAAATTGAAAAGAAAAAACTTGCAAGTCTAGCAACTAATGAAAATTCATAAGCAAATGGTTGAGCAACAATAAGCTGAAACCGACATTAGGGTCAAGAGCACAAGCAAAAGAATGCAATGCAATATTGCAATTTAGCACATAAGTATGGGAGCCCCGTGTTTAAATAGTCAGAATAAGATTAAGAAGAATATGAGGTTTCAATGCAATGTCATGGCGGGACTAACAAGACTCCCGAGCCTAAGAAAAAATTCAGCATGGGCACCAAAACTCAAAGCAGGTTCTAACTAGGATGCACATGACGGTAAGCTCTACCACTAATTGAACAACACTTAAAATCAATTGGAAAGGCTTGTGCCACCAGTAAGTGGGTTTGAACCTAAGGCAAGTGTATAATAGATCATTGATAATGCACAATGCAAGGTGAAAAAGATCATCCCCTATATGCCAGTGACGGGAACATTACCTTAATGAGTCAGAAGAATTGGATCGACGGATAAAAAAACTCCATTCTAAACATCTTCCCTGCAAAATCTCAAATCAAATCATCATCTCGTACAATAATTATGGTTAACTTCAATGTTTTTAAACTAAAAATAGCAAAAACTATTGAAAAGTGGGTAAAACAATTCTTTATAATAGGAAAAAATTGACGCAAAAACACTTTTATTTCAGTTTTTACCAAATTAGGTAATTTGAGTGGGAAAAGCTTCTGAACTTTTGAAGACCATAACTGGAGCTACAATTGTCGGAATCCGTTGTCATCGAAACTAGGTAAATAAGCTCTCATCCCTCTTCATTTCTATCCAAGAGTTTTTTCTTTTCTACAAATTATTTTTTAGCATTTTCAATTTACAAAAGGGGCGGGCTCATACGTGCCTTGCCTTGCTTTGGCACGAGGCGCGTATACCCTGCAACATACAGGCCTATTCTTAATGACATTCGTGTGCATATGCAATTATCATAATAGGCAAGCACATATATGTATGCAAGCCTTGAAAAAAAGAAAATTTAACTTAATTTTTTTGTTTTGCAAAGCTCCGAAATGGTTATTGAGTGGAGGAAGAGAGAACATTAAGATATTGAACAAGATATGATAGATAATCCAGAGGCATTAGAGGCTCTCTGACAATGTGGGTTGAGGAAATTTTATGATTGCCCAAATATGCGGACGCATAAAAGATTCTTAAACCTCTTAATCAGTTACTGGAACCCAGATGCATATGTGTTTATTATGGATGGTCAGTCCTTGACCAAAGAGGTGGATGACATCTACTTCATCGCAATTTGATCTAGATGAGGATATGTAGTAAACCTCTGGACTCGAGGGGGTATTGGTATGAGCATAAAGGACTACGTAGCATCCTACTGTATCCCTGGGACACAACAACTCAAGAGTCAAGTCCTAATTCGTAACATAGAGGACTTGAGTTTGAAGTTTATCCTGAAGACCGTTACTAGGATCACCAGATTTTCCTCTTTGTACCAGGAATTGAAGCCACAAATGTTTTATGCTGTTGAGTGTCTGCATCCAGTTATATATGATTGGAGCACCTCTTTACTGTAGAGTCTGAAGACTCAACTCACAGAGTGCAAAAATTGAAAGATGAAGGGTAAAATCATGAAGATGGGTAACACTTTTGCTTGTTTTATGACAATTTTTAAATTTTTTTTTAATAGATTCTTCAATTTCTGGTAAACAAAAGTATTTTTTTTATTTAGAATTTTACTTTACTGTAAAAACAAAACTTGTGAAGAATTTTGTTACCTTTCTACTGACTATTTTTCAATTTTTTTTTATTGAGATTTGATATGTCAATTTGGCAATTGTTTGACAATATGTTCCTTAAAAATGAAGGGAAAGATAATGAGTTATTTTTTCCCACAACAATGTATCCATTATTAAACTTTTGTTTTTAACAAATGAAATATACTAGAACAATCTACAGAGACTCTATTTTGTGATGACTATAGTTTTGAATCTAACAGATGAATATTATAATTTCTAGAATTTTTTGAAGTTGACCAATCTAAAAAAGTTACATATTTTAAACACATGTTTTCCTCCACCATGTATCTATCATAATTTTTACTTAAAAGTAAAATCTAAAAATACCCTTTTGAAGAGAACAATTTAAGGATTATGAATATAAATTGTCTATAATTTTCCACTTTGTATTTTTAGAGATATAGATTTTTCATTTCACCGAATCAAAATCTCACCTAAAAATATTATGTAGTGATTTTTTTATAAAATTAAATAAAATTAGATAAAAACAATGAAAATGAAAACAAATTATACCCAATGAAAGTAGATTCAATTTTGAAAATGTTGGTATCAATTTTGAAACTAAATTCTGAGTATTTGTAGGAGTCCGCTACCTCCAAATATGAAGTAATATGGAGAGAATTTGCAGTTTCCTACAAACAGTCCCATTTTCAGGTTTTCGGTTGAAATATTCTTTCGGTCGAAACCTAGTTTTTAACGGAATCCGTTAAAAATAAACGTTTCGGCCAAAAATTCTTTTGGCCGAAATATGCTTACCACTGGAAAACAATTCATCCGAAAAACATTGTACATGAATTTCGAGGGCGTCGTTGAATTTGATGTGTAAATTTTCGGCAGAAAAAATTCCTAGCAACATTTTTCCGGCCGAAAAAATTCCTAGCAACATTTTTTCGGCCAAAAAATTGCCGCTAGGAATTTTGGAGACCCGATTGTCACGAAAGTGTTACCCATCTTCATGATTTTACCCTGAAGAACTTTGGATATGACAACATATTGTGTTCTTTTTCTTCGAGAGAGTACATGTCATAGCCCACGAGTCTTTATGGCACTACATAGACTCAAGGAACCATGTTTACTATGATGGTCCACCTTGATATAGTGCATGGGAGGTGAGCAACTTATAAATTCACATGATGATGCATTTTATGACCGGTGGCCTCGTTAGATCATTGTGATTGAGGACCATCCCTATGATGGGATACGCTTTCCCGATATCCAGATAGGCCTGTACCTCCTAGTGTAACGCTGGGTGAGATTGGTAAGAACTTTTTAAATTTTCAAAATATTTAATTTTTATTTTTGTTTTAATTATTCCAAGAGGTAAAAATAAATAGTTTTGGCATGGATTTAAGCCAACAAAATGTTGCGAATGTGTATATATCGGACTGAAGAGGCCAGTGGGGTACCTTCCTCACTAGGATAGAGCACATGGTGAAGCATAGCCAGACATAAATGTCACACATATGGGGAGGAATTTGCACAATGTCTAGAGAAATCCAGAGTGCCTTACTTGGTAGATCCCCATGATCCAGATCAAGGACTTTCCAGAGCATATGCAATGGCAAGTAGTAGGTGTACCACGAGCCTGTGTATGGTTGTTCCAGCATATGGCCAAATCTGTAGTTAGCTACAAAGACACGCATGCAGGGGCAGGGCCCTCAACATATATAGTATATCATCTTTTTGTATCGATGTATATGGATAGGAATTCAGGGCTAGAGGCCCTATTATAGCAGAAGTTGAAAGTTAGGAAAATCCAGACCCAACCACATAACAAGTGCTATAACATGGGAATCCTACACCCAATGTCACCTCGATGTAGGTCCCACATTTCAAGGGTGACTAGGTCACTTTAGGGAGGAGATCCCAGTGACCCTAGGGGGATTGAGATGGAGATGGAGATGGATGAAAATGAAGCCCCTATAGGTTAATTCTAAGTGGAGTGAAAGGTGGAAAGAGATGCCTTGCAAGTCAAGTAATTCTTGCCCCACAGGTATAACACTTCTTCGGAAGGGTGTACCTGACCGAGACACAAGGAAAGACACTTTGCAATAGTATATGTTAGTTGGATCAACTAGTTAAGCTTGCTTTCCCTAATTTGTAGTGGTAGATAAAAATATATTTCAGCAAGTAAATGGTACTATAAGCTGATCAATAAATGCTAAAGATCAAGTAGAAAATGCAAGAGAAAAACTAGTAAATAACTAGCTAAACTCAAGATGAAAAATCAATACTTTTAGCATAAAAGATAAGGCTGTTGTAAACACTTGTCTAAAGCAAATTATATCAGCCTTATGGCTGTAACATTCAATTTATTACTGCAAGAAAATCAGCCACTGGAATCTCCTCAAACTTTGCCAAAAAATGCATTGGACCAAGGAGAACAAGTGTGCAAACTTTGAGCAAAATCCAATGGTTGATAAGATAGTTTTTTGAGCAAGTAAGTTAGGGTTTCTGCATCCCTAATGGCTGAAGATGCAATTTTGTAACAACATGAATAAGTAGCCCCTATATGGGGATGCCCTAGTGGTTGTGACGTGCCCAAGGCACACGGAAAACAATCCACTTTGCAAGAAGTAAAAATGATTGAAAATCACGTTTCCCAATGCAATATTTTATTTCTCCAATGCAACAAATCAATGACTAGTGCCTTTAATATTGGGTTAATGGAGTCACAAGGAGATTAGAGAAGCTACCTCCTTGGGGGTGTAATCCATTTTACTCTCCAAGGAAATTTTTTCTAAGCTAGGGTTTAAGCTAAGAGGGTGTATGCCCTTATACTTCTCTAAACAAACACTGGTTATTAATGAGATGAAGCAATAAAATGGTGAAGACTATGGTGGGAGTGTATGCCCTTATACTCCTCACCTATCGCCTAGCGTAAAAATACTTGACTTAAATAAAATGATAGCAAGAGAGTAAAAACCATACCAAGACCAAGAGAAATTCTAAGACAATCCACCACAAGAGCTAGAAAGCATCATAGAAAGATAGCACTAGGCCTTCCTCCATCAACCATTCATAACATAGCCATAAACATGTGCACAAAAGATAAAAGAGCCAAGGGGGCCGAAAATTTCAGACCAAGCCTCTCACAAGAGGGAGAGTTATGTTTAAAATGAGATCTTATGATCTCTATTTATACAAAATTTAACTAACATAGCTTGTCCACAAAATAAGGAGTAAAATACAAGATTAGGGGTCAACAACCCTAATATTTCTCCCTTAACAAAATAATATTAAACAATTCACTTAAAATTTCACTTTTTTCACAAATCAAACCCTAATTTAGGAGGACGTCTCCCCTTTAGGGGATGTTTTTCCACTTTGCGAAAGTCGTTGGTGTTAGAGAAGCATGGATGGGCCTCCAAAGGTCAGGTGTCAAGCCTCTAGGCACTCATATCATGGTAAAGACCCTTCTCCTCATCAAACATCCATGTGTCAAAGAGTGGCACCTCACCACCATTCCCTAGCCCCCAAATCATGGCGTTAAGCTAAAAAATGGAACGTTTTGCCCCTCCTAGGCAAATCGTTTGGCAAGTAGGGGGTGGGATAGGTTGTCCAAGTCATCCTCAAGGTCATCCAAGTCTGATATCTCTCATCTGGTATGCGGGCCCCTGACATCCAACCTGTGGACTTATAGCCATATGGAATCCCAAGCTAGGCTTGTTCTCCCAAAACTATCCACCAGCTAGGTCTTGAAAAGACAAATGAACACACCCTCCAAGGATCTCAAGTCATACCATCATGATAAGTTAATCCAATCAATAAATAAGCCATCCAAGCATGTGCATCAAAGATCACCATATCAAACAATTAACAACTCAAAGACACTATGCGACTTATCAAGCTTAAGTATGGGAGGGTTGACGAGGTGTCCTATTGGGTAGATCTTTCCCTAGGTCAAGGAGAGATTCCAAGAGGTCCCTCTCTAAGCCATGTAAAGTGTATGAGGTGGATGGGGTCAAGACTCAATGGGCATATGGATCATGACATACTAGGGGTGATAATGTCTCATTCATGGGTGCCTTTGTAGAGGGTGTATGGTACCTTTGTTCGCAATGCACTTTTTCAAGCCCGTCATTTGCCTTTTATCTTTCTTTCTTTATATCTTCTTTAATAATAGCATAAGGAGAGATTGAAGGTCACTGCCCTGGCATGGTGACTAGGTGGTGGCAATGTCACCCACAAATACCTAATGGAAATGAGAAGGTTGGTTCGTGATGAGACCCCTTTTCTCTCAGCCATGCAACTGAGAATCACTGCCCTAGTTTGGTGACCAGATGATGACAATGTCATACCACTAGATATCCATAGACGTGATAAGTCGGCTCGTGGTGAGACCTCCTATCCTTCAACTAACATTTTAAGAATTTTTTATTATATTGTGGGTCCCCTTTTATTCAAAGATAAGCGTTTCATTACTTTCTTGGGTGATCCCTAGGTGAAGCATCTGGAAGGTTTATATAAGGATTTTATCTTTTACCCAAGACCAACCCCTCTGGGCCTTTGTCCTCTTCTTCCCATAGAATGAGGGACAACCCCTTCTTGGGTCAATACACCCTAAAATCCCAAGAGATAAGGAAATGGAAAGGAATAATAATGGAAAGTGTTAAGTATGGCCGGGAATGGTATGATGGGTCATTAAGGGAGTTGCCAATAGAAAACCCATTCGCAAAGAATACCACTTACTAAGGAACAATGTCAACCACCAAGGTGAAGCGGGGCAAAAGGCATAATGTCCAAGCACATATAATGGAATCTAGAACAATCTAAGATACAACATAATCAAATCTCTTAAATATTGAAATGATGCTCACCATAATACTGACTTGTACCTCATGGAGCAAGGCCCACTGCCATCTAGAAGCCAACTGGTGTGGTGGATGCCATATGTAAACCTATAATCATCTATGGTGGTGAGTGAGTTTTCCTTCTATGCAAAAGGGTATTGTTGGTCATGTAGTCTCTCGACACTCCATATCTGCAACCTGAGGGCCTCGAGACATCATCTCCTTAGTTATCCACAAAATGGGGATAGCATGCTCCACATTTTGTAACTTATAATCCATATTTTGTACTCAATGGACATGGAAATAATATATACAAATCTCCTTTTTCCTCGTTATAAATGTGTTATATACAATTATGTGCGTGCTTCTTACTTTAAATGTGTGACAAATGTCAATCTAATACATAGTTAGCATATGCATCAGACACGTAATTTTCACTTCTAGAAACATTAGTATAAGTAATGTGATTAAAATGTCGTTCCAAAAGATGTACCCACAGGAAATGTCGGAGCAACATAGGATCATGCACATGGTATTGATCGTGTAGTTGTGACACCACCAACTGTGAATGTAGGTGAACCTATAAACACATTATACCATGCACAATAACATCTCTTAGGATTTCGATCACGATGCTATACTCGACCACATTATTTGTTGCTAGCCCCAGAAAAGCACCTCTACATATAACCACTTAGACCAACAGCGAATAAATCACCCACGCGACATAAGTGAGGCTTCAAATGTGATGGCTTGTGTCAGTCGTGAACCCAACATGGACCAAAGACTCCAAAGACATCTACCAATCAAGTGGAAACACTATAAGCAACTGAGAACAAAAAGAGAGAAAAACTAAAAATACTATCAATGTACAATAATTACAAAAGGAAAAATTCCTGGGCATTGAGGCTCAGGCATAGTACCTATTGAGGTATATCCCATTTTTGGGCTCTGATGGCACATTACGCTCATAATCAAATAATTCATAAGCTCCTTTTTGAAGGGCATGCCTCACAATGTAAGGATCGTGCCACATATTGAACTTTTCTACCCCTAACACATCTTTGTCCTTATCGTAAACTAGAACGAGGTCACCCTTGAAAAAAACCCTTGGGCAGACAAACTTGTCATACTGAGATTTGACATGCTTTTTGTGAGTTTTGTTCGTCATAACAATATCATGACACTACTCATCCAACTACTCTAAATTAATGAGACGTGCTTCTAAATCCGTCGTGTTAGGCAGAAGCTCGATCATGATTTGTAACGAAGGAATTTCACATTCAATAGGCATGACTTCTTCCACTCCATGAATGAGTTGGAAAGGTGAGAAGCCCATGACCATCTTAACCGAGGTTCTGTATGCCCATAATGCTGGATAAAGCATCAAATGCCAATTAAATTTACTCTAATTGACTGTGCGTTGTAGTATGGTCTTGAGAGACTTGTTTACGACCTCTACTTGACCATTTACTTGCAGATAATATGGAGACAAATGTTCTTGCTTGAATCCCAATTTAGATGATAACTATGACATTTTCGATTATGAAAGTGACTACCATGGTCATTGACAATCTCTCTCGAAACTTAGAACTTGGTGATACCCTGATTGAATAGAAATAAGACTATTGTCTCACCATCATTCAAGTAATCAACGACCACTATGATATAACAATTCCCCCTAGCCAAAGGTGAGTGGCATGTGGTGAAATCAATTCCCCACTTCGTAAATGGACCAATGGCGATGAAAGGAAATAACAGAGCAGGATGCACATGCATTTTCTAAGGCAAAATATGGCAAGTATGACACCTTTTGATTGCCTCAACACAATCCTTAAATACCATTGGCCAAAAGTACCTGGCACGCAAGATTTTTGGGTTGTATCCAACCCAGATAGATGATCGCCACATGCTCCTCTATGGAAATAGTTAAGCATGTACTTCACTTCCTCATGGGTCAAGCAGTGATGAAGAATTGAATCGACCCCATGACAATACAAAGTGACACCCATAATGAGGTAGTTCTTCACTTGATGGCGAATTCAACGTCGATCATCCCGTGAATGATGCGAAGAAAACTTTAGAGTCTGGATATATATTAGAATATATCCATACCAAGGATCGATGGAAACAATAAGGAAGAGATGCTTACCTAGAAACGAGTCTGTAATTATAGTTTCCTCATCCTCCCAGGGAAACTCTGACATCAACTTAGTGAAAAGCAAGGACTTTTTGGACTTGGAAGAAATGAAGTTCAAGTCAAGTTCTTGTAGATTGACAATCCACTTATTGTATTTTCCCCCAATTATACGTCATGTGAGGATGTATTGGAATGGATTGACATTCACAAATACAATGGTTTTCCATGGTAAAATGTAATGTCACAATCTCTAGACAACATGAACAACTGCCAAGGCTAGGTTCTCGACATGCGAATAATTTAGTTCAGGCCCAATCAAACCACAATTGAGATAATAGATGGCATGCTCTTGTGAGCTATCATTGTCCTGAACCAATACCATACCGACTGTTGATTTTTCTATCGCGATATATAACAAGAAATCCCTGCTATAATTTGGAGGATTGAGCAAAGGGGTAGACATAAGCGCATCGAAATATCGTTGCACAAACTTGTCCCAAATAAAGGGAACCCATTTTTTCAACAAGCTCATAAATCCCTTGGTGATGTCGGCATAGTTTGCTATGAAGCATTGAAAGAAATTAGCCTTTCCTTGAAGACTCTATAACTGACGAATATTACGCAGGGGAGGCAACTGAATTATTGGCTCAACTTTTAACGGATCAACCATGATCACTTTGTTGGATACGATAAAACCCAACAGATGCACAAGAATGACATGGAAAATGCACTTGTTCGGATTTAATTGAATATGATAGTAACAACATCTTTCAAAGATAAGCCTAAGATGTGATGGATGATCTACCCTCTTGCGAGAGCGAGCACTGAGGTAATCCATATATGATTCAAAAATGTGCTTAAAATCATGGAAAGTGAAAGACATGGCCTACTGGAATGTAGCTCCAGATTTTTTTAGGCCAAAAGGAATATTTTTGTACGTGAAATTCCTCCAAGGACATATGAATGTTGTCTTATGCTGATCCTTGCACTGGATCTAAATCTGATTATATCCGAAAAATCCATTCATAGAGGAAAATATTTTGCTTCTTGCACACTCATCGATAATTTGGTCAATGAAATGTGTGGGGAAGTTGTCCTTTGGACAAGCTTTGTTTAGATCATGGAAATCCATACAAACACGTTTGGTTCCTTGATTTTTATCTACCAAAACGAGGTTTGAGACCCATAGAGGAACCTGGTAAATAAAAACTTCCTTAAGCAACTTTTCTACTTCAACCTTTATAGTTGTCACCTTCCTAGGATTTACTTGTCGTAACTTTTGTCGAACATACTTGACATTATCATAAGTACAAATATCATGTTCGATAATGCAGGGGTCGATGCCTAGAATTTCCTCATAGGACCAGGTGAAAACATCGTGAAACTCTTTAAATGAAGAGGTATGCATACAAATCTCTTCTAAAGAACAATCCACACTGATAAAAACATTCTCTACGATGCCAGGGTTTTTAAAGATGTTAATCAAAATAGTTTCTAATATATTATCCATGTTCCCCTCAACATAAACACCATTATTTGCCAAGGGGTTCACAGATTGATCGACACCTCGACTCACAGCTAATCGAAACTCTTCACTTTCAACTCAACTGATCTCTAGAAGGAAATATGATCGATGATGCAAATCCTCCCATGGTCATTTTTTCCCTATCGTTGCCTCTACAACAACTTCGTCAGAAGGAAATAAAGTGTCAAGGAAGTCGACAAAAGTTGAACAATTTCGGGCTCAAATGGGCTCTGGAAACTGATTGTCTTCTTCCATCCACGAAGGAATTAGATTCGATTATGTAGTAGCTTTCATGATTGTTTGATAAGTGATCTCTACTGTAGACAATGGCATGGACATCCCAACATGCACAAGACCTTCCACTGATTCACACGGTGAGGGTAACACCCACAGATCTTCAAAATACGTAGTTCTAAATGAACCTACCCGTGTAACAGGGGCCAAGAAATTTGAATTTTGATAACCGATCGGGGTAGCACGAATGTACATAAATGTTATTGAGAAATTGAATTTTCCCATAATCGAAGGACACATTCCAACACCAATGCTCTCAATTGTTGTTTGAGATTTTTTCATCAATGAGACCATAGATCCCGGATTTTCCACAGAGTCAAAGCAATTGAATGACATCTATTCTATCATTACTATCTTCCCTTCGTGAGGGAGGCACAAAAATCAGAAAAACGATGAGACATCAATCATCATCGCATAGGTCCAACTCCTAACTTGCAACTTTTCTCTCATCCTACAAATCAATTTTCAAAGCTTGAATAGTAGGTTGGTACACAGGGGTTAGTTGGTCATATTTTCGAGTCCCAGAAGAACACTGAAAGTGGCCAATAATTTCATTATGCTTTTATGATGAGAAGCACACATCTTTTGTCAAAAGTGGACTTCTCAGTGGAACATATGAGACAATAGAACAACATGGAGACACAAAAGCATTAAAAATTGATGCACAAATAATAGGGGAAATTCCAGTTGGATTAATTGATCTCGAAGGATGACATGAATATACAAATGACATCTTGTTCTCTGCACCAGATGTTTCTTCCACACAATCAAATATTTTGACAAAATTAATGCATTTTTTTGGAACTTTTAACCGAACAACCATTTCCTATTTTTACATTCCCACTCTCTAGAAAATCCTTATTCTGGTACGATGATTCGAGTTAGACCCAACTGATGATCTTTGTATTAGATTATAGAAACAAATGGGAGAATTATATGATAGCAATATTAATACACAAGTGATGATAATTATACTAGTTGCAATAAATATTTAATGCAATCACACTATGTTGGAGGGAAAAAATATCAATACAAATGTCTAAATATCATAAGTGTAATTTAAGTATTCAATTATGTTGCATTTTTTAATAAATTATGCCAACATAAGCAACATTGTTCTAGTAGTGAAAACCCAATATTTGATATGGGTCTAAAATACATAGAACCATTCTTATCCACGTTGACGATCTTACTCTCATCATTGATCATCCATAATCCTCTTAAAATTTGGACCACCAGAAGACCATTTGATGAGGGATATCCTACACAACAAACCAATGTGTGTTATGAATCTTTATGAACTACTCCCTACTCTATATACAATTTGGTTAGTCAAATTTCATCTCAATAGAAAGTATTGCATGAAAGTTGAAAAATACAAGCCCAATCCATCATAAATCCATCTCATAGACGTTCCAACAACTTTGTAACTTAACTAGATCCTGTTATGTTTTTGTGTTGATGAATAATATCCAACTTCAACTTATAGAAGCATCATAATTTAGAGGAAAATGACTTGTCCACAAGTGTGTTCCACTTGAAGATGACATATATGTAAGGCCTTGTTGACACCATAGTTTTGGCAAGTTCACGTGCATTAGCGCCACAAGTTTTGTACTACGTCAACACTAATATTCACCGCGGGCCAACTAGTCTCTACTGCACCCGTGCCAACCATTTTGCAGTGCACGTATCGAATATGGTACCATGCAAGGACTTGTAAGAAATCATGCATGCATATCCAGTCATCAAAGATTAGTTGTAATGCTTAGTAATCGTTTTGTAACTGATTGATTGGTTGCGTTTGAGGTTGTTAGTGAGCTGGTAGAGTTGCTATCATTGTCATGCTTATGGACAGATAAAAGGAATGGATAAGAACCAGTTGGGGAGTTGGCTATTGTTATCGTTAATGATACAATCTTCCTAATGTAATGCGATGTGAGAGAAAAATTGGATCTAGATATGATTTTTTGGTCTCTGGTTCAAGTTTCAATGAGTCTTTTAGAAGGCTACGACCCATTATATATTTGAATGTTTATTTGTGGTTGATTAATGAAAAGAATGAGATCCAAATTGGCACTTCCTGTCATGAGCTCTGTCATGGATGAATGCTTGTTATATACGTTAGAATGTAATTTACATATATGAACGTTGATGTGAATGAGTAGGATCTAATGTACAGTTCTAGTTTATGTGTTTTATGTTTGCAATATTCCTTCATGCAATGCACAATTGTTCGGTCACTGTGATTCTCATGAGTGTCTCCGGTGAGACCTTATTCAGTTTCTGAATATTGAATATGCCAGCGTTGATGGGGTATTTGTTGGTAACGTCTTTCAAACCCTGGGTTTGAAAACCCACACTGTAACAACCCAAATTATAATTTAATTAAAAGCATAAATAAACCTATCGATTTGCAACCATTAAACAAAGAAAGTAGAAACAATTCACAAGAATGGTCGAGTGGTGAGAATCTTACCTAAGAGTTGAAGACATCAACTTACTTACAAAGCTATACATGTCGAACTGTTGCACTCCAAGCTTTGATCCAACATTCCACAACATAGTGTACTAGGGGGTGACTCTCCTCCCAATCAACCTCTTAGTCATCATGACCTCGAGCCCTCGAGCCCTCAATGATCTATCTATGCCATTTTCCAAGCCTTTCCATCAGTTTCACAAACAAAATATATCAAAATTTCTTCTCCACCTTCATTATATATAATTATTCTTACCCATTCATGCAAGAAGTTACATGCATAAGTTACACTTGTCATTAAACAATTAATCATGTCATTTTTAGCATTTTATTAATTTAGCTTTCCATAAATTTATCTTTTCTTATTTTCCCATTTATTCTATTAATAAAGTAATTCCTTTTATTTATTACTTCTTTACTTTCTGTTTTTATATCATTTAAATATTTATTATTATTATTATTATTATTATTAATTATTTAATAATATGGGGCATTACATACTCCCCCCCCTTCATGGAACTTCATCCGGAAGTTAACTTTTGTATCTTCCACACCACCCTCTGTTGAACTAGTATAAGGCCACCGTCCACAACATATATCGAAAGCTCCTAGGAAGCACGTGCAACACTCTAGCAATTCTTTCCAACTTTCAGAACCAAGCTTAAAGCCTCTTGGTATATTAGGGCTCTAGGGAACCAAACCTCTTCTTGGTCTATCAAGGATTTAGGACACCAGACCTCATATTGGTCAATCAGGGCTCTAAGGCACCAAAGTAAGTAAGGCATCTCGGTCTATCAAGGCTCTAAGGCACCAAAAATATTCTTCCCAAGCAATAATCTTGATCAATACTCATGTACACTAGTGATCTGGATCAATACTCACATACACCGGTCATCTAGATCAATACTTGTGTACACCAATCATCTAGATCAATACTCACGTACACTAGGCATCTTGAAAGGCTGACCTAAACTCCCCCCACAACTACTAGGTACAATCCCCATGCATTGAAGTCCAATCCAACAACACCACTAACAAGCAACACTCTAGCCATTCTCTGGACTGCAACATCACAACTCCAATATTAGGCATTACTCAGGATGGTCCCATTTCCCATCGAGAGTTATACACGACAAAATAACCACTAGCATAGGTTGGTTGATCGAGTTTGTAGATATTCTCCTTCATAGGTATGGGCTCCTACAAGATCATCAAATAAACTAACCCTCTCAGCCCATTGGTGGATTTTCCTGCCAATCTCCATCCCACAACATGCAATCAATGCATTAGTTATAATCATAATAAACATCTCATAGAAGAATCCACATGCTAACTCTTGCATGTCATCACGAGAATACAACATCACTGTCATCACCACATACTCACACATGACATCATAAAACATCTTATCATAAAATAATTCCATGCAATTATATCATGTTGTCACATTAAGAGATACTATTATAAGAAATATAACCTCAACACATCTTTACCAAAGACATAGCCTTTCATCAACATAACTAAATAGAATCAGATGTTAACATAACATAAAATAATATGTAAATACCACAAGGTTCTTAAGATAGCATAACATCATTAACATAATAACTATCTCAACACAAAATGCATGCAAAGTAATAAAACATCATGTACATTCTTATCATGATTCATCAACAATATCAAGCCACTAGCTTGCATAATTATGTATAAAAGGAATACCAACTATCACATCTAGTGAAAGAATTATCATTAAAACATCCATCTAGTTCAAGTATCTACTTGGTTAAGTTTTTCATCCCAAGCTAATACTACAGAGGATTACTAGTACTACAAGTGCATGTTTTCATCAAGATACCAATTGTTTTCCAATAATAATTTCCTTTTCTTTCCACAAGAAAGTTGTCAATTTATTAGGTAGGTATCGTCTCCATACTAGTATGCTCAAGTTTCCACATAGTTTCCTTATTTGAGTACACCATTAACTGCCAAGTAAGCCCCAACTTCTAGATCCACAATCTCTAAGCATGTATTATTTCCCACGTGGTGGCATTTAGTGAAATTCAACGTAAGTTATTACTAGACTTACTAGCATGCCTTAAATCATCAATATCAAAATTTATATTCTCATCCTTATAAACTTTTGATCATTAACTAAGGTTCTTATGCCACTTACAAGAAGGAATGGTTAAACTCTAGTGATTTATCCACCACCTGGTAATTATCGTTGTTCACCCTTAGAAGGATTAGCTTACATAACTCATAATTATCATTCAAGCTTATTACTCTTCATACTCGGGGTTTCCTCATTAGTCTCTAAGACTCATTTATCACATGGTCTATTTCCTTTGTCTTTGAAGATCTAGAAACCAAGAAGTATACAATTGTTATACTTGGATCATTTAAACATTTAATTCTTTTCCACTCTATCACTTGTCATTCCGGGTCAATTATGAGTGTTCTAGTTCATATCTTCCTAACTTGATGACGCAGTCCAACCCGACTATGTTGATCTCCCGGTCTAGATCGTTCACACACAAGAGTTAGAATGGCTCTCTCGAGATCACCGCAGACCCCTTGGCTTTATCCTTCAACAGGTCCTTTTGTTTGCACAAAAGTCCGGGCTATTCCTTTCCCATGGCGCATCTGTCCACGTGACCATGGGTATGACCCGTCGCTTAACGAAAAGGCGCTATCAAATTTTATTGTCGGTGTTTCCTATAACGCACACTTCTAATTAATCTGAATCGTAACCGGTGAAATCCGGTCATGAAACAGTTTAATCGACACATGCGGGTCTTATCCCGTCCTTCGACTTGCTTTGACCTTTCAACGATTAGATTTTCTTTGTCCGCAATTCAATGACTATCGACACTTCCCTTGGCTTTGAGGATCAATGGTCCTTGTTAGATCTGGACTCCCCTAGATCGACGACTCTTGGAGTTCGGGGTCGTATAACCCAAATACGATTCAATACTGTGAATGGCCCACACCGATAGACAACTAGGATTGATCTGCAACGATCAACGACTCTCGGGATTTGGGGTCATAATAACTCCATGATGACTCACACCCTAAATGAACTATCCCTATCTATGACAAGGATTAATTTGGCCTAATGCAAACGGATCTCGACCGTCCGTTCCTTTTGACAAGGATTTCTCCAATCCTTAAGCTCCTACCTTTGAACTTTTGCGATGCTTTCTCTCATGAGATTTGGCCCTTTCAAAAGGCTCGCCTACACACACTTTGCACTGATCCTCCTCTTCACTCAGGCTTATAAAAAAATTTGACTTCTACGCACACTTTGCGCGAACTCCTACTGAGCTTTGGACTCTTTAAAGGTCTGTCTATGCATTTTCTCTGTGCAGACTTTGCACTATCCTTTCTGAACTCTAATCCTTAGAGAGTAACAGCCTCTGCACACATTGCATTGGCTCTATGCACACCTTACATTGTCTCTTCTGAAGAGAAACAATTGAAACTTAAAACAGAATTATAATTTCATTCATAAAACAGGGAAACACACACATATGCAGATATACAACCACACAATATCTATTTAGTTTCAAAGGAACAAAACAATTTTAGAGTCTCCTTTCAAGATTTTATTTTGTAGAGCATTTTTTTTTAAACTTCCTTACAACATAGATTACATTGATTTATATAATCTTGGCTTCTCGAGTCTTCTTCTCTAGATCATTCTAGTGCTTTCACATCTCATTAAGTGCATTCCTATCACAAATCTATCATAGTAAATGTACATTTACAAATGCAGATATGAGTCGATGCTCAAAATATGTACAGTCCTACATTCATTTAAAGATGCTTTTACAACCTTCCTGTGTATACATTGGTTCTAGCCTTTTGAGTTGAAGGGATTTTTAATTACAATGGTTTCAAAATTAATGTCGTGCCTTCCTTGGAATCCAAACCAGTTAAATGCACACAATGTTGTACGTTGAGTCATCTTCCACAATGCCTCATTAATTGTTCTGATGATGCTCTTACATCACTTGACACATTATATTATATAGGTCATCACTATGACCCTTACCAATCATCCTTATTCATCATTCTTGTTGCTCAATCCACTCATCAATATCCTTAATACAACTTCCTTGGATGAGACACCCCTTTACTATCATTGCATAATTTTTTTTTAGACTTTATTACAACATGACAAACATGCTCATGTAGTTATCATTAATAATTAAACTCGTGAATGCAACCGATTTAATCATGAGCATAAGCAATTAAACACACATAATAACATTTATATATAGAATACAAAGTAAATGAAACATTTAATTATAGCGTTAAAATTGTAATGACCAAGTAATCAAAATACTTATCTTTTTAGAAATGTTTTACACAATAGACTCTAGATGAAGGACATTCCACCCAACCATAGACTCTTCTGCTCCAACTATCTCAGCATCAAGTCATCCCCAAGCTAGGGATATGAGTCCATAAGGACAAAGAATCTCCTATAGGTGTCTACAATCCACTGTAACAACTCCAAATTCATTAAAAACATAGTGATGCAACTCCTACAACAATTCCAAACACCCAACTCTCTTCCCCATCAATCTGCACAACCCAAGGGATGAGATTTCTTCTTTGCACCATAGTCCCTCAGACAATCTCCATCCCCTCTACAGCTCCAACACAGATTGACCAAGAATCTCTCTACTAGGGTCTCCAAGAAATCTAATTGCAAAAGGAGTGCTCACACAACATTTACAAACTCTCTTTGGTAATTTCCTCTACAAAATCACTCACATGAATGAAAAAATCACTCACATGCATGACAACCTCATTCTCAACATAATTACTAACATCAATAAGATGCCTTCCATACACATTATGGCTAACCACTCCTTTTACATCACTCTGCTCTAGTTTTCGTTGTTCCCCATGTCACTTATATTCTATCCATTAGGTATACCCCTTGAGGGAGTCATATGAGCTTAACTAACTTCTTTAATCCTAACAATTCCATATTGTTGTTATCACTAATATTTGATTGGATAGGATAATATTGCCTTTATGCTACGATTCTTACCCCCTTCCTCTTGTGGAATTTTCATAATTTCTGACTGGTCTACTTTATTCCCATCTTATAAGCACTCATAGGTTTGTTATCTAATGGCCTACATCATTATCCCATTCATATAACTTCATTAGTTCATCTCATCCTTCCAAGTTGGTTATGGTTATGAAGTCTGCTATTTGATATCGTCATTGGAAAATTGTCAGTTCATCCTTTTCTCTTCCTCCATAAGGTAACTTCTTGGGATGCTTAATAAGTTATATACATACTACTACCATTGGGGATCAAAACTTAGAAATCTTCCTCTCTTATAATCCCTCCCTCTCTCTCTATACTTATATTTCCATCTTCTTAGGTTAACTATTCTTCTAGGTGTATTTGCATACTATCTTAAAAGGTATATGTGCATTGCTTCCATTTTTGTCTTCATTTGATGTGTACTATCAGTGAATTGTATTGTTGTTCTTTCAAATTAATCAAGTTCTTTACCATTCTTCCCCTCTTTAAGAGGCGACGTCCTCAGAGCGATGTTGACCAAATAATCATTAATTGTGACTTAAACTACTCATGTTTTGAACTAAATCATCATCTTCAAATTACAATATTATTGCTAGGTTCTCATATTTTTTTCACATGGTTTTTTGCTACATTGTCAATTTTATCCATTCTCTTTTCTCATGGTTATGTGAGGAATTAGACATGGTTTCACCCTCACATTTTCTTTACTATTACTTCTTCTTATACCATGAATTACCTACTTGATACACCATGTTTGGATGGAAAAATTCAAAAAATTCAAAAAATCAACAACACCTTGATCAACACAAGGAAAAGAGTTGCAACCCCAACTAAACAACCAACACAAAATCTGCCAAGACATTACCCACACGAAATCAAACACTCACATAAATTTCATAAAGGATATAGTACTAAATATAACTTTTGGCAACATAGCTAAAGGTCATGAATCATTAATATAAGTCAAGGATATGAATTCCCCAACAAACTATATAAAAAGAATCATTAACACTTTACAAACTAATAAACTCTTAATTTTCTTTTAAATTACTATCACTTTTTATTAACAAATTAACAATTCTCCATTTTCTTCACGATAACTTTATATGCAATAATAAAATAAAAAAACAAAATAATATACCATTGTCATAAAAACAAGAGCTGCATGGCAGCTTAGTCCTGCCAAGTAATGAACTAAGCTACCATGCAGCACTAGTGAGGAAATAAGTATGCAACCATCCAATTTATGCAACCAACCAATTTACTTACTTAGTTACTTAACTAAGTTTAAATTTGAAGTCAAAACAAAATACTTGGAGAAGCAACTTTAGATGCAATGTCTCATTCCTCTTTTGAATTTAATAATCCAATTTATGCAACCAACCAATTTACCTACGTAGTCACTAAACTAAGTTTAAATTTGACGTAAAAACAAAATAACTTGAAGAAGCAACTTTAGATGCAATGTCTCATTCGTCTTTTGAATTTAATAATAAGAGGGTATCATTAATGGTAGGCAACCCCAAACCTCGTGAGAATTGTGTAGGATTTGCTATTCATAAAGTTTATAACTCCAAAGCTAGCTCGTGAAAATTGTGTAGGATTTAGTATTCATAAAGCTTATGTGGCAAAGCTTAAATTATATGGATTTAGTATTCACTTCGTAAAGCTTACGTGGTAAAGCACAAATCATATAATGGAAATGGTAGAGGAACTATCCAAATGGGTAGAGGAACTGTCCAAATTAACATTTTTAATAGAAAGAAGAAATATTAAACTAAGATATAAAAAATGGTTTGATCTTTGAATGTTTCCATCAATAGATCTCTATCAAAATCCATTAATTTGTCTGGGCGAGGATAGATCCAAATATAACAGTGGGAAAGTATGGTTTGATTTGGTAAACCATAACTAGATAGTGGGAATGAATGGTGGCTAGACAAACTCTTACACTTTTTCGCATTGCGTCCAACTCGGGATTGAATGTGCGAGGGAGAGAAATGAATGCCCAAGGGATACTTTTGTTTTCCCTGCCGTTCGTCTAACCAGAGAAATGAATGCGCGAGGGATACTTTTTGTTTTCTCCTTCATCCGTCTTACCAAAGAAATGAATGTACGAGGTAGAGAAATGAATGCGCGAGAGAAAATAGAGTAGAACAGAGGAGTCTTATCAATGGAGCAATCTATTCATCATTTATATTGCATTAAATATAAGCTATCACCTCTGTAATGTTCATCATTTATATTGTATTAAATATAAGTCGTCACCTCTGTAATAAGTTCTAGAGCTTAAGTAAATTGAAAAAAAATTGTATATTACAAATTAGGATAGGGTATGGAAAAATTACATAGAAAAAAGTGAAACCAACAATAAAACTTCAAATCTTATAACTAATAAGATTTTAAATAAATAATTTTATGTAAATTATTTACTAAAAAAAAATTACAAACTATACTAAAAAGTTAGGAAGAGCATAAATATATTAAAATCAAACATAAACTAATATCGATTCAATGCTGAATCAAATGCTATAATCCCGGTTGCCTTTCACAGGGACTAACAAAAATAAAACATAGAAAACATGATTACTAATAAATTCTAACCATAATATACTTTACATATTATCCACATTAAACACAAGAAATCACACAGATTAACACATAAGTGTGATCCATTTATTCTTGCGAATGAATTTCTACTAGAATATGTATTTTTAGTTATATAGTTTTTATATGTTTTAATTCTAAGAAATTTCTTTTATATAAACCCTTTTTTTTATGTTTTAATTCTAAGAAATTTCTTTTATATAAACCCATTGAATTTCTATGAAAATATGTATTTTTAGTTATACAGTTTTTATATGTTTTAATTCTAACAAATTTCTTTTATATATACCCCTTGTATGAAAGGATAAAAAGTACATAACCAAATAAAATACAATAAAAATGATTTAATAAATAAAACAAAATAACAAGTCATGTATACCGAGATGTAATATCTATGTGCTCTAACAAAACTATAAGCAAGGGAGGAATTTGCACATTCTGATAAACTATTATAACGTATTCCAAGAGTTGGTGTAGTTCAATCTATCCAAATGGTTATTCGTTGGTTGGTAAAGAAGCAAATAAGGGCGGAATTGACCAAGATTATCTGGAATGGCTTCTTTAGGTGGGCATGGTAGTTTGTGCTCTTTAGTAAGATCGATTTAGAACCAATATTGTGAGAGAAATTTAGATGAATATCATTGCTATGATTTCCAAATTAAAAACACCAAGTGGTAAATGCCAATGCAACCATTTATAACCATTATAAATACTTGAATGCATCATTAACGACCTATGTTTTTCCCAGAGTTGTCATGACTACTCTATCCATACTAACACATATTGTAACATTGACTTACTTACAACGTTATACATGTCGAACCGTTGCACTCCAAGCTTTGATCCAACATGCCAAACTATGGGGGACGAATCTCCTCTCAACCAACCTCTTAGTCATCACAATTGAGAGTACTAGAGCACTTAATCAACTACATATTCCAGCTTCCAATTCTTTCCGTCAGTTGCACCAACAAAAGATATCAAACTTTCTTCTGCACCTTCATTATATAGAATTTGTTTTACCCATTCATGTAAGAAGTTACACACATAAGTTACACTTGTCATTCAATAATTAAGCATGTCATTTTTAGCCTTTTCTTAATTTGGCTTTCCATAAATTTACTTTTCTTATTTTTCAATTTATTCTATTAATAAAGTAATTCCTTTTATTTATTTATTATTTTTGGTAAACTCACAATGCTAGATTTATATTAGACTGTCAAAAATTCATACAAACCATCTTCCTTTGCTACTAATATGCCACTTGGGAAACAATACCAATAGCAAAGGTAAAGTTTATCAACCCATATTGTGTAGCCATTGTTTTTATACACATATTTTTGTTCCCAAAAGACAAAAAAACTCCCTATTTCCTTCTTCCTACTAGCACGGGGCCTGGATCTCCTAAGGTAATTCATAATAAAAAAGGAAAGAAACATGTTACTAGGAACAAGAGTCAAGGACCAGGTGGCTTAACCGATTGGTCCTGAGTCTAGTATGGGGCTAAATTCTCTGTGCTATGTGGAGCTAAGGGGTTCATTGTTGAGCTTGTTGGAGGAAGACAGACCAACACTTCACGCATCATGAGGTAAAGACCGTCCAAATGGAGTTGCATCGTGCTCTGGGCCTCTTCCCTTGTCTGTGGCATTTTTCCCAAGAGGTTCTTAATATGTCGGTAGAGTTCCATTGTCTTCCAGTACTTCGTGTCTCTAGCTCTTGATGTTCCCACATCCGAGACCCAACGCATTATTGCTTCTACCACCTCCTACTCCATTTGCATAGTTCTTTCCTGCTGGACAACTGTCTCTACTTCCTCCACATGGTATTGAAACTGAGCTGGAATTGAGGTAAAGTATGAATGGGCTTCCAAGAAAGCTTTGCGCTGGATTCAAGAGGATGAAACTTAATGTTGAGGTTGATGAGAGGACAAGCTTGGGGGTGAGTGCCTTCCTTGCTTATATCCGCGGGGATACCATGATCATGGAGCCATTGCATCCCAACACCCCCTTCGCAGTCTAGGCCAAGAACGGAGCTGATTGAGGAGAGGGAGGGTCTCGACCCCCTTTTTGTATGGAGATCCCTGTTCTTTTCCACTTCCCCTAACTTCTTCTACAGGGTGTTGATACTACGCCACCTTGCATACTTCACCAAAATTTTCTTTCCAATGCCTCTTACCATCGAACAATAAGAAAAGAGGGCCTTCCTTGTTTTCATTTTAATTCTCATTTAAGTCTGAGTTATGGCTTTGGGTCCATTCTACCACCAACATATACCTTCAACCTTTGTTGCCACGTGATGGTATGTAGATCTCGTACTATGCGAGATAGCCGATCCTTGAAAATATTAAATCTTTATGACAACCGGGGTAAAAGGTCATTCGTCCCTCACTCGTACCTGCATTCACCATATCATCCCCCCTGTAAGGTACTTTCCATCTAGGGTGATTATTAATATATCTCGGTTCACCCGTCCTCTCTGTCTCAGGGTCCGATATCACATCCCTTCTCTCGGAAGACACCCCATCCAGGTGTGTCCAATCCTTCCTTGCCAGGTCCTTACATGTGGAGGCCAACCTGTTAGTGGAGGAGGGGTCCCATGTTGCCTCCCATATGTCGCTCATGATATGGATTCCTTCGTTAGCTAAGCAATCCATGAGGTTATTCGATGACCTCTTCACGTGGTTGGGGATTATGACTGGTATGGTTCACATTAACTGCAGGACCCTCTCCATTGTTGCTTCCAACTGCCATCTAAAGACCACTTTCGATAGGGGTGTTCCTTGCTACAACCTTTTTAACATATCTATGATGAGGAGGGAATCCCCCTCAGTGATAATTTTATTATAGCCATTTTCCTTAGTGAAGCTAAGGCCTTCTTCCAAATCTAGGAGCTTTGCGGCATTGTTGCTGGTAATTCCTAGTTTTCCTGCATAGATTTTGAGGATCTTACCTTCGTTGTTGCGAAAAATTCCCCTCAAACCCACCTGCCCTAGATTACCTTTGGACACCCTATTGAAGTTGAGTTTAATGAAACCTAGGGGTGGGGGAATTTAATTACTTTAGATTTTATACCATTTAAATATTATTATTATTGATGATTAACGTCCACTAAGATCGAATTGGTCTATCAGACCTTAAGAGGGTAAGGGTTTACTTGCAATTATTTAGAATTTGTTTTTGTGCTCGAAAAGCATTAAGAGAAGCTTTCTAAGATCATGATAGTTTTGGTTGAGTTAAAAGGTTAAGAAGATTGGTACTCTGACAAATATTTTGAAATTGAGATCTAATGTGGGGTATAGGCTGGACAATCTAAGAGAAAGTGATTTTTATCTTCAACCTTCTTAGTGTCGCAAAGATGACACACTCTTTCATCCTAGGGGGTTTTAGGAATTGACCAATGCCCAGTTTCACTATGGAGCTCGTGAGAATTTGTTCTTATCTTCGCAATGCTTATTTTTTTCTTTACACTTGTCAAAGTAGAGAGATAATTTTGATCTTCTAGATTAGGGTTGATTACATCCTTATAATACCTTAATTTTCTTTTTTCCTCCAACTCTTTATCACACGACATTTTCTCCTTTTATTTTGATTTGATGATATTTTTAATGGTATCCTTATTCTGCAAAATGGTGTCTTCCATGATTCCCCAATAGCTTAGCCAATACTAGGCACCTTTATTCCATCCTCACATGAGTCGATGATGGTTACGACTGGATTTTGAAGCAATTTTAGGAATCCTTTTGTCTTCCATGTTGTTTAATATGTTCTTATACATTAGGTATCTAGTCATAACCGTGCTCTCAATGGGGGAAAGGCTTTCCTCTAAGAGGAGGATGGGATAGGACGTATTTCCTTTAATTTTGAAATTATAAGTTATAAAATTCTTTTGTATTTTCTCTATCTTTCTTCAGGTTATTACTATTATTACTTTTTTTTTCATGTGGTTCATGACATCGAAGACCAGTAGCTCGTTACATCCACATAACCCCCCCCCGAAATCCACAAGAGAACATGGGGAGGCTAGGATTGGCGGGATATTGATTGCTCAACAACATGATCATCATACTCAATAACATGAGTATCTTATAGACCCATTAAGGGCATCACATGGCACTTACAAGGAATTGAACCTGGATGGGGAGGAGAACTTCTTCCCAACCACCCAAGCTACATCCAATGGACTATTACTATTATTACTTATTTAATAGTATGGGACATTACACACCTCAACAAGCCTCCATGGGAATTTTAAAAGCTACCTACCTTAAGATGGTGTGTTTGATGAAAAGAGAAACCAACAAAGTTGAGTAAATTTATTTGTAAGATGAGTATACATTCAATAGTATTACACAAATTCAATATACATATTTAACATTTACTGCCATGAAGGGATAACAAATGCATATGATTTCTTATCAAATGACTATCCTAACCAAAAATCAATTGTTTACTGCAGCTTCATGTTCCTTCCAATTTGTAAAGCCAACCAATTTCATAATTTGTGCAATTGCATATGGGTTTGGAATGTAGATCTTGGTATAGAAGGCGTAAAAAAATCAATATGCCAAAAAACCTGTCATTTATTTCCCTTGAGCCCATACAACCCTAAGTGTTGTAACTGAGCTCTGATGCCAACTGTAACATACCTCCTTTTTTCGTTCTTATGTTGCTTACTAATTAATTTTTTTTTTCACAAGAAAAAAATATTTATATTTCCATAAAAAGAAAATATATGGTGCCTTCTGGAAGGAATACAAAAAAAATCCTAAAACAAATTTTATCCGACTGTGGATCATATTTGTTCAAAAAAGATTTATATTATACCTTGAGTTTGTCTATGCTGAGATTGTGTCCAAAACAAGAAATTACATGGCTGATCAAAACATATATTCAAAACCATAGAAAATGATCCTCATTCATTATGGAAAACCGATAGCAAAGGAAAACAAAATACCAATCTCAAAAAGAGCAGGAGAAATCCCCTATGATATCGTCATTCAAATATTCATGCGAAGCAAACCTCCCGAAATCAAGGGTAAGAGCTTCTTTGGATACACTGTTTGCAACATAGTTTAGTTCATAGAAAATGTGATGGAATGAGATCCATTCAAAACCTTCCATGAACTCCAGGATATGATCAACAATTGATTGTAGATGCACATTCTAAACATTGCACTTTTTATTTTCCCACTCGACACATTCTAAACATTGCACTTTTTATTTTCCCACTCGATTACGACTTTTGAGTCTCCCATGACCTATAAATGAGTGATGCCCTGTTGGGAGGCAAGATGCAGAAGGATCATGAGGGAAACAAATTCTTCTTTCATATTCGATCCTCTTCCCATTGCGTATCTAATGTAAAAATAGTAGTTGTTGGAGAGAAAAATAACAACGCCAACACCACAATGAGGAGGGTGGCCTTGGCTGGCTCCGTAAAAAAACCGCAAGGAGTACCCACTTCTAAATATGGCACGACAGGAATTTGAGTTTTCACCTTCCTAGTCTTGCATTTGAATGTTGCTTACTAATTCCTTTCTACTTCCCAAACCAATAGGATTTAAGAAGATATGTTATTCCCTATCCTCATAAGGCAACAAAATGGAATTATGGTGGCATACCATAACATGTCAATAGCTTGATGAGCATCCTATATTTTGAATTTTTTTTAATCCCAGGTTATTTTCTAGACCTAGTCTATCATCTAGAAAGCATCTTTGAAGAGCCAATGAATGGAATTTACTGCCAAATTTTAATACAACAATTAAAGTTTGACATCTAACAACGACTCACTATACAAAAAAACATTACGTCTTAAAATTTTCAGAGGATTCTACCCAACAAAAGAACCAACAAATCCTTTCTACATATTTTTCAATCCATCCATTTATCACGTTTCTCCAATATGAAACTTCAATGTTACTCTTTCTAGCTAAAACTTCTGGAATGATTATAGATAAAACTTCCTATGTTGTCTATCCAAAGTCTCTATAATGGTTACTTGCCAATTGTTTTCCATGAATTATAATTTATTCAATTTTTTTTTACCCTTGAAATATCATTCCATAGTATTAATGCAAACAATTTTTAAAGGTTGGGCATTATGATTAATGTTGTTCCTAAATAGAGAAAGGTACAAAGGTCCCCATTCATGTAATGTTAAAATTCTGCAGTCACCTATGTAAGAGGAACCAACCTTTAGTATACTTTATCATAATAATTGAAGAAAACTAAAGAAAACACAACAAAGAGACCCCTGGTTATAGTGAAAAAAATCCCATCATCAATTTATGGAAAGCTTATACGACATTGAAGAGATGCCATTATGTACTAGGAGTAGGACTACAATTTTAATGTTGGCCCAAAAAGCGATTTGGAAAGATACATTTGAACAAGGTTTCTGATAGTTTGAGAGGATTGTGAAGAATTCCCCCGATCATTTATGAGTGTCTATGGACACCAAGCTAAAGATATTTTATCATTTAAGTTTACAATTTCAAATGGGCTGTCTCCTTGATTGTAAACTTGTGGCATATCCGATTTCATTATGTAACATACCCATCCTCCTAGTTGAGACTTGTTACCTCTATTCTTTAAACTATGATACCACATTGTAGCATCCCTATCCCTAAGTCGAGGTACACCACACAACATTTCTCTCTGATACCATAATTAACTATGCCTAGCATAACTTTGTAACCTCTATTGTACAAACTACCCTGCATAAACTACAATTATGTAGCCAAGCAAGAAAACCACACCATACATAATCATGTACATGGATATTAAAAACATGGTATGCATTTATCTATGTTATGAGCAGGAAATTCAATCAAACACAATACAAAAACAATCACATTAAAACCCATTAAACAACAATTAAGCATTCAAAGACATGACACTTATCTTTCAAGAAGCACCAAATAGTTGCATCCCTTTGATGTTCCTCCCATCCGTAGATACTGTTGTTCCAATTCTCAACAACAGGTCACCCACTAGCTAAGGCTATGACTCCACCAGGGCAAAGGCACTCTTACTAGTCCCACTAAGGTCAAACAATATTCAACAAAAGAAAATCCAAGGGCACCAACGCTAGTAGTAGTTCCATCTCATAACCTCTCATTCACATCATCTCGTCCCACCAAAGGAAGTTTACCCCTTCACTGCTCCATAGCCCTTTAGCTGTACCACTTCCCTTCCGGGGCTTAAAAAACAGGATGGCTAGGAAGTCTTGGGGCTCTGTGGCACTTAGAACACACAACTTCTCTCAAGGAGTTTACACTCACCTAACTAGGCCAACACATAGGGAAAACTATCCCAACAATTTCCCCACCCAAGGGGAAATTATCCACAAGCATGGAAACCTTCTTCTTCACACCCAAACCACTAAGGATTTACAGGGTTACCAACTAAAACAATGGGAAACTTCACTATTTTCTTACCATCTCCCCCTTCATCTTGAACACAATCCTCTTTTATCTTAGATCAAGAACATTTCGAATGAATGACAACCCCCCAAACACTCTAAGCCTCCAAGTTAAGTATGCATGTCAACAACTTGACAAGTGGCACTAAAGTAACCACTTCCTCTCTCTTAGGAATTTGTCACTCCTCAAAGACTTAGGATAAAAACATAAGCATGACAATAACTTAGGCTTGGACCTCTTAGGAAAAATTTATTATATTCCTTGGCTTAAGCCCCTCTCAAGTCCCTTATCCCCCTTTCCCTCTTGTGGAGTCTTATTCCCCCCATACTCTTTTTATCCTGAGGTCTGCAACACTAATGTTTTTTTAATTAATTTGATAGCGTGATTACAAAATACAAATCTTGGCTCACCGGCCACAACTTACAAGATTACCAACCTCATATCTCACTAGCACCCTGGCCTAAACATCCACAGATATAAGGCACTTTGGCCCAAAACATCCTAGCTCACCAACCTATATGAAAATATATACATTCATATATGCAGTTGCTACTTGGGGGTATTACATTTCCTTCCCTCTTATTTTATGCATTGTCCTCAGTGCATCATATGCAATTCTCATTCCAAAACAAAATCTTCAAGAAATCCAAAAAGATGCGGGTAGTCTTCCTGTATGACGTCCTTATGTTCCCATATAACATCTTCAAGAATGTAACAGGTCTACTGGATTTCATTTTCTCCATTCCTTTTTTATTGAGCCCTATTTCCTTCTGGTGCTCTTCTTTCCAAGTGTCTGCTTCATGTCTTTATTCTTCAACCATTTTTGCTCTATTTCACAGAGTTGCCTTGTAAGAATCCAACTCCCTATTCTTTCTGACACACCCTCAATATTCTAGCCACCATGCTATATGTATTCCTAAGTTTCCTCTTCCTTGCTGCACTCACCCTTCCAAGCTCATTTTTTTCACATATAACAATAAACCATTCCTAGTCTACAACATGTTATATGCATGATAAAATATTTCCACATGCACTAATGCATATCTATATGCACCAAAATTCATTGTCAGCATGCCCATGAATGCATATGCATTCTAGATTTAGGTGTTATATATGGCTGTCCAACTGGTCATATCATAATTGATGGTACAACAATTTCATCCATCTCTTTTATCATTACCAACTCTGTTTGATTCTCTTCGGTTGCCCCCAAAATCTCACTTGATTATCGTATCCTTTTGTTCTCTTACTATAATCATCGTACATGATTGCTCGCCTCCATGAGCACTTTCTAGCCAAATCACTCTTGGAAATTTTACACTTTTTAGACATTATGTCTTATTGATATTGAATATTCAACATTCACCTGCTTTTCTAGATCAATCTGACTCATCTTTATCCTGCCTGAACTCTTCAACACTTGTGGTGCCTATACCATTATCTTCTCCTTCCTTATCCAATTGGTCTCAAACTTGATTCTCGTAGTCCATACTCCAACATACTATAATTTTATCTATATGTCTTCTTTCTATATTCATAGAGATTGCCTTGGAGGAGTTAACATTATTTTACATCCCATTGTAACCTTAATTGGAATTTCCAGCATTGTATCCTATGCCAAGAAATTCCTTTCCCATTGAGATGGTTTCCTTTTTAGGTTCCATCTCTTTTGTATACAATGTCAATCATAGAACCGTTTTCTGCTTCATGTGTCTTCTTAGGAATTTCCTTTATGAAGACCATTTCTTTGGTTGTGTTCTTCTTGACTTGCCATCCCATTCCACTTTGGGAATGCACTTAGTGCCCTTGAAATGCACTCAACATTCTCTATATGCATCAACAATCCCCTTTCATTGTTGTTATCATTTCTTGAGTACTATAATATACTCCATCTAGCTTGGCATCCACCTTATGATCATTTCTAGAATCTACTTCAATTTATGGAATATCCCTCATTTACATCTGATTACATTATTTTAGAACTACTCTACACATAATTCATTTCTTTATGCATCTATGTCATTATTTAGAGTGCATGAGTCTTCATTAATTGACCCCTGGTCTTCTTACACCCGTACCATGCTTCCACTGTGTTATTCTGATAACAATCAGTAGATGCACTATTCTAATTCTTCATAAGCTAATCTTCTAAGACAATGCACTTTAATTTCATGTATGCATAATGCCCCTTTTGATCAAAATACTAGCTTCTTAGATTCCCGATATTGCATGATTGATCTTGGGTTCATATCTCAACTTCTTCATTCCTCGCCTTGGTTCATCTTGTGAATAATCCTTGACATAACACGCTTTCTTTTCTTTTTTCTTTTTGTCATTCCAAACCTTTCTTGAACCTAATTCTTTATCCATATTTTGTTGCAAGATGTTCAAAATTTGTAACAACTTAGTGTTGATGTGGTTCTGCTTCTCTCGAGCTCTAATAATTTTCTCAGTATATTCCATGTGGCTCAAAACATCTCTTTGCAAACTCTTTATTGCCTTCACCAGATCAATACTTTCTACTCTGCCTTGTTTGTGCCCATTTCTTTAGTCTCAACATTCCCTAAGTTGACATTCAACCTCTTAAGTATCATCTATCTCACTAATATTCATACGGAATTACCTAATTTTAACTTTAAGTCTGCACAAGGTGTAACCAAAAAAATCATCTGTTAAATTAGGCATAAAACAAATATGGGAAAATCACATCCCATTTCCAATCTCTGAAGGCCACCAAATTTTGACTTTTCGATGAAATCTGCTACCCATATTTGAAAATTGGGTGAGCAAATTGATTCTTCTCTTCCTCAAATTTCCAATGACTATTCATTTGCTCAATTCCTAGCTTTGATCAAAATTTTATGGTTGTCTGGAGTTCTGCTCTTTTCCCAAATTTAGACAGAAATTTCAAAATATTTGTCACCTTTTTGTTGACATGGCACCCTACTAACCTGGTATGGCATGTGTCAACTGGGTCCACATGTCCTGCCCCACTGCTTCTTTGTCATACACCTCTTCCATGTTGGACAAGGCTTGACCATCTCACTCTCTACACAAGTCCAGATATCCAAATTTCCCAAAATCCTAGATATCCGACCATCTTGCCCCATCAAACTTCTGGATATCTGGAATCCATAACTTTTCGAAAGTTCCTTTTTCAAAAATATTGAATGTATGGATTTTTGGATCTCCTCCTTTACGTGCATGCAGGTCCCACCTGTACATGATTTCCACTTGGCATCTACTAATTCACCTACCCTTGCTGACGTGTTCCATAGATAGGTCTCCACTTGGCACTTATTTTATTATGTGGCTCCCACATCAAAGTGATGTGTCCACCCATGTGGCCTCTACCCCCTTCTTCCTTGAGGCATGTGGTTCTGATGTGTTCATTATTCTTCATCTGACATATGGAATTTTGAGATAATTCAATTTATTGAAATTCCGGATCTCAAGATTTTCGAATGGTCTGGGTTGCACCACACTGTTCCATCTTCCAACATTCAACATTCAAACATTTGGACTTTTGCAAAAGTCCCATTAGTGGTTTATTTGGATTTGTGGATTTCCATATGAGCTTGGTTTCGCTTCTTGGTTATGATCCTCCGACCTATGCCCTATGTCTTGCCACCATGTCCCGCTAAGGTATCTATCCCGCTAACGTGTCATCTGACATGGTATGATGATGTGGCACTTCCAATACCAATGCTGATGTAGCATCTGAATTAGCCTGCTAATGTGGCACTTATGACACCAATGTTGATGTTGTCATATGGCGTGGAATCCGAGATTTGGCATCTATATTTTTGCAAAAATCCATTTATGGATTTCTATATTTTTGAATATTCGAATCTAAAACTGCTCAAACTCTTGGATATCCACCATCTGGACCCTGGACCACAACTGCCACTGTGGCTTGCTGATGAGCTCTCTTTGCCTGAATCCTGCCACTTGGTATCTGCATCCTCACCATGTGAAATATACATCATCCATGACATCACTTCCCCACAATTTTTTTCCGAGTCTTACTTCCACGTCCAACATCTGATATTCATCAAAATTTCATATCCTACATCCACCCCTTTCAATAAGGAATCACCTTAAGGAACTATGGATTCTTGGATGTTCGTATATCAAAATCCCACATCCAACATCTACCCCTTTCAATAAAAAAACTCCTTAAGGAGTTATGGATTCCCAGATGCCTAAATATCCTCCACTATGGATGCACTGGTTCCACCATCGGGTTCCACATTGGCTCACTGTCCTTTACTAGGTCTCACATCCAGATTTAGTTTTTTCTCAAAATCCCTTTTTTGAGAACTTCCAAATTTGTAGATTGTCATGGTTTCGTCTCCTGGTTCCACCATTTGGCTTCCGACCCCCATAGCATGTTGCATACTTTCTTGACGTACCCTTCCTACTAATATGTCCTCTATCAGGGTGTTGACATGGTGTCAAAGTGGCTTGTTGACATAACATCCATCTTCAATGTGACTTTACATCTAGCATCCACCTGTTTCAAACCACATCTCGTTGTAGGGACCTCTGGATGCCTGAATGTCTAACTATACATCCAACATTCACCCCTCTTCAATAGGACTTCACCACAAGTCACTCTGGATGCATGGATGCTCAAATTCCTCTTCTCACATCCGCCATCCGCCCCATTTTCAATGGGACTTTACATCAAGGGTTACTAGATGCCCATAAATCCCTCCCACCACCCGCTCTGGATTGATCCAACGATTGATAATTGTGGATGACTTGATCCGACGGTCCAAATTAGATGATGGTTCCACTTACCAAACTCCAAGGAATCAAGGATCCGACCATTGAGCTTTTTCAAAGAACTTCACCTTCTTGATCCTCCAGATCTTTGGATTTTCACATGGTCTCGATTCCTCCCTCTAGGTTCTGGAATTTGGCCCTTTGGTCTCATGACATGACATGTTGGAAGAAGGATTTGACATGCCCCTCCACTGGACTGCCACCTGTCATCCCCACGTCATCCTTACATCATTGGTATGGAAAATCCCCAAATTTTCAATTTTGTTTTCAAAATGCCCAAAATTTGAATTTCTCTCTCTAACCACCATGGAAACTCTGCAACTTGGCTCCTCACGATCCAATTAGGATTTGTCTAGACATTTCTATATTCGCACTAGAAATTCGACATCCTCACATCAATTTTCTCATGGAATTGAACTTCATAAACTGAACTTCTTTCCCAATTTCTCCCAATTCCATCGCGAAGGCTCTACAGTTGCTCCAATTTTGGTCTAGTTCTTTGCCCATACAACTCAAGTGTTGTAAACCGGAGATTTTATACCACATTGTAACATACCTAACCACCTAGCTAAGTCTTGTTACATCTATTCTTTAAACTATGATACCAAAAATTAATGTCCCTAGCCCCAAGCTGTGGCACGCCACAAACAATTTCTCTCTGATACAATACTTAACTATGCACAACATAGCTGTGTAATTTCTGTTGTACACACTTCCCTGCATAAACTACAATTTTGCAGCCTAACAAGCAAACCACACCATGCATAATCATGTACATGCATATTAAAAACATGTTATGCATTTATTTATATTATGTGTAGGCAATTCAATTAAACATGTCGGAAAAACAATCACATTAAACAACAATTAACCATTCAAAGTTATGACACTTATATTTCAATAAGCACCAACTAGCTTCACACCTTTGATGTTGCTCCCGACTTTAGATCTTTTTGTTCCAATTCTCAAGAGTAGGTCACCCCCGAGCCAGGGCAATGACTCCTCTAGGGAAAAGGCACTCTGACCAGTCCCACTAAGGTCAAACAACACTCAATAAAGCAAATCTAAGGGCACCAAATCCAACAACAGTTCGAACTCACAACCTCTCATTCCCCTTAGCTTGTCCCACCTAAGGAATTGTACCCTTTCATTACTCCATAGTCCTTCAATTGTACCACTTCCCTTCCAAGGCTTCAACAATAGGTCGACCAAGAAGTCTCGAATCTTTGTGGCACTTGGAACACACAACTGCTTTGAAGGAGGTTATAATCACCCCACTAAGCCAACACATAGGAAAAATTATCCCATCAATTTCCCCACCCAAGGGGAAATGATACATAGGCTTGACAAACTGCTTCTTCACACCCAAACCACCAAGGATTTACATAGTTACCAGCTAGAACAACTTGCAAATCCACTCTTTTCTTACCAACTCCCCCTTTAGTAGGAACACAATCCCTATTTATCTCCAACTTAAGTATGTATGTCAACAACTTGACAAGTGACACCAAAGTAACCACTTCCTCTCTCTTTGGAATTTGTCCCTCCTCAAAGACTTAGGATAAAAACATAAGCATGAAAATAGCTTAGGCTTGGACCTTTTAGGATTTTTTTATTATATTCCTTGACTCATTCCCCCTGGCTTAAGCCCCTCGCAAGTCCCTTATCCCCCTTTCCCTCTCGTGGAGTCCTATCCCCCCATACTCTTTTTGTCTTGAGGTCTACATAAGTGAAGTATTTTTAATTAATTTGATAATGTGATTACAAGATACAAAGCTTGGCTCACCGACCACAAGTTACAACTTCACATCTCACTGGCACCCTATCCTAAACATCCACACATAAAATATGATCTAGCCCAAACATCCACACATACAAGGCACTCTGGCCCAAAACATCCCGACTTACCAGCCTATATGAACATATATACATTCGTATATATAGTTTCTACTTGGGGGTATTACGAAATATGGAAAAATTATAAGTCATTAAACACAATTCCCTATGTCTTTATATCATTTGATCTCATCTCTTAGAATATGCAATATAGTTTTCTATCCAATTTTGAGCAAATAGAAATCCAATATATAAGGAAATCAAATCTGTTACACTCACAAAGAAAGAAGAGAAATGCAAACCATGATGAGAAGGTTGGGTGTCCTATGTTCGATAAGTTGGAGGTGAAATTTGAAAGGGGAGTGGGAAATGAATTGTTGGAGCCAAACTGTAGGAGGTTAAATGTGAAAGAGGAGCTTGTTGAAGGCCAAATGTGAAACAACTACCTACAACCATCTTCAAATAGAGATAAATTATTGAAACACAAAAGTATAGAACCTTTATTTTTTTTCCACAAGCCATGTAGATTATTGAAACAAAATATAAATAAGAATTTTCAGAACATAGTTGAAAACTTATCTTTTGAATGTTGCAAACCATGCAATCAGAAAAGCGAGCGATTTCAACCCAACCACAGGTAGTCCGCTATGGACACCACCCCCTAGCGGGGCTATGATATCACCAGGGTGAAGAAGCAATGCATAATACACATGATAACCTCTTAATTCACAAAGTAAGAATATTAGTAAACCCACATTTCATTGTTGAGTTTTTGAAGACAGAGTAGCCCTTGGCACCTACAATACCTGCCCACACAACACAGGGATGTCTTCCTTCTCTTCTCCATAGTCCCTCATAAGTATCCTCCCTTTAGTGCTATTCAATGTGTGTATGGAAAGGTCTAGGATGACGTCCCTCAGCTCCAATGGAAATGATCTTGGTTCTTGGACTTTCCTAGAGTTCTCATGGCTTCATTTCATGGTTGTTCTATCACATGCTATGGTAGGCTCATTTTCTCAACAATACCTCTCATTTTTCTTCTTTTCCCCTCTTCCAAAAATTATCTCCCATTTCCCATTCTAATTTCCCTTTTTGTTGCATGAGTGAAATATGGCAAGATAGTCCTAACTGAACTCTTCCGAGTTCCAAGAATGTAGGGAATACAACTTGCTAACTTTTATGAAATGATGGCTTAGATTGAGGAATTTATTTCCTCCACTCCTCTTAACCTCTTTTAACTTTGCAAACTTAAATTTTGAAATGAGTGAAGGTTCAAGGTAACATAAGGTAGATGTTTCTAGGCATAAATCCACCAAGACCCCCTCACCTTTCCCCTATTGTGGTATCATATACCCTTTAGGTTCTCTTGCTCCATCGACCTTGGTAATAAATGGGTAATCTTAAGATGCTCCCAGTATGGAAGCTCTTAAAAAACATTTTGTATTTTCATCCCAGTTGGTATTTTCTCTATGTAGGTGTAAAAAAACCTGAGATCATCAAACATAGGTTCCCCATTTGACTCAAAAAATCTGCATTTTCCTCCTCCATCTCTATTTCATATGCCCTAAGTGACTCAATTGGTGTCATTGTTTCAGGTCTATGGGTTCTCTTAGATTTCCCGTTGAAAGTGAGAGTTGCTCTTTTGTAAGGGCGATCCAGATCTAGGAGGAAAACTGTTGAAAAGTCATAAACTTCCTTTCGTACATCTTCGTACCACCAAGCCCTTATAGAAGGTATGCAAAATTTGCATCCATAATACCCTTTTGTTACAAGTATTGTTACAAGTATTGCATTGCCATTATATAAAGAACACATTAGTGTCAACTTGGAAAGTGGCACCAAAAATGTGTCAAACAACATGATGGATGTAAACTAATAAATCAGCATGCCTACGAGAGAAAACACCTAATGAGATGTCATTTTTGGGATTGTATGTGTAGAGTAAGTCATTAATCACAACCCATGTCTAAAGAGAGTTACTCAAAATGACCAAATTTATCTTGATAATCACATGTGGTGTATTCACATAAGCTATACAACTAAAGAGACTTATTCGCCAAAATGGGCCTTGATACATCATATACTTGTACACCTTCCCATTAATGCTTCAATTCATTGTTCATTGTTGGAGGTAGACATACATCCTATTGACTTGTCTTATACTTGGAATCATAGGAGCCAACACAAGATGTTCATTCTTCATGGACCACCATGGAGAATATTGTTATTGATGGCTACCACTGTCTAAACAAAATAGTTGGTGTTTTAGAGGGAATACAAGTTAACAATGTCCATGACTATTCTCAATTGCAAGATTTGTTTTCCATGAATTTCTTGGGCCATGTATCCTCTATATGCTTCATGGCTGTTAAATTGGTTGGGATACACACAACTCCAAGCTCACTTATTTGTGAATCATGCAACCCTTGCAACATGGAAAATTCCTTATAATGAAATCTTCTTTGAATCCTTGGGAGTATAGGAATGTGCGTCAATATATTAATGGGAGTGCGTCAATATATTAATGGGAGGACTTGTTTTACCATGTTTTATTTATTTATTTAGTTTTTTTAAAAACTTGTGATACTGATCATTTCCACTTTCTAGACATCATAGTTTCTACATATTATTCTATGTAAATAATATAATCATTGGGACAAGCATGATATGATACATACTGAACATCCAACTTTTTGGGTTGTTGATTTGCCCCTCCATATCTACTAAGGAGGATATTATCAGTGGGAAATACCTTATCTTTGAGAAATCTACAATTTGTAAGCAATACCAATGTATAATGTCATCAAACACATGCTCATATCCCTTCTAAATTGCCTTTTTTTATTATAAGATTCATTAAAATAGAGTGGGTTTAATGGTTAGTTACCTCAATAGTGATGGGAGACACATGCATAACATACCATACATTTCTTTCAAGTTGTACAATAACATCGTTGTCCCTAGCTGTGTAGACCCTGACCCATTTCCAAAGAGAGGAGTGGTGGAAGTGGATCTCAAGCTTTGGGAAAAAGTATTAGTGATATTGGCATCGTCCTTAAGCTCATCTTGCTCGAATGCATTTAAAAACATTTCCTCAAAAGCAGGATTATCCCATAAATAATCATCCATACCAAATTATGTATCATTGTTTTTATCCCTAATATGTGAAGAACCAACAATGTTATAGACATTCTAAATCGGTGACTAAGGACATATTGAGAATTGAATATGTGGTTGATCCCATTCTTGGTATGCTTCCTCTCCAAGTTCTACTGATTTATCAATGTTCTCTCAATTTGAAATCATGGTGGGGTGCATTGATAGTTGATAGATGGGTCGCTTACCGTCTCAATCCTAAATGCAGAAATATTAAACATTAAATAAATGATATTAGTAAACATGATGCATTTAGTATGTTGATACATTCATAAACATTTATTTAAAACATGATCAAAATATTCAAATACACATGCATCCAAACATTTTAGAAAACAAATTTCAAATTAAGCAAAACATTTACATCAATTCCATTAAACATCCACAATATAATTACTTCATCTTTCTATTTAGCCACATGGGGATGTCTAACGGTAGTCCCAATGCAAGTCACCTTTGACAAGTTGTTGGTGGTCTATGAAAGTTATAATTAATTAATAGTTGATCATTAGGATATGAACTATGTATTGCATGCATGCAGAACAAATATTGACACCTTTGTTTTCATAAAGAACTCTTTGCCATTTAGGGTGGCAATTTTTGGGCGAGGGTTTCTTTGATCTTGATGGACAAATTTTTTTAAGACCACTTGGGGTTTGCCTCTAGTAAGAAGGTAGAGGCACTCACAAATATCCAAGGAATCAATATGTTTCTCAATTAAAACATTAGGCAAGTTTCAATAACAAGGGATTTGACCCTTGTCATTCAATCACTTATTCTTGGTTAATCTTTGAAAGAATCAAGGGTGTGAAGAATCACTTGGAGAGTGGTCTCCCTAGTTAGAAAATTTAGTATTGTATCCTTCTTATGGATCAAAAGAGAGCTTAGAAAAGAAGTATATCACATGGAAACTAAAGAAGCAACCTTTCTTGAAGGTGCATTCATTTTGATGGATAGTAGGTGGACAAGATAATTCCCTCTCCCCTACCATAATCATGGTCTCGTGATGGGTGTTTTATCGCAAGGGGATCACATCTAAACTCCCCTTGTAGGGCATGATCCTCCCCTTTCCACATGTAAACTCCCATCCATGCAGAGGACAAGAGCTATAAACAACTTGGGGTTGACCTCCCTCTGATCCTTCCATCACATTGATTGTGGTCATTAATACCAACATTTGTCTAGTTGACCTTTGTACGTACAATCCGTCAAAGCGTAGCTTGTGTTTAATGTTGGTTGATGAGCCCTTGAATTTCCTACTTTTTCTCATCGTTATTGACTATTTTACCTTCCATAAGCCCTCCAAATACTCATTTTTGTACTTGAATTGTTGTAATAATTATCCATTATTTCCATAATTATCAATTATTAGCCATTTCAATTTATCTGGTATTTGCTCGTAAATTGATGTGTTTGGCATAATTATGAGATCATAGTGACAAGATATTTAGGTTTCATAAGTAACTATGTTGAATGGTGTCATTTTCATGTGTTGTAGAATAGTGTATTGTTGAATATTGTTCTACAGAATGCTAATGAATCCAATTATGTAGCCTCATGTTGGATGTTGCCGATGAATATGATTTTGTAGTCTCCCATCAAATGCTATTGATGAATCCCAATTCTACAACCTCTTGTTGAGTTATGTTGGTGAATTTGGGTTGATAAATTTGGTATGTATGTACTATATAATTTATATCTATCTCAAAATAATGGATTTGTGCTACATAATATATTACTAATTTAAAGAGTGTGTTCTAGAACTTGTAGCTATGTCAAAGAATGGATTTGTGATGTGGAATGTGTCATAAAGACAAGAGTTATTACAAAATCCCACAATCCAACATTATAGGGGTTTCAAATGTGCCTTTCACCACCTAGAACAATGAGATAATGGGAAATATCTCATGGTATCCATGCAACAAGTCAAGCAGTTACAAAAGGAAAAGTAAAATTGACCACTTCTCTAATTATTCATAATGGCTAGAAACATATCGTCGATTTGTAGGAATTTTGTTGTAGGAAGCCATGAATTTATTTGGGTATATTCCAACAGATATCCAAGCTCTCTATTTTTATTTAAATTATTTTTTGTAGCATAGGATAGGTTAGCAATGAAACTAGCAAGAGTTGGGATTGGTTTCCCTTTCCATTTTCATTATAATTTCAAATTTATCAGCTCATGTGAGATCTGATTTATTATTTCCATTTACTTGTCGTGTATATCATTTTTGTTTGAGGGATTCAATACCTTGCTTGTTTTAGAGTAAGATCCCACTATGAAGCAAGCAACTGGTGGCTGAATCCACTCTACCCATTGATTAGATTGCATGTTATTTATTTATTTAATGGTTGTAGCTTTCTTTCACTATTTCATTATATATTCTTTGTTATTTTAATTTTATTATATAGCTACATTTGTTCAAGAATCCATGATTCTTTAGCTATATGTTCTTTGGATAAAATATTAATCACACATTCATTCTATAGCTACAACTACTTGTGGATTCCTCTCTTAGCATGCCACAACCATGTGGTTGGATGAGGAATCATTTTGTGGGGTTGAACAACACACTATAGGGTAGATTTACTTGCTTTTAGTAGATTGACTTTCCTTTCCATAACATTTCAATATTATTTAATGGCTCTTTATTTTCAACAATTACATTAAGTCTCTGGGAAGTGAAGGTACTCGAAAGCATTAATCCTGAAGAGGCGAGAGGGTATTGCATGCCCTAGACAACTTATGCTATAGAATACCTACACTCTTGCTAGATTTAGTTAGTCACTATAGTTAAGTTAATATTCCACATCACTCATAGATTGAAATAAAGGACATTTCAATAGCATTTGAATCCTTTATGGTTGCATTGCCTATGAAAAACACCTCTAAACAAGCTTATGCTTCCCTAGTTGATAATTTAAGTGAAATTTAGGGTTTCAATGGTCTTTATTCTTGCAATTGTTTCACTCTACCACTTTTTGGCACTATTGCCAGGGAGGTTCTAAGATCACAAACATAAAAAATGCCTTTGAAATTAAGGTTTCATTCTAAAGGGGAGAACAAACTAGAGTTCTCGACCATTCCCTTTACAATGGTCATATTTCTCTAATTTGAGGATTTTTGTAGCTTTGACTTTGAAGCACCAAAAGACATTTATGCCTTGGATGAATCATGTTGTAAAACCATTATACCACTGAAGTGTTCTCTTATTATATTCACATCTAGTAGCTTTATTTAATTGCATGCTTCCATGTAGGGATGAACTAGATCTACTTTGTGCAAAGCAATTTTGAAAATTGGTGCAATGTGATCTATAAACGGTCGTGGATATTCCATTGGAACAGTTCGTCACTACAGATACGATAAATAAAACTGAAATCTACACCATGAAGGTTATTTTTTTTTAGATTCCATAATATTTAGTTACTGATTTTCTGCTTATGCATGAAATAGATAAAATGTGGAAAATAGAGAACAATACAATACAATCACAGACCATCCACAAAATAACACAAAGATTTTCTCTGGGAAACCCTTACGGGAGAAAACTCAGCTAGAAGGTGAAGCTGCTCTGCTCTCTTTTCTCTAGTATGAAAATAATGCGAGTACAAAGGATGAGGCACTCTCTATGGAGTTACTTGAGACTTGTGCCCCATTAGGCTGCTATAGAACATTAACGCCCTGTATTATGCTCTCTAATTTCCCACTCCCATTTGTTCTGCTATATTATGGAACAAAATACAATGACATATAATGGAACCCCTTCTCCTCTTATTGTCCTGGTATTTAACATAGCCCGATAGCCATCTAGGGGTAGCTTTTTGACTTCCCCAAACCTCAATTGTGATAGGGTTTTGGACCTCTAGAATCTTCTTGAAATTACATACGTGGCTAGCCCCATATACATGAGTAACGGGGGATGACATGGAATCCTCTCATACCATGGTGGTCAACACAGTAGGTCAACAAGGTCTCGATATGTAAATATCATCATGGGGTCCAAGCTATGTGGGGAAGTTTTAACCCAAAAAAATGTCGTTTGATGCCTCAAAATGGCTCTGGAAGGTTTAAAACCCCAATTTTCCAAATTGGGACCTGCCATTAAAATGACCCCACAAGATGATTCCTTCATTTTTTCCCACTTAATTTGAAAGCATGGATATAGATGAAAAATAATATAATGATCCAATCCAGATCTTACCTCCCCATTTATGGAGGATTTTGGTCCCAAAAATATTTACTAAATGAGGTGAGGAAAATTTTCCTCTACCTTCTCCCTGGAGTACCACTTTGCATTCCATGGAAGTTTTCCTTTCAACCCAACCTGCCAAAGGTCCTGTTGCCCCTGTCTTGTAATTTTGGATCTCTTCTGAAAAACTACGTCCTTTTCCAACTCTGCCTGAGCATCTGGTGCTAAATCCTCTATGGAATGTAGGACTTGCTCCTTCTTCTGATCCAACATGGAGGGCTCATAGAGTTTGAGTTTATCCACATTCACTATTGAGTAAATGCACATGTATGGGGATAGACTAAGTCTGTAGGCGTTAACTCCCACCTTTTACAATACCTCAAAAGGACCATACCATAGAGCCCTTGATCTTCTTACGAAGACCCTATAGTATTTCCTTATTAAACTATAACCATACTTTGTCTTCCACTCTAAATGTTCTGTCCATTATGTGCTAGTCATGTCTAGCCTTGTACTTTTTCTATGACTTCTTCAATGTCTCATGTACTTGCAAATGGATCTGCCTGATATTTTCAACAAATGTTTTCTACTTTTAATGCATCTCCTGTGAGGTCTTCCCTCACTCCTCCATTTTGTCCATATACAACATCTAGGGGTGAAGGTGCCGAACATCCAAAGCAAGTTTCAAAAGGTGAATTACCGGTAGAAGTGTGGATTGCTCTATTATAAGAATGTTTATATAGATCATATTTTCATATTAGGTCTTCAGATGCTTATGATTGTAACCCCTTAAAAGATGCACCAAAGTCATGTTGACTACTTCTATTTGTCCACCTATTTGTGGATGGAATGTTGTAGACCTCTTGAGATTAGTGTCCATCTTCTCCCATGATGTAGTCTAGAAGGCACTGATAAACTTGGTGTCCTTGTCTGAGATGATGCTCCTTGGTATAAAAAAGTGCATCCATACTTTTTCAAAGAACAAGCTTTTTGCTTCTTGTCCCTTGATGGTCTTTTTACAAGGCATGAGAATGCAAATTTTGTTGAGCCTGTCAACTACCATGAATAGATAGTCATGTACCTTCTTGGTTGTTGGTAAACTTCCCACAAAATCCAAGGAAGTACTTTCCCAAGGTGAAGTGGGTACATGTAAAGGATGGTATAGACCTTTCTTCTTGTTACTGGGCTTGCTAGTACAACAAAGTATACATCCTCTAATATACCGTGCTACATATTATTGCATTCTAGGCTAGTATACATACATTTGTAAGTTGGAAATTGTCTTCCCAACACGAAAATGTCATGCAACCTTAGAGGTGTGAGCCTCTTTGATAAGCTACAAATGTTCAACTTCAGGGACACAAAAATTGTCGAGCTTGTAGAGTAAGCCATTCTGGAAATGATAGTCAACCTTGTTGTCACCTTCTTTTATATGAATTTGGCCTTGTAGCTGTTGAAACAACTCCATAAAGACATCATCTTCCATGTATGCCTCTTTGTATGCATCATGGGTAAAACACTCTATGTGCATTAGAGTTCTCAAAGATGTAATCTTGGATGTGGGTGGCTGTGAAAGCATGTATGCCAACTTGTTTGTGCTACTCGTCTTATAATTTATGACCAAATGAAATTTCTATAAGAACTCCATCCATTTGTAGTGCTTGGTTTGTTGTAAATTACTCTAGTCCTGAAATACTAGAGTGACTAGTGATCTATGTGGATGATGGTCTCCTCTCCCATCAGATAGTGCTTCCACTTTTTGACAGCTTGTACGAAGGAATATAACTCCTTGTCGTAGGTAGGGTAGTTGAGGACGGCCCCATGAAATACTTCAGAATGATAGCAGACAAGCCTTCCGCCCTGCATCAAGAGTGCTCCCATGGCATACCCACTTTCATCTATCTCCACTTTGAATGACTTCTACAATTTTGGTAGTGCGAGCACTGATTCTTGACTGATATTTCTTTTCACCTCCATAAATGCCTTATGTTGATTCTTTTCCCATTGAAAAATCTTACTTCTTGTTGTTATTGTGTGGAGTGGTGCAAGTATTGCTTAAAATGAAGCTATGAACTTCTGCAAGTATTGAGTTGCCCCAACAATGCTCCAAAATTCTATGCAATCTGTAGGAATTGACCATTTCATGATGGCCTCCATCTTGGCAAGATCTATCTTGAGCTCACCTCCACCGATCACATACCCTAGACAAACCAAATACTGATGAGCAAACTCTCATTTCTTGAGATTGGCCAATAGATGGATCTTCTTCAAGGTCTCTAACACTTGCATAAGATGTGAGATGTCCTCCTCCCAGGTAGCACTATAAACCAATATATCATCCAAATAGACAATAAAAAATGAATCTAGATACATGCATAAAACATCATTCATTAGTCTCATAAATGTAGCTGGTGCATTTCATAATCCAAATGGCATAACCAACCACTCATACAAACCTTGCCTTGTATTGAAGGCAATATTCCAAGTATCTTCTTCTTTGAATCGTACCTGGTGATATTTTGATTTAAAATCCAACTTAGTGAAGTACTTGGCATGTTGCAGTGTGTCCAAAAGATCATCGATCCTGGGCAAATGGTACTGATTCTTTAGTGTAATCTTGTTCAATTCTGTGTAATCTATACACATTATCCAAGTCCCATCCTTCTTGGGCACAATTTTGATGGGTGACCCACAAGTTGAGATACTTGGTCAAATCACACCTTGCTCCAACAACCATTACAACTACTTCTTACTTCATTTTCTTCCAGAATAGACTGTCTATAGAACCCAATATTTGTCAATGGGAAGTCTAGAAATAATTGGATTTCATGCTCCACTTCCCTCTTAGGTTGTATCTCTTTAGGCTCCTATAACACTCTACTGTATGGATCTAGAAACGCATCTAATTCATTTTTCTTATCCGTAGTACACCCTTCCAAGGATGTCATTACTTTTACCGACTCTTCACCAGACTGATTTTCCCTTAGGAAAAGTAAAACATATTTCTTTCTAGAACTGATCAATTTCTTAACTTGATTGGCACTTACCAGTGACATTTTTTTCCTTTGTGCACATTGATGATGAATCTCGTCCTTGATGAGGTGGTACTGGTTGGATATCTGCATGAAGATGGCATCCCTCATATACATGTAGGGGATTCCAAGAACTACTCTGCATACATCCAATGGTACTACGTCTAATTGTACTTCATCTATAAAATCAACATTTAAAACAAATTTAATCTTGCATGTTTTTTTACCTTGATCTTTGTGTCCTTGTTTACCCAACCCAATGGATAGGGGCTAGGATGATCATGAACCTCCAATCCAAGTTTGTTGAGGAGATCCGCTACTATGAGATTATCCTGTGAACCAAAGTCGAATAGAGCATCTATCTTGGTCTTCTTGACATGAATCTTGATATGGACTATTTTTTTCATCTCCTTCTCTTCCTGGTGATGAAGCCTACTTAGATTGACCACCTTCCACATTGATTTGTAGTAAATCTTATCATCAACATCCGAGCTACTTTCAACCTGATTGGTTGAATATGTGGCTAGAAGATTCTTTTTCTTTATGTCCTTATAGTTCTTTGGGTTCAACTCTAGATGTAGTTTCCAACACTTTTCCTTTGTGTGGCCATCAATGTTTCAAAGGTTCTTGGGATATTTTCACTGATGTGTAGAGGTTGTTATCTTCTTATCCCCCCCCCTTTCCAATTCNCCCCTTTCCACTTCTTGTTCCCCTCCTTGGAATCTCCCTGATTCTCTTTCTACTTAGAACCACTCAGTTTCCCCTTATTTTGGCCTATGTTTTCCATAGATGATTGTGTAAACCCCCCATATACTTGAGGAGAACATATGGGTTCTTGGGAGAGATACCCATCATGATGGCCATCTTCATGAACTCAGTGTTGTATTCATGTACAATCTACCTATGCCTCTACTTGGATTAGTGCCACCAGATCCATTGGTCCTCTACATACATGATAGGGTAGAATTCAAACTTGATGAGGGTTTTAAACTTCTCCCTCCTAGTTACTGGTGGATCACCCTCCATCCTAAGTGTTTCCGTATGGATTTCCCACTAGGTTAAATCATGGCCCTCTAACTTGAATCTAACAAATGAAATATTTTTCTCTTCATTTATATGGTGAACACTAAAATAAACTTCTAGTTGTTGCAACCAATGATTTAGTTTTAATGCATCGATCTCACTTTGGTATGGATTTATGTCCACTTTCGCTTCCATATTGAATAAGGACTTTGAAGGGTTTATGGAACTGGAACTCGACTACTCTTTCTCAAGTTCTTTCCATGACTCCTTTTTTGGATCTTCATTATCTTCCAATTTCCCATCTGATCTGATCTCTGAGTGCGAGCATCCAACTTATCTGAACGGTTTGATATTACTAGCTAGAGACACCACGAGGAGGGATATATTGTGAGATATGTCAACGACTTGCTCTTCCAACCTCGAAAATAACTCCTCTGTCAGATCTTGACGGTTGTTATGAACATACTCATATGCCATGGCTAGGGTTTCTGCTACTTCTCTTTAAGTTGATTCCAAATCCTGCAAATTTCCACAAATACCCCAAGAAAACCTACTCTGATGCCAATATGATCTGAAATTGTCGTGGATATTCCACTAGAATAGTTTGTCACAACACATCTGACAAATAAAACTGAAATCTACAGTATGAAGGTTAAATTCCTCTAGATTCTAGAATCTTTAGTTATTGATTTTCTGCTTATGCATGAAATACATAAAATGTGGAAAATAGAGAACATTAATATACAATCACAAACCATCCACAAAATAACAAAAATATTTCCTCTGGGAAACCCTTATGAGAGAAAACCCTAAAAGAAGGTGAGGCTGCTTTGATCTCTTTTCTCTGGTATGGAAATAATGCAAGTACAAAGGATAAGGCACTCTCTATGGAGTTACCTGAGACCTGTGGCTTGTTAGGATGGTACAGAACATTAAACCCCTATGTTGTGCTCTCTAATTTCCCACTCCTAGTTGTTTTGCTCGACTATGGAACAAAATAAAATAACATAGAATGGAACCCCTTCTCCTCCTAGTGGTATGGTATTTAACATAGCCCGATAGCAATCTAGGGTTAGATTTTTGACTTCCTCAACCCTCAATTGTGATAGGATTTTGGACCTTCAAGAGTATTATTGAAATTACAAATGTGGATAACCCCATATGCATGAGTAACGAGGAGTGACATGGCATCCTCTCGTACCATGGTCGTCAACATGGTAGGTCAACTTGCGGGAGGATTTTTTTTTGCATACATGCTTTGATTGACACGATTTTTCATTGTTGGAAAGGTCTCGATGTGTAGAATTAAGTCATAGAGACCATGCGAGGCAGGGAAAGTTTTAACCCCCCAAAAATGTCGTTTGATGCCTCAAAATGGCTCCGGAAAGTTTCAAACCCCAGTTTTCCAAACTGGGACCCACCATTAAAATGAACTTGCAAGTTGATTCGTCCAATTTTTTCCACTCTGAAAGCATCGATATGGATGAAAAATAATATAATGATCCATTTGGATCATACCTCCCTATTTATGGGGGATTTTGGTCACCAAAAAATTTACTGAATGAGGTGATGAAAATTTTCCTCTATCTTCTCCCTGGAGTACCACTTTGATTTTCCTGGAAGTTGTCCTTTCAACCCAACCTGCCAAAGGTCACGTTGCCCCTATCTTGTACTTTTGGACCGCTTATGAAAAACTGTCTCCTCTACCAACTCTTCTTGAGCATTTGGTGCTAAATCCTTTATGGAAGGTAGGACTTGCTCCTCCTCCTGATGCAACATTGAGGGCTCCTAGAGTTTGATATTCTCCACATTCACTACTAAGTAAATGCACATGTATGGGGGTAGATTGAGTTTGTACCTATTATATCCCACCTTTTTCAATACCTCAAAAGGACCATACTACAGAGCCTTGATATTCTTACCAATACCATGTAGTCTTTCCTTATTCAGCTATAATCATACTATGTCTCCCACTTTAAATGTTCTCATCACTATGTGTTGTTCATGTCTAGCCTTGTACTTTTCTTGTGACTTCTTCGGTGTCTCTTGTACTTGCAAATGGATCTTCTTGATCTTCTCAACAATTTTTTATGCTTTTAATGCATCTCTTGTGAGGTCGTCCCTCACTCCTCCTCGTTGTCCATATACAACATCTAAGGGTGAATGTGGAAAATATCCAAATCAAGTTTCAAAAGGTGACTTACCAGTAGAAATGTGGACTTCTCTATTATAAGAATGTTTTACATAGATCAAATTTTCATCTTAGGTCTTCGAATGCTTTTGATTGTAACCCCTCAAAAGTTGCACCAAAGTCCCGTTGACTACTTATGTCCCATCTGTCTGTGGATGGAATGTTGTATACCTCTTGAGCTTAATGTCTATATTCTCCCACAATGTGGTCCAAAAGGCAGTGAGAAATCTAGTGTCCTTGTCTGAGATTATGCTCCTTGGTATCCCAGAGTGCACCCATACCTACTCAAAGAACAAGTTTGTTGCTTCTTGTCCCTTGATGGTACTTTTACAATTCATGTTAATGCACATTTTGTTGAACCTATCAACTACCCCGAATATATAGTCATTTCCCTTCCCGATTGTTGGTAAACCTCCCACAAAATCCATGGAAACACTTTTCCAATGTCAAGTGGGTACATGTAAAGGATGGTATAGACCTTGCTTCCAGTTACTAAGCTTGCTGGTACAACAAAGTATACATCCTCTAATATAACATGCTACATCTTCTTGTATTCTATTGCACTACACATACCTCTATAAGTTGGAACCTCCCAACACCAAAATGTCGTGCAACCTTGGAGGTGTGAGCCTCTTTGATAAGCTGTAAACATTCACCTGTAAGGACAGAAAGCTTGTTGATCTTGTAGAGTAAACCATTCTAGGAATGCTAATCATTTTTTTTTGTTTCCTTCTTCTATATGAATTTTTCCATGTAGCTAATGAAAAACCTCCTTGAAGTCCTCATATTCTATGGTTTCCTCTTTGTATGCATCATGGATAAACGACTCCATGTGCATAAGAGTTCCCTAACCTGTAATATTGGATGTAGGTGGCTGTGAAAACATGTCTACCAAATTGTTTGTGCTACCCTTCTTATACTTTATGACCAAATTAAACTGCTATAGGAACCCCATTCTTTTGTAGTGCCTGGTTTGTTGTAACTTACTATGGGCCTGCAAATACTAGAGAGGTTGATGATATGTGTTGATGATCGTCTCTTGTACCATCAGATAGTGTTTCCAATTTTTGACAGCTTGTACCAAGGCATAGAGCTCATTGTCACAGGTAGGGTAATTGAGGAACACCCTGTGAAATAATTCAGAATGATAACATACAAGCCTTCCTCCCTGCATCAGGAACCCTCCCATAGCATACCCAATTGCATCTGTCTCCACTTCAAAGGGCTTCTACAAGGTTGGTAGCATGGGCACTGGTGCTTCACTGGTCTTTATTTTCAACTTATCAAAGGCCTTCTGGTGATTCTTTCCCCACTAGATACTCTTACTTCTTGTTGTTATTGCATGGAGTGGTGCAACTACTACTGAAAACAAATCTATGAACTTTCGAAAGTATTGTTCTACCCCAACAATGCTCCGAACTTCTATGTAATTTGTAGGAATTGGCCATTTCATGATGGCCTCCATCTTGGTGGGATCTATCTTGAGTTTTCATCCACTGATCACATACCCCATATACACCAAAGAATGTTGAGCAAACTCTCATTTCTTGAAATTGGACAATAGTTGTATCTTCTTCAAGGTCTCTAACACCTACATAATACGTGAGATGTCCTCCTACCAAGTCACACTATAAACCAGTATATCATCCAAATAGACAATAACAAATGAATCTAGATATGAGCATAAAACATCTTTGATTAGTCTCATAAATGTAGCTAGTGTGTTGCATAAACCAAATGGCATAACCAACCACTCATGCAAATATTGCCTTGTCTTGAAGGCAATCTTCTAGGTATCTTCTTATTTGTTTCATACCTGGTGATATCCTGATTTCAAATCTAGCTTAGTGAAGTATTTGGCAGAGGGTATCGATGTATCGATTGTGGTGATATGTAGTTGGTCCAACAGATCATCGATCGTGGGAAGAGGGTATCGATTCTTTAGTGCAATCTTGTTTAATGCCCTATAATCGATACACATTATCCAAGTCCCATCCTTCTTGGGAACAATTATGATGGGTGACCCACAAGGTGAGGTACTTGGTCGAATCACACCCTACTCCAACAACTACTGCAACTGCTTCTTTACTTTGTTTGCTTCCAAAAAAAACTGTCTATAGAGCCCAATATTTGGCAAGGGGGAGTCTGGAAATGATTGGATTTCTTGCTCCACTTCCCTCTGAGGTGGTAGCTCTTTAGGCTCCTGGAAAAATCCCCTATATGCCTTTAGCAACTCCTCCAATTCATTTTTTTTCTCCTTAATACACCCTTCTAGGGATTTCTTTACATTTAACAACTCTTCACTAGACCGATTTTCCCTTAGGAAAAGTAACACATATTTCTTGTTGGAACTGATCAATTTCTTAGCTTGATTGGCACTTACCGACAAATTTTTTTATTTGCCTTTGTGCGTGTTGATAATGAATCATTTCTCGTCCTTGATGAGGAAGTACTAGTTGGCTCTCTGCATGAATATGGCATCCATCATATACCTATAGGGGATTCCAAGCATGACTCCACATACATCCAATGGTACTACATCCAATTCTACTTCATTTATAAAATCAACACTTGCAACAAATTTAATCGTTCACTGCTTTGTTCCCTTTATCTTTGTGTCCTTGTTTTCCCAATCCCATGGATATGGGATAGGATGATCATGAACCTTGAATAGAAACTCGTGGACCAGATCTGCTACTATGAGATTAGCCTATGAACTAGAGTCAGACATCACATCTATCTTGGTATTCTTGACCTGAATCTTAATGTGGAAGAGTTCAGTCATCTCCTTCTCTTCCAGGTGATGAAGGCTACTTAGATTCACCTCCTTCTTCATTGATGTGCATAAAATTATATCATCCACATATGAGCTACTTTCAATCTGATTAGTCAAATACGTGGCTAGAAGATTCCTTTTCTTTTCATCGTTCTTGTGGTTCTTTGGGTTCAACTCTGGATGTAGTTTCCAACACTTTTCCTCAGTCTGGCCATCAATTTTGTAATGAATGAAATGGTCGTTGGGATCTTTGCACTAATGTGCATTGTTTGTTTTCTTCTTATGTTTTCCCCATTTCCACTTCTTCTTCCCCTCCTTGGAATCTCCTTGGTGCTCTTTCTGCTTAAAATCACTTGGTTTCTGCTTCTTTTAGCCTATGTTTTCCAGGTACTATGCATGTACAAACGCCTCATCCATTATTCTTGGCTTGAATAACATCATCTGCTTATGTATATGACTGTGTAAACCCCACCAGATACTTGAGGATTACATTTGGGTTCTCGGGAGATATACCCAACATGATGGGCATCTTTTTGAACTCAATGGTGTACTGCTATACACTTTTCCTCTGCCTCTACTTGAAGTAGTTCCACCAGATCGATTGGTCCTCTATTGGAGATATTACACACTCACCTAGGTAATTATTTTCATAAGGTTGGTATTCTAATGTTGAGGGCACTTCCATAGATGAGAATATTCCCCTGCAAATTAGGGTGCCTCCTACAAAATAGGGTGCCTTCCTGCTTCAGTTCAGAGTTAGTTACACCTTAGTTAGACCAGTGGAGAATACTCATGCATGGAAACCTCAATTTTATCACTAACAGTTACATGTTCACCTCATTTTTATCACAAGGAGGGTGCATATCTCATGCATGTGGACAAGAGGGTGCATATCTCATGCATGTGGACAAGAGGGTGCATATCTTGTGATTACATGTGTTTGTCTCACCTCCACATGTATGACTCAGTTAACTAATGATTGCATGGACCAGTTAACTAGGACTAGGTGGAAGATTACTTCGGTTTCTTTCAGTGAGTGTCTAGATATAGAGTATATCATGTGTATTATTCGTTTTACTCATATAGTTAACACAATTCATTCTTTTTCTCAAGCTTGTCTCTCTTTCTCTTCTCTCTCTCATAAGATTTGTGTGATTTTTCTACTAGCTAGGTTCTCTGTGACAAGTTTCCATGAAACTTCACATGGTATCAGAGCTTTGTTGCTAGGAGAAATCACATAATCATTTTATTTGTAGGTTTAGGAGGAAGATGTAGTCAGAAAGAATGGAGTTTTCACCGACAATTCTTCTCATGCCACATAACTATTTCGAGTGGAAGCTAAAAATTCTACATCAACTAAGATGCAGAGGCTTGTACCGAATAACAATGCCTATAGAGGTTGAACCAACATTAACTATGGATAAAAGCAGGTATATCAACCACATGGATGAGGCCTATAACCTTATCTGCATGTCAATGTTCCTAGAGCCGTTGTTTCACATTGAAGCTTGTACTACTCAAAATGAGATTTGGACAAAATTGGAGGATCTCTTTGACAAACAGGATGAAATGAGAGGCCACATGCTCGAGGTAGAGTTGAATTCCTTGGATCCAAGAAGCTTTGATAACATCTGGGACTTCTTTACGAAGTTCAAGTCCCTTCTTCTTCATCTAAATGGATGTGGTATTGACAAATAAACTCAAAATAATCAATTGATCCTTTATATTTTGGAAAAATTTGGTCTGGAGTATGTTGTGTTCATCTCTACATTCCATACAATGAGATTCACTTTAGGAGCAACGTGGAAAATGCCAACATTGGATCAGTTTATTGAGTCACTAATGCATGAGAAATATAGGCTCATCGAAATGGGGACAATCAAGGATTCCAGTGTGCATGCACTTGTTGTGCATGAGAGTAACGACACATCCAATCCAAAGGCTAAGAATAAAGAAAAGGGAAAGGTTCATTTTGAACACAAGAAGGAAGGAAATTCCAAACTCTTCAATGCTTCCTCTGTCTCCAAAGGTGAAAAGGGAAAGAAAGGGAAGTCTAAATGTGGTTACTGCAACCACAACTACCATCTCGAATCAACATGGATGAAAAAGACAATAGATCTCATGGAAAATGCACTTCAATAGAATAATCTTGAGGACTACATTCCAGAGAATGTAAAGAAGAAGTCGAGAGACCAATTGCCATAAAAAAGAGGTAATTCTCATGCTTTACTTGCTATTCATTCCTCTCTTGATGCATGGATCTTGGATTTAGGCACATCTCATAATATGGCAGTCTAAAAAAATGTTTTGTCTTCTATTAGTGCATGCACGGGTCCTCCCATATTTATGGGTGATGATAGTCCAGTAGAGGTCACTGGACAAGGGAGAGTAGAACTCCATCATGGACGTTTTGAGAACGTCTTGTTCCATGTTCCAAAAATATCTATGAATCTACTCTATGTTTATAAGATAACACATTCTGACACAGGAAAAATGGTGGAGTTCACACCTGATTTCTTAACCATATATGACATGCATGATAACTCCAAGATTGCTATTGGTGAGGATGTGTTCTTGGCAACATGCCCAACATTCACTTTTCTAAAGGAGTTTGTCAAGGATGCGTTCTTGGCAAAGATCCTCAAGAAAATTTTGAGAAAGGGAAGGATTGGAGGGCCTCCCCTCCCTTGCAGCTCATCCAAAATGATATAATGGGACCCTTTCCTCACTTGTCCATCAACAAAGTGAGGTATGTGATTATATTTATTGATGATTTCTCACTATACACTTGGGTGTATTTTCTCCGGAAAAAGTATGAAGTTTTTGAGAATCTCAAAAAATTCAAAGCTCATGAAGAGACTCAATCCGAGAGGAAGATCAAGATCCTCCACATAGACAATGGGGGGCGGGGGGGGGTGATATGTGAACCGAGATGTCCAACATATTTTTTCATAGGCAGGTATACACAACTACAACATACAATAACTTACACTTCGCAACAGAATGGGGTAGTTGAGAGTAAGAACATATCCCTCAAAGATATGGTCACTTGCATGTTGCATGGAAGGTCTCTTCCTTCCAACATTTGGGATGAGGCACTTAATTGTGCTAACTAAATTCAGAAAAAATCTCTTCGTAGATTTGTCAAGGACATGACTCCCTTTGAGGCATGGAACGACAACAAATCGTAAGTCACCCACTTCTGAATATTTGGATCTCGCACATGGGCTTGTGTACCCTCTGAAAAGAGGAAAGTATTAGATCCTTAGAGAACTGCATGCATATTCATGGGATATCCCAATGGTGTGAAGGGTTACAGGTTGACTGGTCCCTCAACAGACAAGCTCATTATTGAGTGAAGTTCTCAATTTGAGGAAACTCCCTTGCTTGAACCATTGGATACACATGCAAAGACCTTGATACTTCCACATGTACCATAAATAAGATATCACGAGTCCACTTATTTAGATCATGGTTTAGATTTGAGTTCCAAATATGATTCAGAAGATGATGAACATGCAAATAATGAGCCCTAATAGATGCCCAAGTGGGCATAGACCACCCTACATTCAACAGGTGACCTTGTAGGGGATACAACAGATCAGAGGAGGATGAGGTCCCAGTTTGAGGACCCTCCTCATGCACTCAAAAATACCAAATTAGTGATTCCCATGTATTGGTACATGGTTCTAGATTCATACCCGCAGAGCTATGCAAAGTCTGTATGAAATCCCTTCTGGGAAGCCACTATGTAGGAGGAGTACAAATCTCTCCTTGAGAATCATACTTGGGATCTAGTTTCACTTCCTTTAGAAAGGAATCTTTTCAGATGTAGATTGTTCTACAAGACCAAGAAGGAAACAAATGGACATTTGAGAAGGTACAAGGAAAGACTGGTTGTCAAAGGTTTTCAATAGATCCATGTGATAGACTATGATGAGAACCTTTTCTCTAGTAGCAAAGATGGAATCCATCTGAATGGCCCTTTCCATTGCAAAAACTAGAGGGTGGGAATTTCACCAGATGGACATGAAGAATGCCTTTCTTCATGGGGATCTCTCAGAGGATATTTACATGGAGTAGCCTCAGGGGTTCATAGAAAATTCATCCTTAGAATGATGATTGAAATATTCACTCTATGGCCTCAAGTAGGCGCTTAGAGCATGGTATGAAAATGTGTATTATTATTTTCTTTCTCAACATTTTTCTAGATGTAAATCATATCTAAACGTCTACATGGTGAGAACCTCAGACTCCTTGCTAATCTTAGTTCTATATGTTTATGACCTCTCGATCACACGAAGTTCGACCTCAAGAATTGTTGCAGTCAAAGACATTTTATATGACATGTTTTCTATGATGTACATGGGTCCACTACACTTTTTCCTTGGTCTCGAGACTAGTCATGATGCTTTAGTTATCAAGATATCTTGGACTGAGTATGCCAGGGATCTCTTGGTTAGATTCCACATGACCGACTGCAAGTTGGAAACCACACACTTTATATATGGTGTACAACTTGAGGATGGTGGGGATACACCATTGGTGTACATCACCTTGTATTTACAGCTTGTGGGGAGCCTTTTGTATCTTACCCACACCTGAATGGATCTCTCATATGCAGCAGGGGTAGTTTCTAGGTACATGCAAGAGTTGCATGAGATACACTAAAGGTTTTCAAGCGCATCCTCATATATTTTCAGGGCACCACCAATTATGGGATATACTATATAGCAGGTTGTGCATTGGATCTCATGGGATTCACAAATTTTGATTGGGCTGGAGATAGCACAAATTGCAAGTCCACTTCTAGGTACGTGATTAGTTTGGGTTTCGGTCCCATCTATTGGTCAAGCAAAAAAAAATCAACAATTGTTTTATCATTAGTAGAGGTCGAGTACAAAGGAGCATTCGACATCACTATTCAGGCACTTTTGCTTCAGAACTTCCTCACTGAGCTCGACATCCAGTTCCATTGTCCGACTGTCATTTGGTGTGACAATCACAATACTCTCAATTTTTGCAGAGACCCAGTGCAGTGACAACGAACAAACACATCGAGATCCATATGCAATACATCACAGGGCTAGTACATGATAGGATCATTGATTTGTAGTATTGTCCATCTACCAAATAGACTACAGACATCTTCACCAAGAAATTTACTAAGCATAATTTCCACTTCATGAGTGATCGTCTTGGAGTGAAGGTCACAATTTCTTAGCAATTGCTTTTGTTCCTTCTTCATTTTTTGATGCATTGTACTTTGAGGGGGGGGTTTTCCTATGAGGTTTTCCCTCTTTCCTCTATTTTAAATGTTCATTATTAGATGCATTTTAAAATGTGTACCTAACATGGCCTTGGTTGCCAATACCCATTCATCATTTACACCCTAGTAGTGTTAAGGGGGGGTGTTGGAGATATTACACACTCACCTAGGTAATTCTTTTCCTAAGGTTGATAGTCTAATGTTAGGGGCACTTCCATAGATAAGAATATTCTCTCTTGAGAATATTCCCTTACAAATTAGGGAACCTCCTACAAAATAGGGCACCTTCCCTCTTCAATTCAGATTCAGTTACACCTCAATTAGACTAGGGGAGGCCACTCTTGCATGGGAACCTTAGTTTTATCACCAACAGTTGCATGTTCACCTCAGTTTTCTCTCCAAGAGGGAAAATATCTCATGCATGTGGCCAATAGGGTTCATATCTTGTGATTTCATGTGTTTATGTCACCTCTACATGTGTGACTCAATTAATTGATGGTTGCATGGATCAATTAACTAGGACTAGGTGGCAGATTACTTCAGTTTCTGTTAGTGAGTGTCTATATCTCTCTAGATCACTACTATGGTGAATTCACTTAGCCATGCAGAGTATATCATTTATATTATTTATTTTACTCATACAATTAATATAATTCATTCTTTCTCTCAAGCTTCTCTCTCTCGCAAGATTTGTGTGATTTTTCTACTAGCTAGGTTCTCTATGACAAGTTTCCACGAAACTTCACATCCTCTACATACCCGATAGGGTATAATTGGGACTTGATAAAGGTTTTGAAGTCCTCCCACCTAGTTACTGGCAGATCAACCTCAAGCCTAAGTGTTTCTGTATGGATTTTCCACCATGTTAAAGCATGGCCCTCTAACTTCAATATAGAAAATGAAATATTTTTCTCCTCATCTATATGGTGAATGCTAAAATAAACTTCTAGTTATTGTAACCACTGATTCAATTTTAATGCATTTATATCACCTTGGTATGGCTTTATGTCCACTTTCACTTCCATCTTGAATAGGGGCTGTGAAGGTTTTATGACATTGGAACTTGGTTTCTCTTTCTCAGGTTCTTTCGACAACTCCTTTTCTGGGTCTTCATCATGTCTCGATTTCCCGTCTGATCCAATCTTTGAGCTTGAGCCTCCAACTTCTATGAATGGTCTGAGCTTTCTTTCTAGAGCTTCCACGAGGAGGGAAATATTGTGAGATATGTCAACGACTTTCTCTTCTAACGTCGCAAGTCTCTTCTCTGCCGAATATCGAGTGTTGTTATGAACATACTTGACTGCCATGACTAGGGTTTCTGAGACTTCTGTTTAAGGTGATTCTTGGATCCTACAACTTTCCAAAAATAACACAAGAAAAAATACTCTGATACCAATTTGATATGTAAATTATCCCAGATATTCCACTGGAATAGTTCGTCACAACAAATTTGATAATTAAAACTAAAATATACACTATGAAGGTTAAATTCCTTTATATTCTAGAATCTTTAGTTACTGATTTTATGCTTATGCATGAAATAAATAAAATGCGAAAAATGGAGAACAGTAAAATAATGTCACTCACCATCCATAAAATAACACAAATATTTTTTTGGGAAACCCTTATGGGATAAAACCCAACTAGAAGGTGAGGCCTCTTTGCTCTCTTTTTTCTGGTATGGAAATAATGCAAGTACAAAGGAGAATGCACTCTCTATGGAGTTACCTGAGATCTATGGCCTGTTAGGCTACTACATAAAATTAACCCTTTCTGTTATTCTCTCTAATTTCCCATTCCCAGTTTTTCTTCTCTTCTATGGAATAAAAAAATAAAATGGAATCGCTTCTCCTCCTAGCGGCACAATATTTAACATAGCCCAATATCCATCTAGGGATAGGTTTTTGACTTCCTTAACCCTCAATTGTGATAGGTTTTTGAAACTTCTTGAATCTTCTTGAAATTACATACATGGATATCCCCATATGCGTGAGTAACGAGGGCTGGCATGGCATCCTCTCATACCACGGTGGTCAAGACAATAGGTTAACTTGGGTGAGGCACAACGTTTTCATATGAGCTCTGATTGATACAATTTTTGCACCATTGGAAATGTATTGATGTGTAGAATAGTGTCACGGAGTCCAAAATATGATGGGAAAGTTTTAACCCCCCAAAATTCCATTTTGTGCCTAAAAATGGATCTGAAAGGTTTCAAACCCCAATTTTCCAAAATGGGACCAACCATTAAAACGACTCTGCAAGTTGATTCCTCCAATTTTTTCCACTATGAAATCATTGAAATAGATGAAAAATAATATAATGATCCAATCTATATCACAATGCAAGTAGGATAATTTCATGGGAGGATATGGCAAGCAAGAAAAAGAAACATGGAAGAACCTCTCTTTCATTCGCTTTAGTTTTGTACTACTATGGATACTTTAAGCCTTGAATGACAGATTTCCTTTTTGCGTGAGTTATTATCCTGACTATTCATCAATGCCATCGATATTTTGGTCCTATTCCCAATCTTGAACATGAATAATATAACTTATACTTTTGGGACAATTCTTCACTCCACCTCACTCCATATCACCTTGCATCCCTTGTTGGTCGCTATTGCATTGTTTTTTCTCTAAAAAATTAACAACAACATAAAAATAAAGATAACAGGGTTAAATAATCTTGCATGCATTTCAATTGTACCAATGTGAATCAAATCTCGACCTTCAAATCCAACTCCTATGATGCATTAAATGCACATATATGTAAGTTGAACATGGGTACCTACTTTTTTCCAAGTTACAAATCACAGGGAAAAACTCAAGTACTTCCCCTCATTTCGAGGGTGGTGCCCAGGGTAAACCATATATTCTCTAGGGAACATGGTCAATCAATAACAGGGCTCAAACCATTACAACAATATACTCATTATGAGATCAACATGTCACTTGTGGGAATTGAACCCAGGTGGGGAGGATAACAATTCCTCCCAACCACTTGAGCTAAACTTAATTGACATGAACATGCAAAATGGTTTTACAATTTTTTTTGCGAAATCACCTATTCTTACCTTATGTTGTTCAATTTTAGGTCATTGAAGAGTCATTTGTCGCTTCCATATGGTTGTTGAATTTTAAATTTATGAGGAATCATATGTATATGTTTCAACCCATGTGTAACAGTTATAAATCATGCCATGCAAATCCTTTATTGTCGAAAAAATATCTATATTACCCTAATCATACATTCCCACCACCTACATTGCAAGCCTCCATTCAATACCTTGTATAACAACACATTTTGTCTCTTTGTCCTTAATTTTTCTTTGGTTGAAATATTAGAGCATACTAAATCAATGTATTGAAGTTCAAAGTGTTGTTGGTTGCATCAATCTTGATGACATATGCTAATGACCAACACTGTGAAATCATAGGAGAGTAATGAATAAGTATGTTTCATCAAATAGAGGAGGATAAGAAAGTGTCATCATTACTCCTATGTATGTCCCATCAACATCCTCAACATTTAAAGTAGTTTTGGGGTAATCAAATGAATCAATTTTATGCACTAATGATAATAAGCCATCTTGCCATCTCCTCAACATTATCACTAGCTTACCACCCTACACCAACCCCAATAACATATTTTCATAGCCAACAAGAAATAATGAAATGGTAAATATAAGTGAGTTCTCCCCACCTTTGTTATAAACCACATACTATGTACTTCCATCTAAAATTGAGACCAACTCTTTCTACAACATTTCGAGTTGATGACATTGCTAAAAACACAATTGGGACAATTACATTTTGAGAGGTCAAATAAAGGTATTTTGAAAACCTATTTATAGGGAATATGGTCTCAAATCCTAGTTTCTAATCCAAGTTGAATCACTTCATTTCTATATTATATGAAAAAGTTATGCTTGAATTAGTGACTTCTCATCCCAAAATCTGCATTGTTAAAATGTTGCATCCTAATTGTTTCTTAGCAAATTTATCATATAAATTCAAGGTGTTTTTAAAATTTGCTTCCAGTGGAGATAGATATATGAATCTAATTTCATATCCCACTAGAATCATGTCAATTTGAAATTAGACAAAATAGTTGTGCCCCAAAAACTAACTATTGGTGTAGGCTAAAAATTGTAAATAGCTATGTCATGTAGTCCATTGATCAATATATATGGCATATCAATTCAAAGTATTTTTAAAACTTGTTTATATTGTATATAGGTTTACGAATCCAATTTCATTCCCCACTATAATCATGTTATTACGTCATGTGATGGAAGAGTTATGCCTAAAAATGTAACTGTTGGTCCTTACCGGAAATCACAAACAACTCTATCATGCACGTTGTTTCTTAGCATATTTGACATATCAATTCAATGCACTTTAAAAACGTGTTTCTACAGAATATATCCCTAGAGATATAATTAAATTTGGGTTTTTAATCACTCCAATATGATACCATACAAGAATGTTATCATCAAAACAATACTCGGTAGTTTAGGTTAGCTACCATTCAACATGTTAAAAATCAAAACTACTTAATTATTTCATTTTACATTTGTTTTATATGCATTATTTGCAATATTTTTTTTTTTTAATGGAAGGATAATTTCCTTACATCTCTCTTCTTCCATAATCTCACCATATATTGCAAAACATGTGTTAGTTTTTTGTAGGTCACCAAAGGATCAATAAGGTCAACTTCATTACGAAGAAGTGGCTACTAAATAGTTCTTTGAGTTTCTATGGAAGGGAAAGTCACTAAGGAATCTAAAAAAGTGAAAGCTGATATGATACTAAGTCCATAAAAGAAACTAAGTTTCTAGTACAAGTTCCTAGGAGCTTGTTACATAACTGGTCAAGCTATTGAACCAATAAGACAAATATTTTCCACAAAGTTTCAAATGAACAAAGTACATAGAAAATTAAGAGTTTGTTCTGAGAATCAAATAAAGTAATGGTTTTAGAATCAAGTTATACCATGCCATGTAAGTAAAATATTAATCAACATTATTCCTCAATAGTATTCATCAACCTTATGTTGGGGGAAATTGCTTCATACGAATCCTCAAGAAGACATACTATCCTATGCCACTACAAAAAAATGGTATGTCAATTTGATCTTTAAATTATATCCATGCATTTTAGTAGACTTCAAATCATAAAGAAGATTCAGTGGAATAAAATGTATACATCTATGAAGACAATGAATTATCCTTATTTTATTGACATGGAAGACTAAGGGTTTTGAAAGTATAGGAATTCCTTCATCATGGCTTGAATAAGAAGCCACCATTCATGAAAGATTTTAAACGTATCCAAAATCTATAAAACTATACAAAAAATATGAGGAAGCCTAAGATAGTTGACTGTTGAGGGCACCTCTGCCTTTAATACGAGAGAAACAAAGACCATCTCAAAGGAAAAAAAAATAGAATAAAAAGAAGGAAAAAGGAAATCAATATTCTTCTGATGAAAACTCCATTAGGAATTATAAGACAGAGGAGTGCTTGAAAACCAACTTGCTAATGGGTATCCCTGTATAATTAAAAAATAATTTCCTTGAGTGAACATTCATTTGAGGTGCCTAAGGATAGTAGAAAGTTGAAAACCAACTTTTTTGTTATGTACCCTTTTAAATATTAAAATGCTATTACATACAAGATATCCAAGAATAAGATAGAGAATCCCTTTACTTGATTATATAAAAATACCCTTAAGGTAGGGAAACACCTTACAATCGATCATTTTATGGAAGGAATCCACTCTTGTTCACTTGCCTCTTAAGGTTGTGCAACCTCTCAATGACCTAAGCTCAAAATACTATAAAATATACACTTTTCATAACGCTAACCCTATCCTTTTTAATAATAGTAATAAATAATAATCAAATTTTAAGGTCAAGATCAAGACAAACACCAAATTAGTGTATGAGACACCCTTGTTTGTGGGACAAGGGACCCCCTCTGCCCAACGATTTGATTGGTAAAGTCTACGGAGGTATACATACCCTACCCCCCTCTAGATTTGAAATTGTGATCTCTTGGGAGGAAACACACATTCTTAACCATCAGTCCCACTAACAAAAGAACCCTAATCATAATAACCTCCTAACTTCCTAGTGGACCTTATTGAAAGGAATCTTAGTATGGGTCCCAATATCCTATCAGTAGTTGTAGCGGTTGTTTATGAGATCACATGTTTGAAATGAAAAAAAACTTAAGTAAGGCATAGTCATGGAGGGAATTGATCGCCTCTGGACCATCAACATCTAGGGAATCCACCTCTTCATGTTCCCTTTCTCTCCAGGTGATTGACATCTGCAAGTTTTCAACAAATTTGAGAAAGTTAAAAGCAATTTTTGACAAATTTTTCGGGCACTTTCTCTTTCCCTTGAGGATAATAGTGAGTAATCACTTTGTTCCTTCTTGCAGAGTGCGATTAGGTCTCTCTACTCACACTCCCCGTGAGAAGAGAAAGCATGAGTGTAGATTTACTCTTCTAAAAGGGGTTCCCATCAACAAAAAATTACAGAAAAAGTGAAATGAAATGGATGAAAATGATGGACATAGGATGAGGAATTAATTGTGCCAGACGAAACTCGATTCTAATGGTGAAATATCTCACAATATCCACCGCAAATTCATGGGAAATTCAGGCTTAAAACAAAGGTGTGGTAAAATGAGACAATATCTTGGTAAAAAAAATCAACTATTCACATATTTAAGCAGTTTTTATGCACTTTAGCATAGTTTAAGTTGCCTATTTGACATTTTGCTATCAATATTTGTTAGGACTAATGCCTAACAAGTGTCATTTTATTTTGTGGTTTCTTTCTTACAGTTGTGACAAAAAGTATCATGCCTTTTATGAGCATTTTTCAGCAGATCATTGCATATTGGTTCATTTCGACAAGTAAGGATCTTGAAACTGGCATATGGGTTAGGTTCTCCACCTTCAATTGTGAATTAACAATTGTGTGTTCCAATGTTTCCTTAGGATATACCCCGCCAAGTTGCGACATGAATCCTTCTCACCATTCATAAGTGTCATAATTTGATTGGTAGAGCCTTCCATTCATGGGTACCCTAGTTAGAACCGTAATTGCATTTTGGCACCCATAATGAAGTATTTTCATAGGCTCGAGAGCCCTCTTAGTCTCACCATGACTTTGTAATGAATCCATATGACTTGTTCTCATTCATATTTAGGCCATTACCCACAGGGCTCCCACATTTTTAGGTTTCGAGTTGTATTGACCGCATCACATGGTGTTGCTCGCGCTTTTAAGCCTAATGCATATTTTAGTTTACATTTTGTTGCTCAATACCCCCACATTCTCTTAAGCCACTCTACTTTGCAGATGTCACCTCTGTAACTTGGAACCCTATATCCCTAGAGGAAACATCCCGAAGAGTGTCCATATCTTGCACATCCTACTTGCATATTTCATGGTTATGTTCCTTCTGCTTGGAACTAGTTTTCTTTCCTGCGACATTCTTTTCCTCCATTGTAAAATAAAGTTCTTTTATTATTTTTCATTCTTTAATAATATGAAAAATACAAAAAATTAATTATATAAAAAAAAGGATAGAGAGGGGGGAAAGAATTAAGATTTCTAGTTTTTGGCAGCCGTCCTGAGTTATATCGCCCTTGAACAAAGCACCAAGTTTTGAGTTAGTCACTCAACAAGTTGGGTTTAGTATGGCCTTAGGAAGCTGAATCTTGATGTTATAGTTTGTTTCTCCTCCAACTTGTTATTCTTTTAGTCACTATGGAGAGTCTATTGAAGCCTCTTGTGTCATAGACTTATATCATTGTTCCACTTTATGTCAAATGATTCCCAAGTAACCATTGTGTCATGCTGATTTTCAAGGGGAGTCTTAGCCCGTGTCGACCATTCCTCAATTTTTTCTTAACTGTCCTTGTCGAGCTTCTATATTGTCAAAAGTTGCCTCGGTATCATCAAATATTTATTATTTATTTTTACCGATGTGGAATATCTCCATTGACTTCTCGTTGGTGGATTATCTATTATCAACTACAACACATTGCTCTGAGAGTTTGACTTAGAGTAGCACCTTGGGCCTATTTTCATCATTGATAGGTTACCTTGCGCTAAAAAAATGACAATCATTAATGGTCATTGACTGAGTGGTTTCCAATGTGTTCGATGTCAAGACCTTTGTTCACACTTTAGGATTTGTGTAGTATTTTGGGTTCCATTTTAATAATTAGTTGAAATCCTCACCTCTATTAGTGGATTTCATTATTGGTTGTTTCTCAAAGGGTCTCTTCCATGATCTATTCCCTTTGGCACATGTGAGATATGCACTTGGTGGTATGTCCTTCCAACTTTCATTTGAATCCTTCCAAATCATTATCCTTGTGTTTTCTCATGTTGGATGATGGGGGATGCCTTAAGCCCTCCTTCTAAAGGACCTCTTCCCAAAAAATTTGGCACATTTTCTATGAGAATGAAATTTAGAGATTTTATAATACCACGGGGCTTGCAGTCTCATTGGTAGGATCCATCACTATAGATAATGGGAATACATCAATGTCTCATGATCAATAGATTCTACAAGTGTTCAACATCAACACATCTATTCACACTAGCTACAATTTACTAGGTACCTTGATGCCGATTATCATCATCAATGGGTTGTATCATGTTTGTTAATGGTATACAACAATGACCAATAATCAGATGGTGTCTCCCATGTTTGAAATTAGATAGTTTATTCACATGGTGCAGACTCATACCTTCGACAGGTTTTGGATTTGAATACCTCGGGACATTAGTAACATCTCCTCATTATATTGTTTCTTAATTTGCACAAGATTGTGCCACTCACCTCTATGATATTGGTACCTTTAGAAGGATCACTTGTCCACTTCATTACTCAATTCATCCTATTGATGTATATTGAGACATAACTCCATTATGTATATGTCCATGGCTATGATATATTCAACATGGATCCACTGTGTATTTCCTTCATGGCCATGCTTGCTACTCCTATATATACATGGATCCACTATGTACCTTTTCATGGCCATGATCACTCCTCCTATATATGCTTCATGTATATGCAATGTATTTTATTTTGCGGCGATGATTTTTCACACTTGAGCATGGGTATTCCCACCTCAGGAAGAGATTCATGTCATAGCTTGTCCTTTGTTGTATGTAATTCCTTGATCCAATGTTTGGTGCACTCCTCCCAACTACACTAAGTAGTTTCGTCCTCTATATTATAATTTCTTTCAACATCAACTACCCTTCTGAACTCACACATTAAGGGGCATCTGTTATAATATCTTTAGCCACCTCATTCAACTAAGATGCACCTTATTGGCCACAAGGCATTCTATACTTGATTTTAGCTGATTAAATACATATAAAACTTTCCAAAAATCCTCTCCTTTTAATGTACTTGCACCTCTTACTCAATAAATGAGTGAGTGCTCGCTTGTTTCTTTTGGGAAAGGAGCTAGTGCCTTCCAAAGTCGATACAAAATATTAAATCACGAAAATTACACTCTCTCAAGCGAGGTTTATGGGAAAATTAGTTTCACAACTTCCTAATTCTCATGAGAAACAATATTAACCATATTTATATGGTATAAATAAGACCTCAATGAAGGAGAATGGGGACCAATCCCTATGGTACCTGAATTATCATCTAGTCTTGATCAGTTAGATAATTTTTTCCTCATGGTTTTTATGACCAACATCTCCCTGAACATTCTCATTCTCAATTTATTCTATCTCCCATTTTCTAAGATGGAGGCCTAAGAAACCCTGGTCTTCCTCTTCTTTGTGTGGAGTGAAATATTAGAGATCAAACAATCCTGAGTGGCCCAGGGTAGGTGGAATCCGAACAAATGTTACATGAAATGCCAACAACAAAAGTCATGTCTAACATATTGTAATAATGTTATTCTTAATAAAAATGGAGATCTGTCTTCTCCCACCCCCCTATATACTTTGTACTTCCATTCTTATGTTCATTGTTCAGTCCCTAGTGTTGGTAGTAACAGATCTGATAGTAGTTAGTTAGTTAGTTCACAATTCGGTTATTTTTTCCATTTTGGTTTGAGGAAGGTTTCTTGTTATGTGTATGCGGGTTGTGAAGCCCGAGGAAGGAGAAAGAGGATTAGAATGAGGACAATTCACACATCTTGTCTCCAACCACTAGTAAGTCAAGTAAGTCCTCTAACTACCTTGGTAGTTATTTCTGAATTTTTGTAGGCCAATTTAGGAAAAGATAGAGTTTCATCTTCTATTCCAATCTATTGTGATTTCACCCTAGTCATAGGGTAGGGTATTTTTATCTGTAAAAATCATGCACATTGTATAAGTGAGTGTGAGAAAGTGGTTAAATGAATTTTAAATCGATGGGTTAATTATTATCTTACACCTCTATTTCCATGAGGGGATCATGTAAATGGTGTGAATGCAATGATCATGAAAGATAACAATATTGGTTTTCCTCCTATATTTACAAAATTTGAATCGCCATTGTTGGATCTTAACATACAGATGAATGTAAAAATAATTTATATACATGAAGGTCCATGCATGATCCAAAAAGGATCCAGAGAATACTAAGGACATCCCAGTACTCGCAGAAGCAACTCAGGAAGCTCAGAATGGCCTCAGTAGACAGAGAAAGGGAAAAAATTCAAAGTCATCAAAACTCAGTGAAAGTGGCATCATCGTGAAGAGCGCATCACAATCTTTCCAACGACACAAACAACTTGTCAAACGAAGTTATGGATCGAAAGATATTTGCGGTCAAAGTTTGGTCAACCTAGCCCAGTCAACAGGGGGATGAGTCAACATCCGTACTACTGACATCAACATCAGTACCGATGAATTCAACATCCATACAACATACATGGCACACGCAGGAGGCGACATGTGTCATGATGATGTCAACATGGTGATGTGGTGGTACCAGAGGCTGCCATGTGTCACTCATATTTGGCTTTTTCGAGTCATTTCATGGACCAGTAAAAATGTGCCACGTGGAAGTCCATACATCCACATGGCAGACCGTAAGGTGACGTGACAAGTTGTAAACTGACATGGCATGTGATTGTACATTTGGTTGATGTGGCCCAATGGTTGGCTGCCACGTGGCCCAGTCATTGGCTGCCACGTGGCAGTGGGAAAATGCCCAATGACGACCCGAGAATGAAATTCCAAAAAAAATAAAAGGTTGGCGGGTCCGCCAAATCCGTCAGGACTCCGCCAAATCTGGCGCCCAATAGATCTATCTATAACCACTGCTAAAGTTGGCGGAACAACCACATTTAAATATACATATATGTTACAACGAACAACCCAAAAGGGAAGGCCCGCGGGCTCGACCCCGAGACTTCCCCCTCTATCTGTGCCTTAACACATACTTCGCCAACCACTAGGAAAACGACCTTCCATTGTTTACATCCCCGCCATTTTTATTTAAAAAGTGAATCCGCCCAGTGCACAGGGGAGGCGCATGAGGGTACGACTGACACACTTTATGAGACAATTTCTTAGCATTAATTGCAAGTTGCAGGGAACAAAAATCGAGACAAAGTTTCTCTTGGGCCTGGGAGTGCCAGAGTCAAATTGAAGTGTGGAGACAATAATTTTTGGGTAATTCGACGCCAAAAATTCAATGGTGCTGTTTGTTTTCTGATATGAGCAAAGATTTTGCAGCTTGATTCCAGAATGAGGTATACTTATGTATTTTGCCAAATTCTTTTGTTGAGTTAATAAAAAGTCCTACCTATTTGAGAGAAGGACCCGAAGATGTAGTCCACCAGGGACAAACTCCGTTATCAAGTTTTTTTGTGTTCATATTTGATGCTTATGTCTCTTCATTATTGAGATTTTCCTTCTTTAATGGTGCACTTTAATTTATGCTCATTTAATGCAATTATTTATAAGTCACTTCGATGAAAAGATTTTGGATCATGTTGGTATTAGAGAAATCATCTTTGACTTGAATTGTTTAGTGTGAATGCTTACTAGGGCCAAGCATAAGCAGGGTGAAGGAAATCTGAAGACTTTCAATCCCAAAGTTGGTCGTGCATCCCAAGGAAGAAAATGGAAGAAGAGGACAAGCATGATGAACAGGAGAAAAACTTCCATATGGTCTTTTATCACATGTCAGAAATGGTCGAACGAATGTATGGAGACTACGAGAAGAGAATGAAGAAGAAAGGGGATAAAAAGAAAGCACAAGCTGATGATGATGCTTCAGTAAATCAAGGGGTTGGAGGAGACCATCCTGAGCCTCCATCTTCACCATCAAGTTCTATCTCTCCTTCCTCTGCGCATTCTCATCATTCTAGCCATAAAGCCTCTTTTAAGAAACCATTATTAAAGCTTGATGTAAAATTTTCTTTACCTATGTTTAATGGCGATGCTAATCCTAAAAATCTAGATAATTGGATTCGATAGGTTGAAGTATATTGTCGTGTTCAACATATTGATGAAGAGGAAGTTCAAGTGCAACTGGCTTCTCTTCAGTTGGAAGGCACCGCTCTCATATGGTGGGAGAGAAAACTTCAGGACATAAGTAAGTGTGGTAATCTTCTTTTCTCATGGTCGGAATTTAAATCAGCAATAAGGAAGCAATTTATCCATCGTGTTATTTACATAAAGCAATGATGGAATGGAAAACTTTAAGAAAAAGTAAAGGTCAAACTGTACAAAGTTTCACACAAGAATTTAGGAAGAAAGCTCTTGCATTAAACATTCCTTTGGATTCTTATGAAACTTTAATGAAGTATATTGGCGCACTTCACAGTTATATTCGTCATACTTTGCTATTGTTTAACCCCACCAGTCTTGACGAAGTTTGTGTGCAAGCCACTCACCTTGAGAACAGGGGAAAGCATGTTCAAGAAGATCCCACAAAGAAACCTTCCGATCTCCCACATAAGCCATTTAAGAAGTTTAAAAGGAAGGACAAGAAGACCTCCATAGTAAAGAGAGAAGAAGGAAAGCCATCTTGCACTCATTGCAAGAAAAGTGGTCACGATGATGAACACTGTTGGAAACTACATCCAGACAAGAGACCGAAATAGTTCGGTGGAAAGGGGAAGACAAAAACCATTGCTACAGTGCAACAAGATCTTGGTTCCGATTCAGGAGATGAAGGAAATATCACAGCGGTTGGAGTACAAGATAAAGATTCCCTTCATGCTAGATCAAATTCCAATAATGAATCTCATGATGATGAATGAAAGTGGAATGAATTATTTCATATAATAGTTGTATCGAAACACACTAAGATAGATACATTGTTTGATTCGGGTTCCCAAGTAAACTTGATATCTGAAGCACTTGTCAAAAAGATGGGTCTTGAAATGAAACCACATCCAAAGCCTTATCCTCTTGGTTGGGTATGTGATAAGGAAAAACTTAATGTCACCAAACAATGTAGGGTCATATTTTTTATTTCTTCAAAGTTGATTGATGAAGTGGATTTGGATGTTGTATCACTTGATATATTTGGAATAGTGTTGGGGAGTCCTTATCTCTATGATAGAAAATAAATATTCTTTCGTCATGAGAACACATACCACCTTACTAAGGGGGGAGTGGAATATATTGTTAGAGCTCACAGCATGAGGGTAAACACGACACTTGTTAGTGCAAGTCAAATGAAGAGACTCATAAACACTAATAAGAAATATGTACTCATGGTCGTAAGGGAGAAAGATTTCGGAACATCCGACGCTTTCCAAGGATGTGATCCTTCTCGTAAGAAAGAATTGATTGATATTGTTTCTAATCATGATGATATTTTCCAAGAACCAAATGGATTACCTCCTAAGAGGGAAATCCAACATGAGATACATCTTTAGCAAGATTCTCCTCTTCCTAATGTGGTCATGTACAGGATGTCAGTTGTAGAGATGACATAGATCAAGAAGCAGGTACAAGGATTATTGGATCAAGGGGTCATTGGGCACAACTCATCTCCTTGTGGTTCTCTGATCATGATGGTGCCAAAGAAAGATGGCACATGGCGAATGTGTGTTGACTACCGGGCCTTAAATAAAATCATAGTGAAAAATCAATACCCTCTTCCTCATATAGATGATTTACTTGATCAGTTAAAGAATGTTGTTTATTTCACTAAGTTGGATTTGCGCAGTGGATACCATCAGATCAGGGTTGCAAAATAGGATGCATGGAAGACTTCCTTTAAAACCAAACAAGGATTGATTGAGTGGTTAGTTATGTCATTTGGGCTTTGTAATGTTCCTTCAAATTTCATGCGTGTGATGAATGATGCATTCAATCCTTTTCTAGATGATTTTGTGATTGTATATTTAGACAACATTCTTATTTTTAGCGGGACTTGGGATGAATATGCGAGGCATGTAAAGCAAGTATTGGATACTTTGCAAAGGAAAAGTTGTATGTAAAATTGTCCAAATGTGAATTTGGTAAGACTGCACTTGTGTACTTAGGTTATATTGTAGGAGGACAATTAAAAATTGATCCTTCCAATATTGATGTAATTGTAAATTGGCCTTAGCCCAAAAGTGTAACCGAGATACAAAGCTTCTTAGGTGCATTCCAGTATTGGAGGCGGTTCATTTCAAACTTCTCCTTTATAGCAGCTCCTTTGCATGCCTTAACCAGTGTGAAGAACACTTTTCAGTGGGCAGGAAAGAAACAAAAAGCTTTCAACACTTTGAATGAAAAGATCAATATTGCACCAGTATTAGCATTGTTGAATCTTCAACAACCTTTTGAGATCAAGACAGATGCCAACATATATGCCATGGGTACAGTATTGATGCAATATCATAAGCCTATTTGTTACCACTCTGAAACTTTTAACCAAGTTGTTGTTAATTATCCTACATATGATAAAGAGTTGTATGCATTAGTTCAAAGCGTAAAGAAATGGAAGCACTACTTGTTAGGTAAGGAAACAATCATACATAAAAATCACCAACCCTTACAGTATCTCCAAGCACAAACCAAACTGCAACAATCTCAACACTACAGATGGATGGGTTTACTACAAAAATTTCATTTGGTAATCAAGTAAAAAAATGGTACAAGTAACAAGGTAGCTGATATGCTTTCTAGACCTCCTATTGCTGCTTCTATTATTTTGAAGAATACTTATTTATCTCATGATAGCTATGTGGAACAATATGCCATTGATGAATATTTTAAAGAAGTATATGAGAAGCTAACCCATGGTGCACAAGTAGAGAACTGTTGTCTGCACGGAAAACTACTCTACCATCTTGGAAACCTATGTATTCCTACAAGTGAACGAGTCCATGTAATACGAGAAGCTCACACTTCTCTTGTGTCTGGGAATTTTGGGGTAGGAAAAACTATGGCTCATTTGAAGAGGTTTTGTTATTGGTCTCAAATGAAAGAAATTGTAAATAAATATATAAAGGGGTGTGTGATGTGCTCTACTTGTAAGCCCATTAATAGAAAACTGGGGCTATACTCACCACCACCTGTTCCATCCCATCCATGGGAAAGTATCTCCATGGATTTTGTAGGGGGTTTACCAATGTCAAAAGGGGGTCACGACTATTTGTATGTTGTATTGGATAGGTTCAACAAGATGTGTATCTTAATGCCATGTAAAAAGAAGATCATTGTTGAGTAGACTGCTAATCTCTTCTTTCAGTATGTTTGGGTTCACTTTGGGTTACCCACATCCATTATCTCGGATCGAGATACTCGATTCCTTGGGGATTTTTGGACAAGCTTATGGAGAATGATTGACACCAAGTTGAAGAGGAGTGTGGATTTCCATCCAAAAACTGACGAACAGACAGAGGTTATAAACTGAACAATGGTACTATTGCTTCGAGGCTACTAAAACAAGCATCCCACATTATGCGATGAATAGATACCCTATGTACAACATGCTTACAACTGAGCCTTACATTCCTCCACTCAGTGTTCACCTTTTGAGACATGTTTTGGGTACCTACGTAAAGTTATTTTGGACTTGATGTATGGGAGAGATGCCGATTCAAATGAAGAAAGAAATGAGGATAGATCCCACAAGTTCATCCAGAGGATCCAACATGTACACCAAGCAGTCAGGGAACAATTGGAGAAAAGTCAAGCACAATATAAATCTCGACATGACAAACACAGGGTTGATCATTAGTTCCAGGTTGGAGACCAGGTATGGCTTCACATCAACAAGGAGAGATTGAAGGGTGAAGGAAAGAAACTCAAGCCCATTCATTATGGACCTTTCACTATTTTGGAGAAAAGTGGTACCAATGCTTTTCATCTGGATCTTCCACCTTATATGCAGTTGTAAATGTAGAGAACTTGAAACTTTTTTAGCCTCCCGTGATCATGGATCATAATGAGGACTTTTATCTTGAGTACTTGGATGAGTTAAAGGAAGATACCATCCTGGACAGAAGGACGAGGACTTCACACAGGTGTGATGTTGATTATCTTCGAGAAGTCTGAAAGGGCACACATCCAAGCAAGGAAAAGTGGATTGAGAAGGACAAGGTGAGGGAACTCTTCCCTCACTTATATGTTGATTGATGAAATCTTTTGGTGGTCCAAAAATCTCTCAGTGGGAAGGCGTGATCCAAAAAGGATCCAGAGAAGACTAAGGACAACTCAGTACTCGCAGAAGCAACTCAGGAAGCTCAGAATGGCCTCAGCAGACAGAGAAAGGGAAAAAATTCAAAGTCCTCAAAAATCAATGAAAGTAGAATCATCTCGAAGAGGGCATCACAGTCTTTCCAACGATGCAAACGACTCGTCAAACAGAGTTATAGATCGAAAAATATGCATGGTCAAAATTTGGTCAACCTATCCCAGACAATAGGGGGATGAGTCAACCTCCGTACTGCTGACGTCAGCATCAGTACGGATGATGTCAACATCCATAAAACATATGTGGAACATGAAGGAGGTGGCACGTGTCATGATGACGTTAACATGGTGATGTGGCAACACCAGAGGCTGCCACATGTCACTCATATTTGGATTTTTTAGGTCATTTCGTGGACCAATAAAAATGTGCCACGTGGCAGTTAGTACAACCACGTGGCAGGTCATTGTACAATTGGTTTATGTGGCCCAATGGTTGGCTGCCATGTGGCAGTGGGAAAATGCCCAATAACGGTCCGAGAACGAAATTCCAAAAAAATTAAAAGGTTGGCGGGTCCGCCAATTTTGGCACCCAATGGATCTGTCTAGAACCACTGATAAAGTTGGCGAAACAACCACATTTAAATATACATATATGTTACAACGAAAAAACCAAAAGGGGAGGCCCGCGGGCTCGACCCTGAGACTTCCCTGTTTATCTACGCCTTAACACATGCTCTGCCAACCACTAGGCCAACGACCTCCCATTGTTTACATCGCCGCCTTTTTTATTTAAAAAGTGAATCCACCCAGTACACAGGGGAGGCGCATGAGGGTACGACTGACATGCTTTACGAGACAATTTCTTAGCATTAATTGCATGTTGCAGGGCACGAAAACTGAGACAGAGTTTCTCTTGGGCCTGGGAGTGCCAGAGTCGGATTGAAGCATGGAGACAATAATTTTTGGGTAATTCGACGCCACAAATTCAATGGTGTTGTTTGTTTTTTGATTTGAGCAAAGATTCTGCAAATTGATTCCATAATGAGGTATACTTATGTATTTTTCCAAATTCTTTTGCTGAGTTAATAAAACAACCTACCCATTTGAGAGCAGGACCCAGAGACGTAGTCCACCAGGGACGAACTCCGTTATCAAGTTTTTTTGTGTTCATATTTTATGCTTATGTCTCTTCATTATTGAGATTTTCCTTCTTTTATGGTGCACTTTAATTTATGCTCATTTAATGCAATTCTTTATAAGTCACTTCGATGAAAAGATCTCGGATCAATGCAAGTATTATATTAAATTTTAAATTGATCTATTCATATTTTTATTCTTTATCATAAACAAAAATGTACTTTGGAAGTTAGAAATTGATTTTATGTTGAGTGGTTAATTTTTGGTAAAAGCCAATTTGTTTAATGGTTGACTCAATTTTTTTTTTCATATAAAAGTATCCTTTCATATATTTTAGAAGGACCTGGTGTGTCTTTAGTTTGTGACATATCTTCAATGTAATTTCTTATCTTCTAGATTATGGACCTTTTCTATGATCAACATGACTAGAATAACCCTCTCTTTGAAGGTAGGCATCCTTGTGATTTATCAAGACAATCTCTCACTATAAGACTACCAAAACCCTTGTGTGTGTGTGTGTAACCCTTGTTTGTGTGTGTAACCTGTATGTGTGTGTGTATTCCATGGAAAATTTCCTCGAGGAAAACCTTCAAATGTTTCCTCACATTACATGAATTCCACCTGGGTTAAATGTCATTAGAGTATAACCTATAATCCTAACATAGAGGGACTCTATTACACTTGAACCCATAACCTCTCAATTATATTCTCCTTGAAACAGGTCATTTGAAGTCGATTGTGATCTCTCTCTCCCTCCCTCCCTCTCCCTCTCACACACACACTAACATTTACTTTAAAAAACATCATAAATTCATTCAGTTAATAAAGAATAATACATATCGCATATGCTATTTTCATTTCAATATCTTCTCCTAGAGTGATCTTACATAAAAAAATATCCAAAATTGTCATGGCAATAAGCCTATATATTTATCCCATACCAGTCCTTCATAGAGGCCATCACATTTTGGATAGTTGGTTTGGACAGTTGGTTGTCATTGATGTGAACCATTAGAGAGTGATTTCAACCCTTGAAGAAGTTTGAAATCCCTAGAGATATGGTTGATATTGATGGTGAGTTAGTTTTCATTGATGGAGTGGTTGATGTCAATAGATGTGTTGGATGCATTTGATGCAGTCTACATGAAGCCCCGAAGGTGTGGTCATGGGACCTGAATATTGGTTAAGGAATATGGACATGATGGATACTGTAAATGTAGGTAATACACTCATAGATGGATAGTCATTTTCGTGCCATTTCTGATGATAGGTGGTACGCCACGTGGTTCCTCACGGTTAGGGAGATATGGCCTTGTGAAATTGGAAGCCCCAAAGATGGGTTAAGAAGCCCCTAATTAGTTGTGAGTCATTAATGAAAGTGTAAAATGGTTGTAACAAGAAAGTTCAAGAAGCCCTAAAGTTAAGGAAATACGTTACTTAGAAAAAATATATATACACCTCAAGAAGTCACTCATAATTACATTCACACACACATTCTATTGAATATATTATATGTGAGTAAGTGATTCTTATATGAGGTAACCAAGGAGATCTAAGGCAAATTTCATAAGAAAGATGAAGTAAAGAAGGGCTAAATTTCAAGGGAGGATGAAGTCTTGTGATGATGTGTTCTAAGGTATGTTATTTAAAGGTCATCTTATCATTTTTGCTATAATTTTTTTTGTAGAATGATTCAGATAGTGAAAATTGGAGGAGGTTGAGAAGACCTGTCAAGGTACATGTGGCAAAAATTTCATCTTCTGGGTCGTTTGATTTTTTGAGATACACTCTGTGGAAAATAGGGTGTATGGATAGTCCTGAAAACTAGTCTCAAACAGGTGTTCCGGGTAAAAAAGTCATAAGTTCTTCATAGATGATCCAAATTTAGTGAGACTAAATGAATTGGATAGAGTACAAACCATAGTATGTTTTGTATTATTTTTAGATCTAGCTATCAAATATTCCATGCATGGAATGCTCTACAAGTTCACTCTTTAGAATAAGACAAAATCCAACAAGGTCTGTTATTTTTGCTATAACTCCTTTTCCGGGATGTTCCAAGTAGTGAAACTTGGAGTAATTGCAGAGAATATGTTGAATAATATTGGGTACAAGTTTTAGTACTTATTCATTACAGGTACATAGTTATGCTTGTTGAAATTTAGGGTTTGTGACTAATCCAAAAACTAGTCCCGTGAGACTAAGGTAAAGTTTGATGAAGATGCTATTGTCCTGTTGTTGAAGTTTAGGAAGGTCTGTAGGTCTGTGATCACATACACTAGGTCTGTTACAGAGTTACACGTATATTTATATGCATGTTTTGAGGGTTACATGTTGATGATGTTATGGTGCATGCTTGAGGCAAGTATTTGGTATATTGTCGAAGCATTGACACACGCTTGAGGCACATATTAGGTGCATGGTTGAGGCATATTCTTGGTATATGATCCTGGTTGTTTGGTACTTTGTTGAGGTACACCATTGATGGTGCTTGCTTGATATATCCTATGGTACATGGTGTATGACATGATTGAGTGATATGGTATATGGTTAATATACATTGTTGGTACATGGTATGGTACATGTGTTGATGTACATGGTTGATACATGGTATGGTACATTATTGGTACTTGATATGGTGTTGATATACATGGTTGATGGTCGAGGCACATGGTACAGGTTATGGTCGATGCACGGTTTGGCACAAGTGTTGGTGCATGGTTGATGCGTGCTTTGGTACATGTGTTGGTGAATGGTTGATGCACTTGTTTTGGTACAGGTTGTGGTACACGACTGATGCTTGGTATGGTACAGATTGATGGTTTGGTACATGCTTTGGTACATGGTTGAGACACATAACTTGTGATGGTATGTTGGTGATATTGGTACATGCTTGGTAGAGGCATGTGTTGGTGATGTTGGACATCTAGTTGAGAGGTGTCCTTGGTATATGATCCATGTGAGAGGATCTGGTTGAGTATCAGTGAAAGTGACAGGTTGGACAGGTTGACCAATGACAGGTTGTATACAGTGACAGGTGACATGTTACAGGTTGATGTGACAATGGAAGTGATTTTTGTAGTGATAGTTGGTCTACACTTATATTTCAGGGCAGCATGACATGACAAGGAAAGGGTGTCATAGCCTCCTTTCGGTTGGTTCTAGAGAATACAGGGAGTTGGAGATTCTTCAGGTTGGAGCTTGAGAATCAGGGGGTTGTAGCCTCCTTCTAGTTGGATCTAGAGAATTTAGGGAGTTGTAGCTTCCTTCAGGTTGGTTCCTGTAAATCAAGGGGTTGGTTCCTCCTTCCAGTTGGTGTCGTGGAATTGGAAATTTTGTGCTTCGTATGAATGTATTCTTGATATATATAAGAAAGCATTTCGTGGTTTTCTTCCATTTGGTTTTCCACGTAAATTATGGTGTACTATGTACTTGATGTGACGTTGTTGATGTTATGCTTCTTATCTTTATATTCTCATGATATATTTATGATATACTGTGATTAAGTTGAATTTTATATATTGTGGTTAAAAGTGGTAAAAGTGCTCATACTGATTCACCCCTCTTTTCATGCCCAAAGGAATCTTGAGGCCAATTGATTTATTTTGTGTAAGACTCCTTTCGGGACCCATGCTAGGGAGGTCCAATATATAGATATTTCCTCAATGAATGATCTGACAAGTATTAATATGCTAGCTCTAGAGAGCCATCTATTACACCAAGAATTTATTATTTTCTCCACTTTTGCAAGCAACCAATTCCAATCAGTTTTTTTGTATCCATTGGCCTTGATATTGAAGCCCAGGTTCTTGACGCCTTCGGATGGAATTTTGAACTGTATACCAAAGAGTGTTGGAGTAGCAAGTATTTCCTATTCATTGATTCCCCATGCCATCAATGAATATTTTTCTAGGTTGATTTGCATTCCGGTTGAGAGACAAAAAGTGTGCAGAATGATTTTTAGATTGCTAAAAAAAAGTAGCCTTTCCTTCACAAAATATGAGAATATCATCCACCAAGAGCAGGTGTGTGAGGCAGCATGATGTTGAGAGTTGTATTCCTTTGAAGATACATTGTGATAAAACATTGGAGATGAGGTTGCTTAGAACATTTTCCACCAGAAGAAAAAGTAGTGGGGAGAATGGGCAACCCTACCTAAGGCTTCTTTCAACTTTGAAGAAGGGGGGCACAGAGCTATTTATGAGGATGGAAAAAGAAGTGGAGGATATGCAGTTGAGTATCCATATGACGAAGGAGTGTGAGAATCCCAGGTGTATGAGAAGTAGTTTGATGTAGATCCAACTGACTTGGTCGAATGTTTTTGACAAGTCGAATTTATAGATGATGGCCTTTTGTTTTTTGGCATGGATTGAAGGAAAAAATTCATGTGTTAGCCCTATATCTTGGTGGATTTGTATTCCTTGCAGAAAACTGAATTGTTCTCCAGATATTCTGTCTGCCAAAATGTCTTTCAAGTGAACTACGATGATTTTTGAAATAATTTTATAGATGTTGTTGTAGAGAGATATGGGGTGAAATTGATCAAAGGCTTGTGGATTTTATGACTTGGAAATGAGGGCAATGGAAGTAGTATTAAAGGGAGGTAGGATTTTTCCAGAGGTCTAGGATAAGTCTAAAATTATGAGGACATCATCTCCTAGAATGTCAAAAGTGCCCGAATAGAACTCCACTAGGAATCCATCCAACCGTGGACTTTTGTCTTTTTGGAAGATATGGAGGATTTTTTGGAGTTCATCTTTTGTGATTTCAACCATTAGGGATTCATTTTGTTCCTAATCCACAAAGCTAGAGAAAAGTCTGGAAACCCTTAGAATGTACTCTATAGTTGATCTCTGATAAGCTTTGAAGACAGTTCTGAAATATATGCCCTCTTTTGCTAACTCCTCAAAAGATGTGGCCATGGATCCATCTTCTCTCTAAATAGACCAAATTGTGTTTTTGACCTTTCTGTCATTTGTGAAATGATGGAAGAAGTTTGTATTTTCATCTTCGGCATGGAGCCAGAGGGCTCTACTCTTTAAGCACCATTCCTTTTCTCTAGAAAGGAGGATGGCGTTTTTATATTTCTCCAGTAGGAGGATCTTTGATTTTTTCTCCTCTGATTAGTTTGTTTCCATATCTTATTCCATCTAGGACTTAAGTTGTTTTTCTATGTCTGCAAGATCTTGGTTTTCCTTTTCCTTTTGCTCCTTCCTCCATGCTAGGGTAGCCTTATTTATCCTTTTTATATTTTCCATGAATTGTATGGGAGGTGAATTTGGAAGCTCTTCATTATAGTGTGCCCAGGTATTATTGACACGATCCAAATAGCTCTGATCCTCTAGACATGAAGATTTGAATTTGAAGGAGTCAAAGGCCTCTTTGGGTATGAGGCTAACTCAAGGAGGATGGGAGAGTGATCAAAGACTATGCCCCCCCCGAAAAGACCCATTGTCGAAGACGATAGTTTTTCTGCAAGAAGGATTCAAAGATGAGTAACTTGTCTAAGAGCTTGGCTATCTGGGCATCCCCTGTTCAAATGTTGCACCAGGTGGGGGCATATTTGATTGGTTGAATGTCAAACATCTTTGAGTCCTCTATAAATTTAGAGAAAAAATCGACTAGAGGGTCTGTCTATGCTGAGGGGCCCCAAATCTCACATGAGCCAAGGGTAAAATTTAGGTCCCCCCCAAGAATGGTGAGCTCGGTGGAGAGGAGAGGGGAGTGGAAGATGTTAGAGTTTAAGATATTATTAGGTTTATTTTCAATTCACTATATAACCATAGCATAGATAGGATCACTGAGAAATACACAATCACAAGAGACACATCATTTATCCTGGGAAACTCTCATGGGGGAGAAAACCCAACAAAAACTTCCTTAATATAGATAGCCAATACAATGCCAAGAGAATAAACCAAACACTACAGAAAGTCCTCTCCAAGTAATGTGCCTCTCTCTCTCTTCCTTCTTCTCCAACTGCAGCTCCAAACTTGTGCTCTGATGATCCAGTGAATGAGTGAACAAATGAGGCACTAGCCTTCTCTATTTATACAATCTGGCAGGTGTTGAAAGGATGTGTCTTTTTACTTATAGGGCCTACTTTTCCTTCTAGGTGGTTATAATCACTTTAATTAATTCTGGGGGGCGCATATTATAATCAGGGTTTGACCAATCCGCAAAAGGGGATTTGATCTAATTAATAATACATCAATAATAAAATAGAATACTCTTTGCCGTTACAATATTTCAACACTCCCCCTTAACAATAAGGGTATTCTACAACATCATCAGGAGAGAGAGAGAGGGCAGCAACATCAACAACAACTGGAACAGTAACTGACATATCTATAAATCATCAGAAGTTTTCCTCATCATTATCGTTCACAACATGGAGCTGGAGTAGCATCATCATCGTCATTAGCATGAGGCTAAGGTAACATCATCATCATCTTTAACGTGAGGCTAAAGTAACATCATCATCTTATTTAGAATGAGGCTAAAGTAATATCATCATCTTTTTTAGCATGAGGCTAAAGTAATATCATCAGTATCTTTAGCATGAGGCTAAAGTAACATCATCAACTTATTTAGCATGAGGCTAAAGTAATATTCATCACCTTCTTTATCACGAGGCTAAAGTAATATCATCAGTATCTTTAGCATGAGGGATGAAATAACATCATCATCATATTCAACAAGAAGCTAAAGTGGCATCATCATCATCATCTTCAGTAAGAAGCTGAAGTAGCATCATCATTATCATCTTCAGCAATAAGTTGAAGTGGCATCATCATCATCATTTTCATCAACATGGATTAGTATAACACTAATACATCATCATCATCAATAACAACACAAGGCTGATACAACATCAACAACATCAATATCACAGCACAAAGGCTGGAGCATCATCAACAACAACAACATCACAGCACGAAGGCTGGAGAATCATCATAAAAAACAACATCACAACATGAAGGCTAGAGCATCATCAACATCAACACTAGGCTGAGAGTCTTCATCATGAGGTTGGCATCACAACACGAAACTGGCATCACAACACAAAGCTGGCTACACAATATCATTAGCACGAAGATGGAATCACAACACGAGGTTGGCAACACAACATCATCAACACAAAGTTGGCATCACAACGCGAGGCTGGAAACACATCATCAACACAAAGCTGGCATCACAATGCGAGCCTTGCAACACATCATCAACATGAAGATGGCATCACAGCGTGAGGCTGGCAACAAATCATCACAACATGAAGTTGGCATCACAGTATGAGACTGGCAATATCATCACAGCACGAGGCTGGCACGCATCATCACAACACGAGGCTAGCACACATCATCATAGCACGAGGCTGACACATCATCATCACGAGGCTGACATCACAACACTAGGCTGGCACATCATCAACACAAGGCTGGCATCACAACACTAGGCTGGCACATCATCAGCATGAGGATGGCATCACAACACTAGGCCGACACATCATCATCATGGGGTTGGCATCACAACACTACTCCCCCTTTCGATGGAGGTCCTTACGGACTACACCAAGCTTATCTCGAAAGTGCTCAAACTTTACACGAGATAGAGGCTTGGTCAACACATCAACAACCTGTTCATTTGTGCCAACACATTGGAGCTTTAAAGCTCCTCTCTGCATCATATCATGAATGAAGTGATACCGTATCTCTATGTGCTTCGACTCATTATGGAACACATCATCTTTATATATCTCTAGTTATCACATAGGATCACGGTAGCTTCCATCTCTAGATCAAATAGATCTATCAACAACATCCGAATCCATATGGCTTCACAACTGGCAGAACATGCAACAATGTATTCTGCTTCTGCCGTGCTGTAAGCAATGTTGGAATGCTTCCTACTATGCCATGAAATCATGGATAACTCCAGAATGAAACAATATCCCTTAAGGTATCTCATTATATGTTTTGCAACAACAATGTGAACACATCTTGGTTTCTACCAGATACCGACTCAAGGCAAAACATATATATGTCATGGTAATCGTCAGATACATTACTGAACCAATAATCTGTCTGTACAAAGTAGCATCAACCAATTCTGATGAGGTATCTACCAGGATCTTCAACTTCATTTCCATGGATGTGTACATGGATATATATTTCAACATGTCAAACCTCTTCATTTTAACTGCATACTTCCCTTGGTTAAGGAAGATCTTCTTCGTGCTTTGCCAAACTTCAATATGTAAGAGATAATGTATTTAGGTCTTCCATCAAACTCTGTAGCGAGCTTCTTCTGCAATCTGTGATGAGATTTTCTTCATCTTGTCAAGAATACATCATCTACATATAGTAGTAACATCACTAGCTCATCATTCATAACCTTGAGATAAAGGTTAGAATCAACTTTGCTCTTGGTAAAGCCCAAGCTCATCAGGAAACTGTGAATTATTCCATACCAAGCTCTAGGAGCTTGCTTCAAAACGTACAGATCTTCCTTCAACCGACAACCATGAGTCTTTCTATATTCAATCTTCAAATCAAATTTTCTCATTACATTGTACCAATCTGGTACACTTGCTCAGCTGCAACTCAATCTACACAATCATGTGCTAGCTCTATGTTCTCTCTGTAAGGCACTATCTGTCTCACTGCCTGAGAGTATGTCCTCTCCTCTTTCTGCAACTGGTCCTTATATAATTGGGACTCTGCACCTACAACTTATCTGAAGCTTGAGAATGTCTGCTTCATTCTCACTGTGGCTACTGAAATCTATGAGTAACTCCTTTATTCTATCACGGCAAAAACTTCATCTGAAACTGAGAGTGGCTCAGTAACTGATACTGAAGGGTAGCTCTTCTTATTTCATGGAGGTAACTCTATATTTCATTGTATTCATGTCTCCATGACCCAACTAATGTAATGCACCAACTGCCACTCAATTTTAAATATGGGGATTGCTCCCCCTGCATCTCATACTATATATGAATCATGGTTGTTCTGGTTGTCTTCATAAATACTAGAACTATTTCTTCAATTACTGGAGTATGTATCTCGTCATAGTCTTCTCCTTCTTGCTGGGAGAATCCTCTAGACACACATTAGGATTTTGTACATCTGCAACATGATTGATCTGTATAGATCAATCTTGGAAGTCAATACTGACTTCTCTTCTAGTCTCACTAAAGAATCCATATCCTAGTCTTTCTTACTGGCTTCCTTCTTTGTCACTGAAACAAGGGAATCTTCCAGGAGATTTCATATCTCCTAGGAGTCTCTGAAGTTACGATCTAGTCTTCTCATGGCATCTGTCTCCCAATCCTAAAAGTTGTCTCTTCATCTGATCCTTTATGATATCAAGATTATCCTTGATTTCTTCTGAGTCTACAAGGACTTCATCATCTCTTATAGGGTATACTCGGTGTTGAATACCAAGTCTAAATATGAAATATTGAGTCAGGCTTCAAACAAGTTCTGCTTCCTGTCAAGGTGGCTTCATTAACCTTTGAACAATTCTGTCGTGAGTTCTTGTTCAAATGTTCTGTCATCTTTGGATCCTTCTGCTCCTTTCAATTAATCTTCATATGAGATACTCTGAATCTCAAACTATAGCTTCTTCTTCGTCTTTTTTGGTACATGAGTGTATATGGTCATGTACATAGTCTGCTTCATATCTCATCTAATATGTTGCCTTCTGCAACCTTCACTATAGATTCTTCAAGGTCATCACTTGTGACTTGAAACAAGGTCAACAAAACAACAAGCAAAAATAATACTCTTTTTATAATAGTAGATAAAATAATTGCATGAATAATCATCACAATAGCTCCTTTAGAGCTATCACTTGTGACCTGTCTGAAGCAAAGATCAAAAGTAAGAAATACAATACGAAATGATGTCAACACTCTTATAGTGTTGTGATCAGACATTCCTCCATGGCAACCTGGAACTAACACAAGAAGTTTCTCCTAGAGGAGATGTTAGTTGTATCTGGAAAATGATTACATTATTTATCTCAGTATGCTCACATGATACCAAGTATAATACTTTTCAAAGACTGTTATCTCAATTATAATGTTTACTTGTAAAGGGGTCGTCATCAACTTGTCATGTGCAACTTTGAATCTTATCAACTTAATTAATCAAACCTAGAACCTGGAGCCTTGTCCTCAAGAATGAGTGTGTTGCTTTTCTTCCAAGTCTCCTTCACTGAAGATGACGAGTGCTTTCTTCAACCTGTCTTCTGTACTAATACGATATGTTATCTTGACAGAAGGTTGGGTTAGAGGATAAACTCTATGATCTCAACTTTAATCCATCTAATACTTTGACTTTAATTTTTGACCAAAGGTTAGTATGATGGTCATAGCTTCAACATGCAACACTAATCAAAATAATGTCATATCAAATAGATGCATATCGGAATAATCAAACCTGGGTTGTATTATTCCTCTGAATGTGTTGGATCTTGAGATCCTTCTGGATCTATGGAAAGAGATCCCTTCTCCTGTAAATACCTTTTAAAGCTTAAAAATTTAAGTATATGTGAGTACATACCTCTAATAGAATTTGCAGGTAGTGGCACCATTTGGTAGCAGCGGTAATAATTACCAACTCTTTAAGAACTTCAAGGGTGACTGCAACTGGTACTACAACTGATACTTCAACTGATACTGCAACTACAATTGATATGCGACTGATTCTGAAACTGCAACTGCAACTTAGGGTTTTATGAGGAAACCCTAATTTTTCAAACTTCAAATTTTGAAATTCTGATCCAGGGGCTAGATGCGATGGGTTGAGGCGAGTAGGCTGGTACAGTCAGATTTTTTAAAATCTAATTTTTCCCCCCTCAAACTTGATCAACGGATTTTTGGACTAGTGCTTCTGGTTTTCTGGTACCAGTAAAAAATAGGGTTTCACTTTTTGGGAGTTCTATCCACTGAAAAGGTGCGCTGAAGGTGCCAAAGAGTTCCTTGAGCTAGGGTGCACTTTTCTAGATGGATTTTGGGCTAAAATTCCTCTTCAATAAAAATCCCTAATTTTCATGTATGACAATAGTGACATTTTTCTTCTTCTTGTGAAAGATGCTCTCTTCAGCTTAGCTTTGATACCATGTTAGAGTTTAAGCTATTATTAGGTTTCTTTTCAATTCACTAGATAACCATAGCATAGATATGATCACTGAGAAATACATAATCAGAAGAGACACATCATTTATCCCGGGAAACCCTCATGGGGGAGAAAACCAAACAAAAACTTCCTTAATATAGATAGCTAATACAATGCCAAGAGAATAAACCAAACACTACAGAAATTCCTCTCCAAGTAATGCACCTCTCTCTCTCTTCCTTCTTCTCCAACTGCAACTCCAAACTTGTGCTCTGATGATCAAGTGAGTGAGTGAACAAATGAGGCGCTAGCCTCCTTTATTTATACAATCTGGCAGGTGTTGAAAGGACGTGTCTTTTCACTGGTAGGGCCGACTTTTCCTTCTGGGTGGTTATAACCACTTTAATTAATTCTGGGGGCCAACTTCTCATTATGCATATTACAATTAAGGTTTGACCAATCCACAAAGGGGGATTTGGTCATTTACAATGCCTGACATGATCAATCCACAAAAGGGGATTGATCTAATGAATAATACATCAATAATAAAATAGAATACTCTTTGCAGTTACAATATTTCAACATGAGACTTTTCCCCATAAATATTTCCTATCAGAGTAAGGCCCATATGTATTAATGAGAAGGAAGGAGAGATTATGGGAGGGGGAGAATAAATTGGTGCCCAGAAAATCCGACATAGCCCACGAATTTGTGAGTTGAAGAGAGTCCTTTTTCCAGCCAGTGACAAGTTCTCTTGATTTGTCGGATGCATCCATTTCCAAGAAATTCCATTCGTATAAGGAGAGTGAAATAATTTTTATAGCAGAGTCACTATCCATTATTGTTTCCTGTAGTAATAGGAGACTAGGTTTGTGAAGATCAACTAGTCTCGAAAGTGCCAACATTTTGGAGGGATTGGCCAACCCTCTGCAATTATGTGAGAGGAAGATCATTGGATCCCTTGAATGGGGGTTGATGCTTTAAGAGCCCCAAAGAGAGATTTTTGTTTTCTTGTTCGAACTCAGATTAAGCCTGTTTTTTAGCCTGAGAGAGATATGACTTTCACCCTCTATGCAGGGGTTTTTTGTCTTGAACGTCAAAAGAGCATAGACCTCCCATAATTCCATTGGAAGGTTCTTCAAAGATCTGTGCTTTGGATCTCATATTGTATTTTTGGGGAGGGGAGGAGGGAGGTTGTTGGGAGGGGAGGGAGTAGGGAAAATGGG